>CM046853.1:50200970-50688334 GCA_025617745.1 Heliocidaris erythrogramma
CAGTTTGGTAGGTACAATCTGAGCATGAGCAGATAAAGGTCATCTGTATAAAAAAATTATAAAATCCACTGACATGAATACCTGATAATGTGCACTTAATTGTCATGTAGTCGTTATTCAACTATGCACCAGTGGTGCATTCCATGATACCCAAGTGAAAGTATTATTCTTAAAAGGGAGAAACAAAAGCTATTAATGAGTTACCTCTATCACTTTGGGAGTGATTATTCTAAAGTGCTCAAAAAGTAACCTCCCCATGTTTATAAGATCAGTGGATAGTGGGGCATTTGTGACCTGTGCTAACGATGAACTGGTCTATAATCGACAAAATCATGGCCATTCGAGTAACGTAGTTTTTTCTTCTTTTCTTTTGTTCGTTCTGTAGGTCGGTCTGATGTTGGTCTCTTCGGAATGACTGCAGGAGTATAAACATTTTTTAAATAGTCAGGAATACAGTCAGTAATGAATATTTTACGAGTGTACAGGGATTAGCGAAATGAAACGTTACTTTAAACTACAACAGTACTTGCAAATACACATGTATCACGTGTGGTGTTTTGATATTTTGTCTAAAATTCATATTGAAACAATATACTGAGAAGTCATCAATACAGGCTAATAGACCTGTTACTAAGTGATTCAAATTTATGGATGTTTCTTTCCTGGGGACCTAGTAACGAGGTATTCCATTAACCTGTAATTAATGAATGAACTACAAAACTTGGAATCCAGTTTGCAAACATTACTTGTTGCTATGTCTGACAAGCCTCTGGCAAGCTTTCAGGTTGTCAAGAACAACCTTTGTTTCAAAAGTATGCATAAAATTTGAATCACTTAGTAAACAGGTCTATTGTGTAATATCTTCCACCTGCAAAGGACATTGTCAGACTTTTTAAGAATAGGAAATTTATATCTAAAAAAATGCTTGGTTTGTCTGTTGAGCATTATTGTCCCTATAGAGAATATAGCCTATTATTACCTATACAGGGCATTTTTAGCTGCAAAATAAAAAGCCGTATTTTACACGCAACTCCGAATCCGTCACCGGAGCGGGCAATATTTGCCATATTGCCCTCTTCCGGGTTTTCCCCATAAACCAATGTACTAAAAAAGAGGGCAACTTTTTTGCCATATTCACCCCTTTCTTGTCGTCAGCGCGCTTTTAATCAAAGTGCAGACGCGCAGTATTGTGTACGAGTTAAAGTGTACAAAGGTTTAAACAATGGATACGCGCGAAAACAATTTACGTCACAATTGCTTGGCCCAGAAGGACTGACAGGCAAACAGACGTGTTTGTAATTGCTACAAAATAGGCATATAGATGATTACAGAGTCTAGGTAATAATAATAATATTGACTGGCTCTACTTTCGGTGGATATCGAAAATATTGCCCTTAAAAGAAACATATTGCCCTCGTCTTCGACTCGGGGCAATATGATTCTGTTGCGGGCAATATATTCTGATATCCCCCTCAAGCCAGTCAATAGTATATAATTATTACCTATATGAGGCATTTTAGCGGCGCATTAAAAACGCATATTTTTGTCCGCTTGACAAACGGAACGCTGAATTCCCCATAGGCTACAGTACTAAACTTGCCGTGCAATATTATGCCGTATTTTGTCTGGTCTGTTTGCGTGCGCGCAAATAATGCAACGCATACACACATACGCACATGACGTCATAAAGAGGTTAAGTCAAACTTGTGTGATCACAATGAAGTATGATGAGGGGCTCTATTAACTGAATGTGGTTGGTTAAATGATTTTTATTAAGTTCTAAATCATTTTCATGTAGGGTATAGATAATATTATTGGATGGCTTTATTTCATGAAATACCAGAAATATTCCACTCGTTAGGGCCAATATTGCACTCATCTTCGATTCGTGCAATATTGGCCCTAACTCGTGGAATATTCTCTGGTATCCCATTCAGAGCCATCCAATATAATATAAATGTAATGAGGTTCCTTCCATCGTAATCTACTGTAGATATGAAATCACATGATGATGTTGATGATGATGATTATAATAATAATAATAATAATAATAATAATAAATAATAACATGAAAAAAATGTGGGTAAAACAGAGAAAGGATCGAACACAGGGTAGATATTATAGAAACATATATATATATATATATATATGAAAATATTATGTGACTATTGTAATGACCTACAGGTCATAATAAATGTACGTATTAGACACAACCTTCAACGTAGTAATTTAAAGAACTCATGATCGAAAATTAATTTATAATTACTATATTATGATAGAACTCCTTTCCATATAAGCATATTTACTATCTAATCTCTACCATTCATTAATTATTTGACCTGATGACATAGAATAAATGATTCACACAACCTTCGAAAGAAATCTGATCTAATTCTGCTCTATCCCTTCCCCCTTTCCATTCTTGGTTTCACCCCACGATGACAAATCATCTCCGAATGGCAGTTTTATAACAATAATGCATCTACCACCATTACTCACAGCGACGCTACGGATCTGTGTCATTACCCCCCCCCCCCCCCCTCCCCCCCCCCCCCAGTCCACTTTGTTGTTTACATAGCATGTGCCTCTGTCCCATATATCCATTATCATTATAATGTAATTTAGATTCATGAAAGAGATATACCTCTCATTTTCTCCGCATTCCGTGGTGAAATAAAAAAAATCCTTACCGCTTTACACGATAATTCACTCGCCGACGCGCTTACTCATGAAAGTCGGAACGCCCGACCCCCCCCCCCCCCCCCCTCCTGCATACACTCGAATCACTCGGACTAGAAATTTAGGCGGCAAATTGCACGGCGTGTATGCTGTAGTTGTTTGCTCATTCTTGAGGACAGGAGGGTTTGTTTAAAACATGTCGGTGGACATAACGAGCATGGCTGTTTCGGAAGCGTAAGAAATGCGGTCTAGAAGCTCGCATTAATCATGTCAACAGAAAGTAAGTGAGAAGCTCTCCATACATCGTGTTTACCAAGAAAGAACATTATTCTTTCTTCGCGTATCGGGAACAGAGATTGTGCTGACAGAAATATTGATTAGTTTGACGATGGTATAGTTATTGTGTACTTGTTCAATATTGATTAAACAATCGAATATTCCACTTCCTATACAATGTTTGATCAACTTCCTATAGGGTTTGATCAGTTGCTACAAGGCATTCAAGTGAAATGTTTGACAGATTTTGCTAAATTTGGTTTATACTTTTTTTTTTCTTTTCATAATTTTTTTTATTCCTTGATTCAGAATTTCAAAATAAATATTACAATTTAATCATTGATTACACAGTATAATTCAACATGGCAATATACAATACATAATACAATTCCATACATGCCATTCATAAATAACCATAGTACAATTAACTGAACAATCATAAGTAACGAATTAAAGTATATAGGCAATTGTAACAATGATTGTTACAATAATAACTTTTTTCATAATTTTTTTTTTTATTCCTTAAAGGGAAATTAACCTCAGCGTATGAATTAGCTTATTTTGAATGGTGTAGTATATGCCTCTTATTTGATACATGCAATTTCATGTAAAAACACAGGATATAGATATAAATCACTATTTTCCAGCCAAGTTATCGTCTGCTAGCAATAATAAGGGGGCTGCCATTACTTTATGTGTACACGAACATATTTTTCATCCCAAGTAAAATTTCCTTCATCGTTAACTTGTAATTGATTTTTAGAGGACAAATATATATTAGATAAAGTCACATATTCTGAAATGTAAGTTTAGTTTTATATATTTTTTTAAAAGGTCTTAATTTGTTCATAAAAAAATATACTTCATAAAAAATATACGTCAAGGACGGAGAATTGACGTCAAGGACGGAGACAAATCGTAACAATACCAAAACAAAGCGAGGAATCTGCTTTACAGGATGGCTATTAGAACTCATGGGTCGTCAATTATCTAGGCCCATGGCCAATAACAATCGTAATACAATCAGAACAAAGCGACGTATCTGTTGTAAAGGTAGGCTATTATCAATGCATATGGTACCTAATGATCCGTGTCATGCACAAAATGGCAGCCTCCATGGAAAGACGTAGCAGACAATAGGTGCATCTAGAATATCACGTGGGGTTAATTGTCCTTTAATTCAGATTTTCAAAATGAATATTACAAATTAAACATTGATTACACAATATAATTCAGCGTAGCAATAGACAATACATATAATTCCATAGCATGCCATTGACTTCATAAATAAACCATAGTGCATTTAACTGAACAAGGTATAGATTAAAATCACAGGTGACGAATTAAAGTATATAGGGCAATTGTAACAATGAATATTCTTTTTAAAACCGTTTGTAATATTATCTTGTATGTCCTCCTTCCGTCCAACATTCAAAATAAGTCCATTTTTTTAGATGTAGACTTAACTTATTTCGAGCTATTGCTTTTTTCCGTTCATTATCTTTACTTTCTAAAAGTGCATTATAGATTTCTTTCTTTGTTGGGGGCGTTCCTTTGATCTGGCATTGTATATCATATATTTTATGAGTATAATTAAGTGGTTAATGTACATATGTTTTTCTGATTTTCCATCTAAGCCAGCTAAAATTTCCTCCCATTTTAAAGTATTATACACACACACACACACACACACACACAGAGAGAGACTTGTATGGCTTTATTTCCGAGGACAAGTATTGTTCCTCTATTGTTCCTCCGTCCTCGGACAGTCGACGGAATAAAGCACAAATTCATTGTTCGACGTTCGAGGACTATTGTCCGGCTTCCGAGGACCATTGTTCTCATGATTTTTTTTATTCTCTGTCCGAAAATGTCCTCGGACATACGGCTAAACACGCCCACACTCACACGCACACACACACCCTAACCCTAACACACCCTAACCCTAGCCGGATCCAAGCATTAACTTGGATCCGGCTGAGGCATGCGGCTTGTGTTTGTTCGAAACTCACCTGCCCCCGACAAAGGAAGTAATTGATAAGGTAGAAGATTTGTTATACTGTCGGTCAATTGAATCTGGTGTCGCCGAAACCACTGGCCCGTCTCCGTGGTCTATAAAGCATTGGCGTTCTAAGCCAAGGACCCGGGTTCGATTCCCGGCGGAGACATTTTTTCAACCTTTGCAAAAATTTCCAAAAGGGAGGACAGCTCTGGGGAACTTTGATTTAAGTTACGTAACCATTATTCTCTCATTTCCTTTCACATTATATATAACGAGGTTGAAATGCATTATTAGCCAATTGAAGTTTATTTTTTTAAAAATCGCAAAGAAAATAAAAGGCGTAGGCGACTTTCTTGTAGTCATGCATGGTGGTGGGAGTCAAACCACTTTTATATTATGTACATTGTATCTTAAATTTCGACAAACTGAACTAAATAAAGACTCGCGGACAGAATCGGAATATCAAAATATGCATTATTTGCCTCCCCCCCCCCATTTTGCTTAAGCGTACGTTTACTAATCTCTTATGTGACTCACCGTTTTAGTTTATTCTTCTCATTATAGAGAAACGATATTAAGACAAAATATCAGTTGTGGAAAACTATATGGCGTTTCATCAATGTATACAAAAAATAACACATTAATATTTACGGGTACAGAACAGAAGCTGATTAATCATGGCTGACACAAAGTAAAGTTTTGTATATATTGTTCAACATTATAAGAAAAACATTAACATAGAAAAGTATGATGATAATGAGGACTACATACCTGTTATGTGTGACAGGATAAACTCGTGTGTGTTCGTAGGAGCGTTTTTTCAGAATACTTGTGTAGACTGAAGATAATGTGTACGCTGAGTCTGAGCACTGTGTGATAACTCTTTTGTCTGAGTGGGTTTGTGTGGAAGTAATGTGTTGGAATGCATCGGCGGCAAGAAAGGAATGTACATTTGTAAGGCTTGCTAATAGACTGTTTTCATAAAACATCCAAATTCATTTATGTTTGTCAATTACTGTGTTGCAATAGATAAGTGGCAGAAAGGAATGTACATTTGTAAGGCTTGCTAATAGACTGTTTTCATAAAACATCCAAATTCATTTATTTTATCAATTACTGTGTTGCAATAGATTAGTGGCAGCAAGGAATGTATATGTATAAGGCTTGCTAATAGGCTGTTTTTATAATAAATTCAAATTTATTCATGTTTGTCAATTACTGTGTTGGAATAAATTAGTGGCAGAAAGAAATGTATATTTGTAAGGCTTGCTAATAAGCTGTTTTTATAATACATTGAAATTCATTCATGCTTGCCTATTATGACGACCTTTTATTTCACTTGGTACATGTCAGAATGCAGATTCCTTACCTGTTGCTAGGTCGGACGAAACTTTTAGCTTGTCCGACCTAGCAACATAATAATAATATTCTGGATTTACATAGCGTCTACTACATATACGATGTCTAGGCGCTTTACATATATATTATTACCCTGGTCATCGGATTCTCCACTCCCTGGGAAGCGTTCCAGCCAGGCGCCTTTTTTACAGACGCTCACAATGATGAATAAACGACACTGACTTTCGCCTCCTAACGGGTACCCATTGAACACATAAGTGAGAAAAGCAATGTATATGTAGATAAAATGTCTTTTAAAAATGACGTAAGTGCCGTGCCGTGGATCGAATCCACGACCTTCGCATCTCCAGTCAAGCGCTTAAACCACTCAACTACGACACCTCTAGAATCTAATCAATATCTTATCCGTGCAATCTGCATTTTGGCTATTAAAGGTTGACTAAATTAGAGAGAAAATGGGTGCTCTTTCCATGTAGTTTTGCCTTCTAATCACGAATCTGCCAATCGATTGTCCAAATTATGTCTCGTTTTGGCGAAAAAGGGGAAAAAGTAGAGGTTTTGGGACCGTTCCTTAAAACTCGTGAGCTGATTGGCTAACCCCCAAGTGACGTATGAAAAGTAAGAGGCACAAGATCTGCAGGCTGCAGCCTATAATATTGTACACAGAATGCGGTATTTGACCCCTCTGTTCAACGGACAATTTATGAAAAAAGGAAATTAATCAATATAATCTTAGGAGTGAATAATCATTAGCAATATATTTTCTACAAGATCAGAAAACGCTTTTGCCCAAATATACAGCTCTTGTTTTGTTTTTTAGCTTTTGTTTTGAACAATGTTCTCATCCATCTGAGCTTGCCGAACGAAAATTTTGCATTGGTCATAAACGCGTGCACAGCCGTTTTATGCGTCTGTATGTACTATATACGTCCTACACATCTTTAGTACAGCAGTGACTATGTTCCCCTCGTAGGGGCCTACATAGCGACTGGTGAACGCTTTTGTTTTGTTTATTTCACTTACGGCTTTTTTTTTTTTACTTCGCTTTACATAGTACGTTAGTACTGACTTAGATTTTGGCTGAATTCGAGTAATTTATATAGAGAGAGGAAAAGTGCCCGCGATTCCGAGTTGGAGGACTTTTCTGAGCCATGCAGATACGAACTCTGATTTATCAGATGATTTATCAGACCCCGAAGGCAAAGAAGCTCGAGTGGCAAGGGGAAATTCGACCATATTATACAGTTATATGTTTGAACCCCTCGCAGAATACGGTGAAGGGCGCTCCAACGCGTGGGAGCTCCCTGGAGTTAGCGGTGAAGTAGACCGAAAATGCTGTCTCTCGTTCGTTAGGTCGTCTTAGCTAACGAACGAGGGACAGAATTTTCGGTCTACGGGTGAAGCTGCTGCAGCTGCTGTCGTTGAAAAACAGATTGGAAGACTTGACTCCAAGTCTGATCTTTGGAATAGCTAAATCTTTTAGCTAGCTTATTCTTCTCTTCATGCCAAATTCGGAAAACAGGCCAGGATCCTCAAAATCATCGCTGCAGATTGTTCTCCACTCACTTGGCCGGCCCTTGCCACTCTGCCCGCGTGAGCTTTGCGACCCACAATTTCCGTAGATTTTCATCTTTAGGAAAATGATGTAGGCTTACACCATCTTTAGGGGTCTTGCTACAGCCCGCAACTATACACCGATTAGGCATTATTGATGAAACTGTGTCCCAAAATCAAAGTTATTGTGAGGAATTAAACACACGAAAATACGCAATGCAAATGGTCGATGCGGTGAATATCATGCTCGGCACCGGGCTGGGTCTGCCGGGGGCCTCCGGGCGCACACGGTATAGGTTAGTGGAATATTTTCCCTTACTTTTCATGCGTCACGGATCACGTGATCACGATGTCGCTTCGATGGGATTTTTTAGGGGCGGGGCTTATGACTGTGTAAATCTGCAAAAATGTACTTTTCAAATGATTATAAAATATGAGTGAATGCATAAAAAATTGTGTGACGGATATTTTTTCGCTCCTGATGACACCTTCCTACGAAAAATGGGCAATTATTTTTTTATTTTAGTGACCCTTTAAATTCGAAAGGTGGTAACACATGTCATTGTTCATCACAAATTGCAAATGGCATATAGGGTGCATGTACGATTTAAAATTTCCTTTAGAGAAAATGGACATTTATATATATATTTTTAGTACAGGGCATATAATTATGGGAGAGGGGCTCACAAGATACGTAATGGAGTCGCCAATTTGTGTTCGATTGATTACAACTTCAACAAATTATATCTTTTTTTTTCAAATTTCTTATCGCATTTTGCTCAAATCATTGATCTCTTTAATTTTCTGCTTCTTTTTAAAACCAACTTGATCTCAGGGGGGACTTCTCCTCACTTCCACTTTGCGCATTGTATATTGAATATCCTCTGCATTATGTGATACGAATGTTGAAATGTCATTGGTTCAGTGACCGCGTGAACAACAGTGGTGTCTCAGTATATCTTATTTTAGACTTTTGACATTTGCTATGTTTTTTATTCATTACAATGCCACACGGTGACGCTTCCTTTTCAGCATACGGCGGGGCAATCTCTTGCATGAATGTCAACTGTAGAGCTTCTACATTTTGAGAGCGAGCAAGAGGATGCAGGCACAAATTTGGATACTTTATTATAGCGCCATCTTCTGTTGATGGATTGTGGATCAATTTTAGCCTTTACATTTAATAGACAGGATATCAATATTATAAAATACTAATACTCGTTCAATAGAATGAAAGTGTCAGTAATAAAGAAGCAAAGGCATTTATGCGCGAAACGGAAAAGACCTTTACAAACCATCATCTGCTGAGAGCCAAAGGGACGTTAAATCTTTGTATATAAATTGCTATTAGTTAACGCCCTTTTGAGCCCCGTTGCATAAAACCTACCATTAATGGTAACTCTGATATCATTGGTATAACTACCATGGTAACATCACTCAACAGCCAATCAAAATCAAGCTTTCCATGGGAGTTACCATTGATGACAAAGTTACCGTTGACGGTAAGTTTTATGCAACGGGGTCTCGGTTCTCAAACATACAATATTCATTTCCATATGGAGACATGATGGCAATGCCCTGAATATGACCGTCGAATAATTCATTCTCGATGGCTTGAGCTGAGCTGTGCTGACCTGGGCTTGACTGAGTAAGGCATCGATAAGTCAGTGACCTGGGCCTGGTGTGTTGTGGTCGTAATGGCACGGTGTAAGCCTCCACTCAGACGGATTAGACACATACAAATTAGGTTATGCTAATTTTTGATGATTCGATTTGCGCGCCATGTCAATGTCGTCTGCATTGCGAGGGCAGAACAGGACAAGGACGGGGTTAGGCCCTTTTTTAGGCCCTTACCCCCCCCCCCCCCATTATCTTGGCATGATAAGAATCATACGGAATCATTTACAAATTAAGTTATGCAAATTTGGGGTGATGCGATTTGAGCGCCATGACCATGTCGTTTCCAGTTGTAACGTTGCGGGGATAGAACAGGGCAATGGTGGAATACGGAACCCAGTTTCGTTTGTCCCACCCCCCCCCCCATCTTTCCTTTGGGCATGACAATTCTAAATTTAATCATAAATTAATCAATATTTAGCTTGTGATGCCCATTTAAGATTATAATTACAATGACTGATTGGCTTCCTTTGACTTGAAAAAAATATTAACATCTTTAATATAGATTTTATGTATTTGTTAACCCATTGACTACTGAATTCTTTAACTCTCATAGGCTTAATACAGGAGCCACCAGGTTCCCGTAGTCTATGTGTTAAAGGTAGGTAATAAAGGAAACATACCATTTGAACGTTGATTGTATATACACTGTAAAAAAATGATTACTATAGTATCATACAATACTGAATGAGGAAATGATACATGCTCCTGTGGACGCTGGAAAAAGATTCACAAAATTAGGTCAATAACATGTATTTTAAGATATCATTTCATTTCCAGAATGAAAATATATCTACTTCTACCTTTGCTCTTTCGATTTCTCCCTTCGGCTTTATACCCCTGTTCAGAAAGATGATCGGACACTGGATACCATGAATCCTGCAACTCACGGAAGACCAAACAGAAAATCGATGCACTTTAGATCCTAAAGCTGAGCAACATGAGCGCGCCAGGATATAGGCTTGTAATGTCATTTGAGTTTATACGGTATTCTTTGTGCAACATAATATTAGCTGCATGTAAATAGACTTGTTCGATGTGGTGCCCACTGGAGTAGATGTGGCCCCCGCCCCCCCCCCCCCCCCCCCCCACCCATCCCTAAAAAAATCGAAATGGAAAACACACACACAATGAATCACAAGGAGGGAAGAAAGTTAAAAACAGCGAAAGAAAGAAGGGAGTGGGAGAAGGAAAAAAAGAAGACATAATCCCTTTCTACACTCTCCCCGCTCGATTGTATTTTGCCCACCTCGTGAGGCAGTTGTCTCCACGTCCCCTACCCCTCTCCTCCCCTCCTCTCCTCCCCTCCTCCCCTCCCCTCCCCCATAACTGGTAAGTTACGGTACGCCACTGGCAGAGGCACCGACTTTTTCCAGACATTAATGCTCTTGTGCCAAATGCGAGAAGGCATGCAAATAGCAAAATCCCGAATCATTTGCATTATCTTTTTCCGTTATCCATTTCAAACATTGTTTTCCATTAATCAACATAAATATCTTCATTTTGCAAGTGTCCTCCTCTCTTTCTATCTATCTTTTTTCTACTCTGTCTTCTTCTTTCTCTCTCCATCTCTCTTTTCTTATATTCTCTGATCAAATTTTCTTTCTTTTTTCCTCTTGGAATCTTCTATTTCTCTTTCTAGCTCTCTCTCTTTCTGTCTCTCTCTCTCTCTCTCTCGCTCTCCTCTCCCTTTCCCTGTATGTCTAATTATTTTTTCTTTATCTATCTCTCTGTTTTTTCTCTTTCCATATATGCATGACTCTTTTCGCTTTCTCTCTCTCTCTCTCTATCTCTCTCTTTTTTAACCCTCTTCTCAACTTTTCGATCCTTTTCTTCTTCTTTTCTACTCCTCTCTCTCTCTCTCTCCTTTTCCTCTTACCTTTGATGACAAAGAAGTTTTAGTATTTGAAGTTTTAGTATTTTAAGATTTTAATGCGATATTTGAAAGTTTTATTTAGTATTATCATGCATGATTTATGGTAATTATGTTCTAGTTCTTTTTACTCTGATCGTTTATTGTTTTGTACATATGACTTTGTAAATTGAGCAATTTCAGCTGTCTAGCTTCATGTTCTTTTATTTGCAATAAACCGAATCAAATTAAATCAAATCAAATCAAATCAGTTTCTCCGCTTTTTCTCCCACTTCAGATGTTTTTTTCCCCCTCATATTTGTTGATTTTTCTTATGTTTATATTTCTTTGCTGTCGATACCTGACTTTTCTTCTCAGCTAACCGATTCTATTTCCGTCATTATTTACCACGAGAGTCTCTCTATTTTTACCTGACGCAATATAGGCAAGGAGTTATCACAGTGATAACTCCTTGATATATATGGTGGGTGTTAATCACCTTGCAATATAATGTTCCACTTCCAAAGCAGTATAGAAACCAGTACTCTAGCTAAACAAGGAAGATAGAAAGATAATAATGTTGCCTGTTTTTCTTCTCTTTCCCCCTTATCTGTATATCCACTATTGATTTGAATTTGGGTTAATCACCCCCGGTCTTTTCCCGGTATGGTAGTTGTCAATTGGAATTAAAAATGGATTTGTCGAGTTTCCTCCGAGCGCCTTTTCCTCCATTACGAATACGCAAGGGATACTGCATACTGATGTTCATCCAAGCTTCGAAAATGCCATGTGATTCATTCCCTGTGTTTGAACAAAAATAATGTTGGAAAGATTCTGCAGTGCCTTATTCGACATAGGGCGGAGCCAGCAAATCCCCTCCCTTACTCCATTTTGCACACCAAGAAAAAGATGAAACTTTAGAACAGCGGGTCTCCCGCGATCACGTGACCACTTCTGCCAAACTTTTGCTGTCCAGTGTCATTAATGATTCATGACTCTGGGTTAAAAAGATGTTCTGGAATTTCAGCCGCAATGCACAATGTCAAATATTGCATTCTGAATTAATTACTGATACACACAGATTTTGTGGTCTTGATTTTTCAAAAAGTGAGAAATCTAATTGAATAATTCAAAGCAATATTTTAAGAAAAGTATTCAGAAAAATGTAATAAAACTTGCTCACAATAAATTTTACATCCTTCAACTATGTTGAGTTATTAACAATCAATGTGTCCATTGTTTTTTAACGTCTAGTATATTCGGTAGCTTATAGGTTTAATGCGCTCCCTTATCAATTTCTGGATATGACAGAACAGAGTAGGTTTCAAATACATAATCAGGGCACTCTTGCATAAAAAGTTGCGCTTAATCGCAACTCAAAAAAATAAGCGCAAGTCCAAAAAACTCGATCCTGACTGGTTGAAATTCAAGTTGCGTTTAATATTTTGACTTGCGTTTAAGGCAATTTTTATGCAGAATGGCCCAGGCATTGTTTTTATTCATTATACTCTTCACCTAGCTTATACCCACGTCCCAGAAAGACAGTGATTAAGAATGATTGAAAAGTCACCCATTATGCCGTCTGAACAGACTCATTATCATCAATGATAGATGGTTTGTCGAGTTTACGTGAGCGAAACACCCAAGTAGGCAAGGTTCTTTTAGTTGAAAACGTATCAATTCTGATTTAACAACCTACTTGGCCGCCCGCAGGTGGGACATATAGTCATTTGTTATCTCCTTCTCCGTAGATTCATGGCAACTATAAAGAGAAGGGGGAAATTAGGGAGTGGTTCTCCTTCATTGTGTAAGTGCGTGGATGTTCCAACACAATATTGGATGCTCTCGATGGCATTCCCTGTAGAGCGGTGTTTCTCGGAACAAGAAATGATATATTATTCAGATAGGTTTAGCCACTCAAAGTAGACAGTCACAGGCGTATAGTTTTATTTGCGGTATTTTACGTATCTATTCTTTTCATTAGTGCGATTCCACCCGCAAATGTTTCGGAATAGAAATCCAGATATTGTAAACATTGAACTAGCATTTGATATCGGCGAAATATAAAGCTAGTTAAAAGATGAAAGTTCCATTTTCGTCGGCGAATTTAAAAGGATGACTTTAAGAAATATATATGTACCTCTGTCTGACAGTGATGGATAAGAGAGAGAGAGAGAGAGAGACGGAAATGAAAGAAAAATTGAAACCGATTTATGTGCCAGAGGTTATCCGAAATAACCCAAACTGAGTTTGGATAGTATTGCTAACGAACTGAGATGGCGCTAATTCTATAACATATTTTGTTTGATGAAAGAGAAAGCAAAGGCTTTTGTTATTTATAGCCATTTGTTCATCTATTCCCCTCTCTCTCTCTCTCTCTCGCTTTCTCTCCCCTCTCTCTCTCTATATATATCTCTCTCAACTTCTCTCTGTCACTCCCCCCCCCTCTCACTCTCTCTCGCTCGCTCGTTCGCTTGCAGACATGAATAATATGGTGTCGTTCAATCGTACTCTAAATTCCTGGCCAATAATGCTTTACAACATACTTGACCTTTTAAAGCATCCATGTTTACACCATATCTTTTTGGAGAAAGCTAATATAGCTGGCCGGCTGGGCGATAATAATTGATTTCAGAAGATTTATGTAAAATGCTGACATAAACATTTTTCTCCTCTCTCGCTATCATGCCGAAACCCAACCCGCAAAATCATCACTTCATGTAGACTGCCACGACAGGCACAAATGATGAATTAGCCATTATAAAGTGGCCCAAAAACGACACTCTGCCATTACGCTCGAATGATGCGATGTTTTCTTGAGATAAACGAGCACTCCTTCCTTTTATTGGTAAGTGATCATGGTAGTAATGATAGTAATAACATAGGCCTGCTAATGGAAGTGCGAGGATGTTATCTAAGGACTATTTCATTTCAATCTACCCTATTCCGAGTGGGCGATTTTAGGGTATTTGAGAAACGAAGGAAGGGGTAAAGTTTTTGTACTCATTTGCTGATATTACGATCTTTCATCTGTCAGAAACCTTGCTTGATCAATTTCAAAACGTAACAGATCATGGGGGAAATGTTTTATGATTCTGCGGCGGTCAAGAGAAACGCGCATATTAAAAGGGGAGGGGTCGGATTGAACCGTAGGATTGAACGCAATCCCAGGGGTCTATTTAAGATTACAAATGAAAATAAAAATGTTGAATATTGTGAATTTATTTTCAAATGCTTGAAATAGGAGGGGGGGGGGGGGGGGAGATCATTTCAAGATTGTCGCGTAGTTCACTGAAACTGAAATTGCTTTTTTCCCCATGTCTCTGTGGTAAACCACCAAATACAAATATTCACTTGAAATCATCACAAACAGGCATGAAGGTACACAGACTATGATTAACACCATGAACACAGTAAGACGGAAAATGCAAAAGCAGTGAGCGAGTAAAATGGACGAAACATAAAAGAAGATGGGAAAGGAACGTAGAAATTTGTTCTAAAAATGATAGTGTCACAGGTAAAAAATGATAACGGAGGAATAATACACCTTAATATTTTGAATTTAAAAAATAACAACAGTAAATTTAAAAAAAAAATAATCAGGAAACCGGATTCCAGCTTGTTTGGTAGAAACTCAAATTGTTTAAGAGCCTGTCGACTTTGGCGCCCTCTACGGATTTCAAATCTAATATCGGGCTGTGCACTTTTCTCTCTCAGTTCTCTCTCTCCCATTTCTTGTTATGATTGTGTCACCAGCTTTTTTTGCGTTTTACATGTATAGGTGTGAGTAGGTGACTACTCATACAAACTCTACCAATGAAACAGAAAATGATTGTTCGTATAGACTTCTCGTTCAAAAGATGTTTTCAGTATGGATTAATAATAATGATAAGAATGACAGACTAAAATAATATAATGACAATAGACCGGTTCGTAGTTAGCACATGTCCAAAATGACCCCAAATATCCACAGATATTTTAAACATGGAGGGTCTCCTGTTTTTGCACTTTATAAATATCACCCGGGGAGTGATAGAGGTGCCTCATGAATAACTTTTGTTTCCTTCTTTAAAAAGAATACTTCCACCTGGATATCATGGAATGCACCATTGAGGCATAAATGAATAATTAGTACATGACATTCATGAGCGCATATCAAGTATTCGTGTCAGTGGGTTTTAGAATTTGTCACAGATGACCTTTATCTGATTATACTCGGATTGCATCTACGAACTGGCTTATTGTCTTAATAAACATGGTAGCCATCCATATTGAAGTACATTTAAGATGCCATAATGCATAAACCAGCCAAACGACCAAACGCTGTTGGTCCAAAATTCTAATTTCGGGAAAGAGCATTTTGTGGATGACAGTTTTATGAAAGATTGTGATACTCGCCTGTTGATGATAATGATAACAACAGCAATAACAACAACAAATACAGTAAAACAGTTCCGCAAGGATCTGTCTTGGGCCCTCTTTTGTTCCTTAGATATGTAAATGATATAATAAAATGATGAACTGAGGGGACAGTGTATCCAAGTGTTTGATAATCCACACGGCACCAGCAGAATATCATTTATTCAGGTGACAAATTAATTATGTTTCTTCCCGGTGCGTTGAATACTGAGGAAGGTCTGATTAATCCCCAATAAAGAATATATAAATCCTCTGGATTCTAGACGTTTTCACCTTTGAACGTGTTCAAATTTTCCCTGTTTGCCGATGATACATGTGCTTTTATGAGTAACAGTAATATAAAAACACTCGTTTCATCGGTGAACAAGGATATTTCAAAAGTCTCCTCCTGGTTCAAAGTCAATAAATTATGAATACAACCATATTTAGATCAAGGAACAAGAGAGTGCCCAATGACATATCACATATTGTCATTGATAATCTTGTCATATCTAAGTTGAAGAGTATAAAATTTCTGGAGTTACAATCAATGAGTCTTTACAATAGCCTTGTCTTGCCACATTTAAACTACTGCAACTATATTTGGGGTAATACTTATAAATCACATCTCAATAAATTATGTATTTTACAGAAAAGGTCTCTTCGTATTTAATGTGCAAGTAAACTCCTTTTTAAACAGAAGCAAATTTTGCCTTTACATGAGTTAATTACGTTTAATACTCTAATTTTTATGTACTCTGTAAGACATAAAATTTTTCCGGAAAATTACTGTAGTATGTTTGCCCAAAATTTAAATATTCATTCATATGCAACTCGTCAAAAAGACTATTCTCATCCACCAAAAGTAAGACTTACTTCCTCACTAAATTCGCTTACAGTTACCGGTATAAAATAGTGGAATCGGTTACCAACTACTCTAAAACAATGCACGACATTATCCTCGTTTTTAAGAACCTTTGCAGAAATTATATAATTGATAATTTATAGAAATGTCAGGGTTTGTGTGTGTGTGTGTGTGTGTGTGTGTGTGAGGGTATGTGTGTGATTGTGCGTGTATGATTGTATGATATGTATGCGTGTGTGATTGTACCTTATACACAGATGATATGACTATGTTTTTGAAAGATTCAGAATCAATACAAACTCTAGAGAAGGTGTTAAATACGTTTTGGAGATTATCCGGATTAAAAGTGAACAAAAATAAAACAAAGGCATTAATGTTTGGTCCTCGTGAAAATATAAGAAATACGTTTTCACTGGGAAAGCAGGTTGAAGTTGTTAAAATACTTGGGATATATTTTTCAGTAGATGAAAATATTAAGGAGGAGATGATTTATAAAGAAATATTAAGTAATATTAAAAGATTATTAGGCTGGTGTAAACAGCGTGATTTGACCCTTACTGGTAAAATACAATTGTTGAAAGTATTTGCCCTATACAAAATAATATATGTCTCTTCTGTATTATTGGTACCAATTTGGGTTTATAAAGAAGTTGAAAAAATTTGTTTTGATTTCATATGGAGAGGACATGATAAGATTAAAAGAAATATCCTTTATTTAAATTATAATCATGGAGGGTTTGAAAATGATGAATTTTAGAGATATGATCAAGGCACAAAGAATAATGTGGATTAAGAGTGTAGCGTTAATGCATTTTTTTTTTTGGGTTAAATAATTTTATGCATTTAAGATCAATTCCTCTTTATTTAGCTAATTCAAAATAGCTGATTTTTTTTTATACAGCTGGTGACAACCAGGAATTTCCTGGTTACATTGTACATTATCTAAACATGTGTTTTACATTGTATTAGTATTGCGTAACATTACACCTGTCTGGATCTCCCTGTACATACTATAATTTCCATGACAGTAGCTATTTCTATGCTCTTTTGTGTTTTGGTCATGTGAACATCACATGCCAATTTTGTCCTTAATTAGCATTTTCTGTACTTTTCCACTACATGTTTATATAAGGTGAAAGTCTGTGTTTTTTTTTTCACTACTACATCAGTCACTGAGAAGGTACACCAAATTATTGAAGCTTATTTTTTAACCGGGTACGACTCCCGTGGAACTTTCTTCGGCAACCTGCTGACACCTGGCTTAGCCGTTTTTAGCCAGCTTTTGGTAACGGACTTTTATTTCACGGCATACAACGAAGCTCCTTCATCTCTGCAACTAGATTCTTCGAGGGAGCAGAATTGGGAAACTTTCTGGACAACTTCATTCCATCGAGTACCTATAGAGCCGTAAACCTATCTCATCTGAACTCACAACAGACTCGGGCTCACCGCTGCATTCTGCGGGCGAATTCAACATGTCCATCTACGCTGTCCTAGGTTTCGACGAACATTGACTCTGTTGCTGCCGTGAGTTTTACACCCAAGCATTCTTGCCAGGCAACCCAAAACTGAGGGCATATTATTTCTCACTTTTTGAGCAATTTATCATATTTGTTGTACCTTAAGTGCTGAATTACTTTAGTGATCATTTTTGTTAAAGATTTGTTAATCTGAATTGGCACCAGTTTTGATTGCCATTTTGCACCAACCAGGCGCACATTTATATATATATATATATATATATATACACATATATCGCATCATTTAAGCATTTAACGATTCCTTTTTTTGTATTTCGTTTACTCATATTTTGTGAGCCATAAGTTTCGCCATATTAGCTTGTGCTCACACTACTCTACATTTTTTATGCTTATTACAGCGGCGGCCTTCCGCTATAGAAACAGAGCCACTTAAGCATTTACTTTGTATATTTATTTGAAATTGTTTAGGTGAATATATATAAAACATTAAACCACCAGCAATTAATTTGATTGTGTTAATGTTCATTCATTTCTTGTGAGATCAAATTAAGTTTAAATTTAGTGAGGAGGTTGTTGAACACGCATATATATTTTTAGTTTGAATTTTTTGTTAAATACACCATACCATCCCCACAAAAGTGGTGACCCCGACGTGATCTCACAAGGGTTGAAGTATATTTGTCTTTGAATTTCATTGGTTTATCGGACCTGGTTTTGTCAACGCACGTGCTACGTGGTCGCAAGCCATGCCTGACAGCGAGTCAGACAGTTCAACTTCCATAGTTGGGGCCGTTAGCATAAAGCTTCCGCAATTCTGGAGTTCCGATCCGCAACTTTGGTTCGCCCAAATTGAATCTCAATTTGCTACGCGCCAAATAACAGTGGAGACAACGAAATACCACTATGTTATTTCTGCTTTGCAGCCGGAAGTTGCGCAAGAGGTACGGGACCTCCTCATAAATCCACCCGCGATTACGCCTTACTCTATTCTAAAGGAGCAGCTTATTTCCCGCACCACGGCTTCCGAGCAGCGCCGTGTACAAATGCTCCTCACTGAGGAAGAGTTAGGCGACAGAAAACCGTCGCAACTCCTGCGCCGCATGGAGCAGCTTGTTGGAGCTAAGAAAATTGAGAAGGGAATTTTGAAACAATTGTTTCTTCAGCGCATGCCCTCTAACGTGCGCTTAATTCTCGCTTCGACTAGCGACACATTGTCATTAAGCGAATTGGCAGAGTTAGCCGATAAGATCATTGAGGTCCACGTCCCAACCGTAGGGACAGTTTCCGCAGAGGTACCTACCACCTCACTCGCCGCACAGGTGGTGCATCCCACCGTCGCACCAGTGACCGCAGCCGCCGGTCCTGACCCCATAGCGGAGTTGCGCAAAGACGTACACCAGTTGTTTAAGATGGTGACGGACTTGCAGCGACAAGTTTTTCGTTCACAGCGCAACATTCGTAATCGTAGCAAGTCACCGTCACGTTCTAAGGTGACCGCTGAATCACAAGCAGATGCACTAGCATCAAACTTGTGTTTCTACCACGAACGCTTCGGGGACAAGGCAAACCGTTGCCGATCTCCCTGCGCCCGATCACGTGAATTTTCGGAAAACGCCAAAGCCAGTCGGTAGGCGCGACGACCCGAACTGGTGCATGCGATGGTCGCCTATTCTACATTACGAATGTAAATTCACGGAGGAAATTCTTAATTGACACAGGCGCTGCAGTAAGCGTTTTTCCGCCATCCAAGCAGGAGACGAAAAAAGTATCAACGCTTACTCTGCGAGCCGCGAATGGAACGCCCATTGCCACATATGGTCAACGGTCACTGACCCTTGATTTAGGCCTACGCCGCACTTGCCGCTGGGTATTTACCATAGCGAACGTGCCCTCCCCGATCATAGGCGCCGATTTTTTGCACCATTTTCAGTTCTTAGTTGATGTGCACAAACGCCGACTAATTGACCCGCTAACCAACCTGTCAGTGGCTGGTAAACCGTCCAGAGAACCGGCTATCAGTCCAGTCTACGGAGATCGCGAGACTGACAATCAATTCGAACACATGCTCATGCACGACTTCGTTGATATTACCCGCCCGGTATATCACTCCGAAGATGTTAAGCACAATGTGACACATCACATTGACACAAACGGACCCCCTGTCGCAGCACGCCCGCGCAGGCTTGTTGGGGACAAACTGCAAATTGCACGCGACGAATTCAATCACATGTTGGAGCTAGGTATTGTTAGACCTTCTAAAAGTAATTGGTCTTCGCCGTTGCACATGGTGCCTAAGAAGTCACCGGGGGACTGGCGCCCGTGCGGCGATTACCGTGCTTTGAATCGGATCACCATTCCCGATCGATACCCTGTTCCGCATTTACATGATTTTGCGTCCGAACTCCACGACAAGAAGGTCTTCTCAAAAATAGACCTTGTTCGTGCATATCATCAGATCCCCGTCGAGCCCGATGATATGCACAAGACTGCCATAACAACTCCGTTCGGTTTGTACGAATTCACGCGAATGCCTTTCGGATTGCGTAATGCCGCTCAGACGTTTCAAAGGTTCATAGACCAAGTCTTGCGTGGATTACCATTCGTCTATGCGTATATAGATGACTTGCTTGTTGCGAGTGAAGACATGCAGCAGCACGAGCAGCATTTGCGCTTGCTGTTCACGCGCCTGCAAGCATACGGTGTCGTAGTGAACCCTAGAAAGTGTTCATTCGGGTTGACCGAACTCGATTTTCTTGGCCATCACATTGACCAAGAAGGCATCCGCCCTTTGCCCGAGAAAGTAGCGGCAATACAGAACTGCGAGATACCCACTTCCGTTAAGCGTCTGCGAGGCTTCTTGGGCCTGGTTAATTTTTACCGTCGATTTATTCCCGACTGCGCCAAGACGCTGTTGCCACTCACCGACCTCCTTGGTGGGCACGGTAAGCGTTCAAGGAAACCTCTTAATTGGACACCTGAATGCGATACAGCATTCAACGCGATCAAGGAGCAGCTAGCACTTGTTACGATGCTTGCATATCCCGACACGAACGCGCCTCTCAGTCTCATGGTAGATGCATCGGACCGCGCTATAGGCGGGGTTGTACAACAACTCAAAGGTACCGCTTGGCAGCCGATCGCGTTCTTTTCACGAAAGTTACTGCCCGCAGAAACTCGATACAGTACTTTCGGGCGCGAACTTTTGGCCGTATATTTGACCATTAAGCATTTCCGCTACATGCTTGATGGGCGCACGTTTTGCGTCTTTACAGACCATAAGCCGCTGATTCACTCGTTCCGCGCTCATCCCGACCGTCATAGCCCGCGCGAGATCAGACATCTCGACTACATATCGCAGTTCACAACTGATTTGCGCCATGTCAAAGGGACTGACAATGTAGTGGCTGATGTTTTATCGCGGCCCGAAGTGAACGCATTGCACTCCGACACGCAAATCGATTTCAAAGCCATGGCGCAGGCCCAGGAAACCGACCCAGAGTTGCAAACGTTGCTAAACTCAACCAAGCCATCCGGTTTAGTACTTGAAAAAGTACCTCTCATCTCTGTAGGAGGGGAGATTATGTGCGATGTATCACACAATATGACTCGACCGTTCGTTCCCGTTGAACACCGTCGCGCAGTGTTCAATGCCATACATGGGTTATCACACCCTGGCGTACGCGCATCCGTGAAAGCCGTCATTTCACGATTCGTATGGCCCAGCATCAAAAAGGACGTCCGGAAATGGGCCCAACACTGTGTGTCGTGTCAAAAGTCGAAAATACATCGACATGTGAAAGCGCCTATGGGCACATTCAGCGCACCTGACGCGCGATTCGCACATATACATCTTGATTTAGTTGGTCCGCTGCCGCCGTCAAACGGTAACATGTACCTTTTGACATGTATAGACAGATATACCCGATGGCCCGAAGCCATTCCGATACCGGACCAGTCTGCAGAGACGGTAGCACGCGCATTCGTGGACAGGTGGATTGCTGTGTTCGGGGCACCGGACACCATTACTACCGACCGTGGTAGGCAATTCGAGTCCCACTTATTCAAGGAGCTCGCGAAGCTTTTAGGGACCACGAGAGTCCGCACCACTTCGTACCATCCTGCGGCCAACGGGATGGTGGAGCGTTTTCACCGGCAATTGAAATCTGCTCTCAAAGCGCACGAAAACCAAACGAATTGGACCGAGCACTTGCCGCTAACACTACTTGGTATACGCTCCACGGTAAAGGAGGACTTAGCATGTTCCCCTGCCGAGCTTGTTTTTGGCACAACGCTGCGTTTGCCTGGACAGTTCATTGCTCCAGTGCAAACTGAACTCGATCCGAGGGATTATGTTTCTCGCTTGAAACGGCATATGAACGCATGCAAACTTACTCCGACTCGATCTAACCAAGGGACTACTTATGTTCCAAAGAATCTGTTCCGAACTTCGCACGTGTTTGTTCGCGACGACACGGTACGTAAACCGTTGCAGCAACCGTATAAGGGACCGTTCCGAGTCTTAAAGCGCAATGAAAAGTTTTTTACGCTTGACATACGTGGTAAACGCGAGCAAGTCAGTTTGGACCGATTAAAGGTCGCCTACGTAGAAAAGGAAGATGGAAACGAAACCATGCGAAACTTCCATGCGCTGGCTGCTCGTAGTCCACCAGCAGCCGATGTTGGACAACCGTCCGCTGCAACGACTAGTTTACCTGCAAAGCCGCAAACTAGTGCAGCAGCACACAGCGCTGATAAGACACAGGTCCGGATAACCAGGTCAGGACGACATGTCCACTGGCCCAAAAAGTACAAAGATTATTGTGCTTTTTGATTTAGATATTATGTCGTTCTCAAGTAATTCATTTCATTACTCGCTCACTAGGAGGGGGTTAATTGTAGCGTTAATGCATTTTTTTTTTTGGGTTAAATAATTTTATGCATTTAAGATCAATTCCTCTTTATTTAGCTAATTCAAAATAGCTGATTTTTTTTTATACAGCTGGTGACAACCAGGAATTTCCTGGTTACATTGTACATTATCTAAACATGTGTTTTACATTGTATTAGTATTGCGTAACATTACACCTGTCTGGATCTCCCTGTACATACTATAATTTCCATGACAGTAGCTATTTCTATGCTCTTTTGTGTTTTGGTCATGTGAACATCACATGCCAATTTTGTCCTTAATTAGCATTTTCTGTACTTTTCCACTACATGTTTATATAAGGTGAAAGTCTGTGTTTTTTTTTTCACTACTACATCAGTCACTGAGAAGGTACACCAAATTATTGAAGCTTATTTTTTAACCGGGTACGACTCCCGTGGAACTTTCTTCGGCAACCTGCTGACACCTGGCTTAGCCGTTTTTAGCCAGCTTTTGGTAACGGACTTTTATTTCACGGCATACAACGAAGCTCCTTCATCTCTGCAACTAGATTCTTCGAGGGAGCAGAATTGGGAAACTTTCTGGACAACTTCATTCCATCGAGTACCTATAGAGCCGTAAACCTATCTCATCTGAACTCACAACAGACTCGGGCTCACCGCTGCATTCTGCGGGCGAATTCAACATGTCCATCTACGCTGTCCTAGGTTTCGACGAACATTGACTCTGTTGCTGCCGTGAGTTTTACACCCAAGCATTCTTGCCAGGCAACCCAAAACTGAGGGCATATTATTTCTCACTTTTTGAGCAATTTATCATATTTGTTGTACCTTAAGTGCTGAATTACTTTAGTGATCATTTTTGTTAAAGATTTGTTAATCTGAATTGGCACCAGTTTTGATTGCCATTTTGCACCAACCAGGCGCACATTTATATATATATATATATATATATATACACATATATCGCATCATTTAAGCATTTAACGATTCCTTTTTTTGTATTTCGTTTACTCATATTTTGTGAGCCATAAGTTTCGCCATATTAGCTTGTGCTCACACTACTCTACATTTTTTATGCTTATTACAGCGGCGGCCTTCCGCTATAGAAACAGAGCCACTTAAGCATTTACTTTGTATATTTATTTGAAATTGTTTTGGTGAATATATATAAAACATTAAACCACCAGCAATTAATTTGATTGTGTTAATGTTCATTCATTTCTTGTGAGATCAAATTAAGTTTAAATTTAGTGAGGAGGTTGTTGAACACGCATATATATTTTTAGTTTGAATTTTTTGTTAAATACACCATACCATCCCCACAAGAGACTAATTTATAAAGACAGTGATATGAAATGGAAAAAATATTTTGACTATATATTCGAGTCGATTGGAGGAAAATTTATATTTTTATGTGATTATGATATGAAAAATATTTGAATATTTGGCATGAATTAAGAGAGAACAGAATTATTACTAGTAAGTTAGGAAATCAAATGATTTTTAATAATACTTTGATCCGTTTTGGCCGGAAAACAATTTTTAATAGAAAACTATTTGAGGCGAATATATATCAAATTAAGCATGTTGTAGATAAAAATGGCCATTTAAGGCCAGTTAGCTATTTCCTACAAAAAGGTCTTGATGCCAACGATTTATTCTACAGTAGTAACATTTATTCAGCTTTGCCGGTGTATTTGAAAGAGTAAAGGAAAAAATACGAAAAGATGAATGATACGATTGATTACTCGGAATTGATGTATAAAGTAAGCGATAAAATAATATCATATGAAGGAGTGACTTCTAAATTATGTTATAAAATCTTTATAGATAATATAAATGAAAGCTTTGCATTTAGACACGCGGAAATAACACATTTAAATACCAAGCTTGGAGTTGCAACTTGCTTTTTGACCCCGAGATTATGCACTTTAGATGGGAAATTACTTGAATTTCAGTTTAGATTATTACATAGTATCCTATATTGTAATGATAAATTGTATCAATTTGTTTTTTTATCATCTAACTTATGTTCTTTCTGTGGAAAGGAAATTGAGGTATACAACCACTTGTTTATGAAGTGTCAATTGGTTAAAAAATTGTGGCAAGAAATTGGGGAACAAATGAAACTGATGCACTTAAATACTTTAAAATGGGAGGAAATTTTAGTTGGTTTAGATGGAAAATCAGAAAAACATATGTACATTAACCATTTAATTATACTCATAAAATATATGATATACAATGCGAGATCAAAAGGAACGCCCCCAACAAAGAAAGAAATCTATAATGCACTTTTAGAAAGTAAAGATAATGAACGGAAAAAAGCAATAGCTCGAAATAAGTTAAGTCTACATCTAAAAAATGGACTTATTTTGAATGTTGGACGGAAGGAGGACATACAAGATAATATTACAAACGGCTTTAAAAAGAATATTCATTGTTACAATTGCCCTATATACTTTAATTCGTCACCTATGATTTTAATCTATACCTTGTTCAGTTAATTGTACTATGGTTTATTTATGAAGTCAATGGCATGCTATGGAATTATATTATATGTATTGTCTATTGCCACGCTGAATTATATGTGTAATCAATGTTTAATTTGTAATATTCATTTTGAAAATCTGAATTAAGGAATAAAAAAAAATTATGAAAAAAAAGTTATTGTAACAATTATTCATTTTTACAATTCATTGTTACAATTGCCCTATATACTTTAATTCGTCACCTATGATTTTAATCTATACCTTGTTCAGTTAATTGTACTATGGTTATTTATGAATGGCATGCTATGGAATTGTATTATGTATTGTCTATTGCCATGTTGAATTATACTGTGTAATCAATGCTTAAATTGTAATATTTATTTTGAAATTCTGAATCAAGGAATAAAAAAAATTATGAAAAGAAAAACAAAAGTATGTATGTGGGAATGCAGTACTTTTGTCTTTGCTTGTCTGTGTATGTAGTGAATGTGTTGTTTCATATATTGGATTTTAAGAAATTGTGAAATTTATTTTCATTACAATTTTTGGGGCCATGATTTATAAGCATCTTGCTTTTTGTGGTCCTAACCATTATTGTTTTAATGTAAATGTTGACTTATTGATATGTATACTTCTTTTGTAAATATGTTTCCTTTTTATAGTTAAATAAATTGAATTGAATAATAATAATAATAATAATTATAACTGCAACTGCGACTTAGGGCGAAATCTTTTATCTCATTCTTTTGTTACGTTTCGCCCTAACCCACACTCGTTTCGTCCGAACGTTGAGTTTCTATTGTGACGGAATAAACCTATTGTTAGGTTTCGCCTTAAGTCGCAGTTAGGTAAATAATGATAATAGTAATAATAATAATAATAATAATGATAATGATAACAATAAGAAGAATAATAATGAAAGCAATAACAATAATGATAATAATAATGTTAATAATGTGCTGTACGTTGTCATATTTTGTCAAGATTAGATTATTGCAACTGCCTTTTAACATCTGTTCCTCAGGTAAAATTGAAGAGACTGCAAAGTTTACAGAACTGGGCAGCTCGCATTTTCTTTAGACTAGATCGACGTCATGACCCCAGCCCTCTACTTTAAATCTCTCCATTGGCTCCCCATAAAAGAAAGAATTCTCTTCAAGATACTATTGTTCGTTTTTAAAGCCTTCCATGACCATGTATATTAAGGATTGCATAACATTTCATAACCCATCCCGTCCGAATCTTCGCTCTTCTAGGGACCCATTTCTTCTCACCATCCCCAAAACCCGTAGCAAAGCTGGCGATCGTACATTTAATTACAGTGTAACTGCTTCCAAAGAATGGAACAATATCCCCTCTTTCATAAAATCAGCTAATTCCACAGACCAATTTAAGAAATTTCTGAAAACATATCTCTTCCCGGAATAGTTAAACCCCTTCCATTTCTTTCAAACTTTATGTTTAATAAGTTAATTTTTATTCAATGTTATGCATGATTAATTTTGTTTTAATGTTATACTGTATGTATTATTAATTCTATTAATGTTATATTAAGTATTATTGACTTGTAAACGCTGTGATATAGTTGTACTACGGAGAGCGTACCAAGTGCTAGTTATTATTATTATTAATAATAATAATAATAATAATAATAATAATAATAACAACAACAATAACAACAATGATAATAATAACAACAATAATAATAACAATAACAACAATAACAATAATAATATTAATAATAATAACAATAACAATAATAATAATAATAATAATAATAATAATAATAATGATGATGATGATAATAATAATAAGTATAATAATGATGATGATGATAGCTAATATTACAACAAGGAAATTATTTGAAAACAGCAATTCTTTAAACGTCATGTACGTTGAACATATGTTTTATTGCTTGCATAAATAAAACGTAAAATGACTATGAATATGTAATGATTGATAAAAAGAATACAAATTAACATTCCTGTATCACCTCTCAGCTTATCATTATCAATCAGGTGTAACGCGATGAATCCCATCTCTATAACAACGTCCTTGTATCTCGTATGTATCGTGGTGTATCAATCAGTTTCGCTTCACCGCATTACTTTGTCCTTTTCTCTCATAAACTATTGTACGCCATATCGATTTCGTTCTTTCAGGGACGAGCTACGTGTAAAGATAGACCCCAATGTGATAATGAATGCAGACTCTCCAACCCGCAGCGTGTTCGCCGCCTTGTGCATTGGCGTGTCATACACAGCGTAGGGCGTCTGGTCACCCTGGTTACGCGGATGTCCCGTATGTTTAGACCGGTATTCGGTCGTCTGCTTAGCTGAGTCCCGTAGATTCCTATGTATTTCCCACAGGTGTTTTTCACTATGGTTTTTCACCGCAACGCCGAGTCACATGTGATTTGTTGATATCGAATGTGCCTTCATCAGTGTGTAGTGAACTAGGTTTATCGATGTAACCATATCGATGTATCGCGTCTGAGAGCATGAAACATAATCCATCGTCTGCTCGAAGTACAGGTTTGGAAATAACACGTTCAAAGGTGAAAACGTCTAGAATCCAGAGGATTTATATATTCTTTATTGGGGATTAATCAGACCTTCCTCAGTATTCAACGCACCGGGAAGAAACATAATTAATTTGTCACCTGAATGAATGATATTCTGCTGGTGCCGTGTGGATTATCAAACACTTGGATACACTGTCCCCTCAGTTCATCAGTGAAAGTTATTTGAACATCTGATTCAAGATTGGGAATTCCTCCAACTATTACAAGAAACTTGTGAAAACTTACGTCTGGAGAACAATACTGAACACATACGTCATAAGGCCGTGACTTTTCTCTCACTTTGTGATATTCATTTTACTTGAATATTGTGTACATAGTCTGGTTCGGGATATAATATATCTCTAGAGCTGCGACTATCTGTACAAAAGTATGGAGTGACATACTGAACCCATAAAAATTATCCAATCCTTCGATATCATAATTTTTTATCATTTATAATCTTGAAACTCATCATCTAATTGATTGACTGATCAGTAGAGAAAATGACGGCAGCGATTAGCATGACCAACCCCGCCTCTGCGGGTCCGATGGGGGTGGCACATTATTACCGCGAACCACAGGGTCTCGATACTCTGTCCAGGAAATTTCAATCTAGTGAACTCTTTACACCCTTCCAAGTTCCTCAGAGATCGACAATATCAGTGAGCAGGTAAGAGATATTTCATTCACGCAGGGCGGATCCAGGATTTGGTAGGGGGTACAATTTCCACATATTCTGACAAAAAAGGGGCACATTTGGGGTTTCTTTTAAATGAGGAATGCTACATGGTTTTGTAAATGATGTCCTTGTTCTTACATTAGTAAACAAACATTGCTCTCTGCGTTGTACTCTCTGATGTTGTACGCCCCGAAAAAAAGTCTTCAGTAATTAATGAGTCTATAAATTACAAATCATTTGAAAGTATTAAGGTTGCAGTAACCAAATGTAATGTTAAATCGTTGGTAATTCCACATGAAACCCAAACATTTTAAAAGAAACTATATATTTACCCTGAATGTACGTTGTTTTATGCAACAAAATGTCCAATTTACTATTACATACCACCGTCTTTCTCAGCTCTGTAAGCTGATATGTTAAAACATAAAACGAACAATATCTTTGACGGTTAAATGACAAAATATGTCAACTTCTTTTCTTCGTTGATATTTTGATTAGGACTCCTACGTAGAGAGTAATATTTGATTATTGATGTAAGGACAAGGACCTCATCAAAGTTATATTAAGTGAGAATTTAACACTTATCCATGCAATATAGAATAATCTAAAAGGATGAGTAATTTATTTACCTTGCTTGTGGTATTTGCGAAATGTATCATTATCAAGTTATTGTGAAAAAGGGGTACGGTCAAGATATAAAGCGAAGTGATATTCTTCTTTTTTTTTAAACGATACTATGTATTATTTTCGTCGATGTTGATTTGGTGTTCCGATCAAGCTGCTGAAATTATTCAGAAATTTTTTCAGGTTTAATAATTAAACATGAGTGATAAACATAGAATAGTCTATGATAGTATGATATGGGCATGTATATGTTATTTCATGTATCATGATATATACTTTTAACATTTTGTATGATGTAATTGCGTGCAGTGCATGCAGAGCCCTTTTATTTATAGACTGAAGAGACTACTCTGGTGAAATAAGAGCAAATAAATAACTGGATAATTAAATGAAATATGTGTAGTTCACTTGTGAAATATGTGCATGCTAAAAAGAATCATGTGTCAGATGAAAATGAGTTAAGAACCTGCTACAATATACTTACAAGACCAAGTTTTAAAAAAGTCAAGGCCACCCAGTTTATATAAGACTGCATAAATAAATAAATAAATAAATAAATAAATAAATAAATGATATATGTAAAGATATTTTTGAAGTGTGCTAAAAAGAAGTATTCTTGACGATTTCTTTTAAGAACTTGAAATACACCAAGCCATGACAAAAAATGAGGTCACCCTGGTTAAATAAGACTAGATGAAAAAAAAAATGAAATGTGGAAAGTTCTTTTTAATGTGTATAATTATATTTATTTAAAAAAGAAGCACGTCCATGTAAAGGACGCTGGTCAATTAAGAACTTAAGAAAATACCAGACCATGTACAAGATGTTTGTTGATCTGATACACCTATAACCTCAATTTGACATTTTACCTTGAGGTTGATCGAAGCATGCGACATGCCCTCAGGCTACCAAGCGCGGGGAACACAAATTTCTTTACATCATGTACAATTAGATATTGATTAGTCACTCGATATACGAATCAAGCCGTGATAAAGCAGATAGCAACGTCTAAAAACTGAAACTATTTCGTCATATCTTCGACTATTTATTCTGCCTAATGATGTTATGCAAATGTCAAATTGTGTTTAACCAAAATCATTATTTCTGCATGAATATTGACTCTTTATACATGATTCATTAAGAGAATTTAGAGAGTATTTTATTCACGCTTCTCGCGATGGATTTAATGACATGTATTTTTGATATACGGTTGAATCGTGGAGGCTGATGTATGGTGTGCGGTTTGTGTTGCTAAGCACCGTAGCGATCTGTGCATTTATTATACACGTATAGATCAGACGGACTCTCAAGTCTACATTATCTAATTTGATACAGGATATTAACTTTAGAGAAAATGGACATTCTGGAATAAATATAAAAATGGGCTAGACAAAAATTAGTGGCTACAGTGACCCTATATATCTTTATAATCCAAATCAGCTTTTTTCTCTTGTCTGCAAAAAATGGACATATTTCAGGTGCCGTCAGAAACTTTTATCAATATTCAATTTGTAATAACATACACCGTGTATTGTGTGTCTTTGAAGTCTTCTTTATTTCCTGTTACGATTTTTAAAAATAAAAAATGTATGATACGAGATGAATTTCCAGCACACGAAAAAAGGATCTTGCACCTGTTTGAAAACTGATACACGCGCCCCGTTGCAGCTGCATTTAGAATGCAACTATTACGTTCAATACTGACATCCCGTGCCGTTAGCGTTTCTAATGTTTTTACTTCTGTGAATATCGTGTAAAATGGTACTCTTGCATATTGTTTAAAAACAAAACTATATTTGATATTTTGTAAATATACGGATATTCTAATAAAGTTGATGATTTATAACAAAGTGGATATTTTTGCAGATAATGTGTTTCTAAAAGGACATTTGACGTTGTTTTGGATACATATACGCCTCAAATGGTGTTATTAATGATTTTTTTTTCAACATATTTTATTCCATTATAGCTGTCTAGCGAGTTGGTATTGTGTGATGTTTATACATGCAGATTTTGGAGCTTGTATTCATGAAAGTATGAAAAGAGTTTGAAATGCGATGACATAAAATGTGAAGTAGTGAGTATATAGCAAGTGCGTACTCATATTTTGCGATTTGTGTAGGTTTATCTCAAATTAAGCTCATTGCTATAATCATACAGTTCTTTGATGACCCCTACCCCCCCCCCCCCCCACGGGAACTCTCAATTTATATCATAGAACTCTTTATTTTTATATTTAGTCATGAAAACGAATAATTCGTATTGGTTTCATCCACGTATACGTGGTATATAATGCAATAGGTATGGAAATAATGGACAAAATATTGAATTTAGAGGATTTTTTAATGTTGATGTCTAATTGAAATAGAATTCTTGTTCCACCTATATCTTCAATAATAGTGTAAAAATGGACTTCTATGCCTCTTTTAGAATTGAGATTAGACATCACTTAATAATCTATCCTGTTGGCCTCCTGTTTAATGGAATAAGGCTTCATTATCATAAAAGTATGTTTTATCACCAGGCGGTGATTGTAGACAATCAAAATGTTTTATCGATTTTGTTACACTTTTCTTGGGCTACATATCTAGTTCTGTATTATAGTTAAGAAACATAAATGAACTTTTGTATTTATGTGTTTCTCATAAAAACTGTTCAAAGAAAACACATTGATACTTGAAAAGTAAATGAGTTGATGCTTACTTTCGTATTTGTGATGATACAAATAAGTAGATTCAGTCCAGATTATGTAGGTTCAATAGCATCCTGTTTATTATCTGTCCATATCTTCAGTTCGTATAACTCTATGGTGTCTCACATCAAACAATGCATATAGAAAATACAATTGGGGTAGCTTACAATCAGATGACGATATGATAAAAGTAAATGAGTTGATGCTTACTTTCGTATTTGTGATGAGATTCTTTTTCCAAATTTAAACTGAACAATTATTGGAAAAAGTGGAATTTAGCTGAAAATAAAAAGAGTAATATTACGTAACAACTTGAAAGCCAACATGAAGCTATATAGTATGGTGCATCTGCATCGCCCCTATGTATCATGTCGGCGTAAAAAGTAGTGTTTCAAGTTTTTCACCTATTCTTTTTAATTTATCGGTCAAATTTGTTTCCTACAAGTCATCAAAATGTGCGGATAAAATCTTACTCTCCTCGCCGTAGCTTTTTAGTTCTTGGACAGTGAAATGAAAAGTATTTTTTAAACAATAAGAGACACAGTATTTAGCTAAAGAAAATGTAACCAGTATCATTATCATGATTATTAAAGCAATTTAAGAAAAATGAAAAACATTCTTATACAGCCCTCGAAATTTACGTCTCTAAACAATAATTCAGTTCGCAAAATGTTAGATCCCACTGGCTCATAATAATGTAATGCTAGGAGTCCACTGGGCCGACGCCAGTTGGTGCCAGTTCGCGCCAAAGATTATGTGATTGGCGCGTAGTGGCTCGCTGTGGCGCCGAATTAATGTCCGCTCGGCATGTGTCGCCAAGTGGAATAAACGGGGTGCCAAATGGCGTGCGCCAAATACCCGGCTTGCTCCAAAATGTTGCGCCAGTTTGCGCCATTACACGGCCATTTGATTCCAAAATTCACCCTGTTGGCGCCATTCACGCCAATAGACGGCTACTTTGCGGCACTTGGTGATTAGTTTGTGCCAAAGGTCGCCAAATTGGTTTGAACTTGCCGCCACTTGGCGCTACTTGCCGACTATATGAAAATCTTGCAAGTTGTGTGAGAAAGTCCTGCGATGCCGCCCTGCTTTTATAGGCGGCAAGTGGCGCTGAATGGCGGGCAACCAGGTGGCATTTGGCGCGAAGTAGTCACCAATCGGGTGCCGTTTGGCTCGCGCCACTGCACATTTGGCGCGCTTTGGCGCGGGCTATCCGCCTCTGTTGGAATTATTTGGCGCGTAGTGGCGCAAACAAGGTGCCACTTGGCGCCATGTGGCGCGAAATATCATTGGCGCAACTTGGCGCACCATTACATTCTAGTGGATTCCAATAGGCGGATTGTTTGCGCCAAAGGGCGATATGTTCGCACCATTTGGTGCCACTTGGCGGACACTTGGCGCTGATTGCTCGATGCAAGTGGCGCGACGAAGTTTTCAAACAGTTTGAAATTTTCTTGCTGCCAAATTCAAATTCACTACACGCCACTAGGCACCTTATTGGCGACACTAGGCGCCACAGCAAATTGCATTGGCGCAAACTGGCACCAACTGGCGCCGGCCCAGCGGACTCCTAGCATAAGAGATCGTCTTCTAAGAGCCAGTAGGGTATTAAGACTCAGATTTAATTCCTTCTGGCTCTCAGCACTCAGCAGACGAGATCTTCTCCTCCATTCACAACTGACCAACGTGACATTAAATGCAATGTGCGAAATCAGTAAAGGCCCGGTCACACCGCCAGAACTTTGTTGGAGCGTTCCTTGAACGGTAGGGAGAGGGGGCCGAATTTCGACAACGCTTGTCACCGCGCACAAAATGGGGAAAAAATCGAAAACACGGGCGTTGCCTTAGCGGTGCACCGCTGAAGCCGGCGTTGCTTTAGCGTTGGTTTAACGGTAGCGAGCGGTAGCGAGCGTTGGTCCCGCTCCGACACCAACGCCAAACCAAAGTTCATCACCGCAAAGGATCGCTGCTTCAACGCCCGACACCGTTCCAGCAATCCCGTGTCCGCTCGTAAAACGCTTACAACCGCTCCACCAAAGTTTGTGCAACGTTTAATCACCGCCCGGGCAAAGCTGGCGAAGCAGCGGTGGTCCAGCGTTCAAGATTTCTGCGTTGGCCTAGCGGACCCAAGCGTCCACGAACTTGCGTCTAGCGGTGCCAAACTTTGACTGGGCGTTGTTGGAGCGGTGGTGAACTTTGCCGGAGCGGAAAATTGCCCGCTCCTCACCGCTCGCAATATTTTGTGCAGCTCAAAACTTTCGGAGCGGTAGGAGGGACCATCAGCGGTGGCCGAGCGTATACGGCGTTGCCTTAAAGGGGTACTCCGGCCTAAAAATAATATTAATTAAATGAATAGAGTAAAATTAAACAAGCAAAACACTGAAAATTTCATCGAAATCCGATAAAAAATAACGAAGTTATTGAATTTTTAAGTTTTGCATTATTTTGGGAAACAGTTCTATGCATGTCATCATGAATATGTAATGAGTGAGCTGATGATGTCACGTCCCCACTTTTCTTTTTTAACTATATTACATGAAATCTTCATTATTTCATTTTTTCATACATGTCTATAAAAAATATCTCCCTTGTAACAAAATAAGTTACAGCAATGATAAACTTACACATTAAATAAAGAGTCAGTCCTTTTAGTTCTAGGCTTGGAGCAGAAAATTTGAATAATTGCAATTTCATATAATAAAATACAAAAGAAAAAGTGGGGATATGACATCATCAGCTCACTCACTGCATATTCATGATGACGTGCATATCACTGTTTTACCAAAATAATGCAAAAATTAAAAATTCCATAACTTCATTATTTTTCATCCGATTTCGATGAAATTTTCAGTGATTTGTTTGTTTAATTTTACTCTATTTATTCAATTCATATTAATTTCAGGCCGGAGTACTCCTTTAACGGGGGCCAACTTCTGTTAAACGGTGGTGAACGGTTACGAGCGGTGATGAATTTTTTTCATCGCTCCAGGAACGATCCAGCAAAGTTCTGGCGGTGTGACCGAACGAAGTCGATAGGTCCTTTGGTGAACCGGTGAAGCGATTTATAACAAGACGCAAACATCATAAAGATCTATTTACGAAAACTGTTTCTTCTCGATGAAGAATAGGTGTACAGCCAGTCACATGGTAACGAGATAAAAGATGTTGTTTTTCTGATTTGTGATTGATGTCTTAAAATGCTTGACTGAACATGGGTCCGAGTTTGACACCTCAGGGTGGTCTGTGGTCAGCGTCTCTTAAATGAAACAATACATGATGAAACGTAGGGGCAGGAAAAAGGCCCCAGCAATTGAGATTATTGAATGGATCTGATTTTCTTAAAGACGTATCTCTCTCACAACAAAGAAAAAACATCAGGGAAGAAGCAAGAGAGAGAGAGAGAGAGAGAGAGGGGGGGGAGGGAAGGAGGGAGGGAGAGAGAGGGAGGGGGGATAGGGGGAGTATAGAGAATGGAAAATCGTGGACCAAAATCAAATATAAAAAGAATTGAAAAAGAAAATAGATGATGAATATTATTCTTTAAGAAAATATAATGAATAGCGGTGTCAGCAGCAGCTCATGAAAAAGAACTATTGCATATTGTGATTCCAATAGCACATCCAGGATTCTCCGGCGGTGGGGGGGGGGGGGGGGGGGTGCCTAACTGAAAATTCTCTGACATGCGAAAAAAATAAAAGGTAATCACATTTCAATATGGCACGAAAAAGAGTATAATATAGTTGATTTCAAGTAATTTGTTATATACCTGCGTGATAACCTGATGAGTGCAGGTCGAAAAGCTTCGTTATCATGTCTCTTTTTCGTGCCATATTGAAATTTTGCAGTACCAAGAAATTATTTGTAATCACATTTCTTCGGGTGCCCATTTTTTTACTCGTAAATTATGTAAAAAGCAAACAAAATTGTTGTTCGCATTTTCAGGTGGAGTTGGGGGTCTAAAATACCTGCCGGGGGCACAAATGGAGGCACATTTTCCATTTTTATATTCGATGTGTACCTATGCCAGATTGGGTGTGAATGAAGGACACGTGTTCCCTTGCAATTCACTATCTTCTACTGGATTCATACACTCAAAAGAATGGCATACAAAAAAACACGCACGATGCAGTTCCGAATTAAATGAAAGCATTCACATTATCCTATAATACATGAATGTTTTGGCATTTCTCGAAGGCGGATCTATTATAGTGCGAATGATGAATTGTACCTTTTATAGAATTGTAAAAAGCTTAATCCGTGCACGGATCTGGGCTTTTATTACCATAAATAAATGGGGATTATCCTACTTTACTGCAAATCGGATATCAGAATTGCACTTGAATGGTGCACTCAGTAATGGTGTCCTTACTTTTTATTATCGTAAAATCTTTCAAATTAAGAATTGAGTGTTACAGAGATGTTCTATTCAATATAGGTATTCGATCATTGTGTTGAGTAAATGCAATATATTTTTGAAAGTTTTGGATAAACCTGAAGATACGTAAACATTTACATATAATTCAATATGACAGAAAAGCAGGTGTTATTATGAACATTTTTAATATACACAAAGAAGAATGACTATATACATTTTTTGTGTCAGACAATTAAACATAATTTTACCTGATATGATTTATAAACGATTTGCAGTTCTTATTTTGCATAACTCGTGTATTTTTGTTGTATGCGTAACAAATACAAATACATTTTTAGTATACACAATATATAAATGTCACGTTACCCCCATTACAACTTTACGTGATCCATGTTGGGTTCTCTGATTATTGCTTTTCATATTGTTTTCAACCTTCAGCTTCCTCATTTCTGTATAGCAAGGGGCGGAATCTAAGGTTTTTTTTAGGGGGACAAAAGTCTCCGATAGAAACGCCACCCTATTACGTAAGGCATTGAAACTAGTCTCTTAGAGAATAATTCAATGAATAATTGTATTGAAACATTTCTACACGCTGTCTTAAGAGAGCTATTATTTTGTATAACACAGGGATGGAAAGAAGAATGGTCAAATTGGTCTAGAGTTCAACAATGTTATCAAATTTGAATAGGATAATGACCTTAATTTTCGTCATTAGATGCCAGCCAAACTGACGATTGTTCCAAAGTGCGTTTTGTCATCCAATTAGGGATGATGAAAACAGTGTGGTGCACCGGTTAACTCATTTGTATTTATATAACTGAACTAAATAATAATTATACCTGTCTATAGTGGCCAGTTTTAAATCCTTTCCATGCAGTGAAAAATAAAATACAGAAAACGTAAAATATTGTCATTTTTACTAAATAGGTTGTTAGCAGTTACTTGTGTTTCCGAAGTTTCTTAATTTCGAAGGTTCGTTCGTCCAAAGGTTCAAAGTTTTCGTTAATCACAAGGTTCGTAATTCCGATAATATAATTGTCCTATGTAAATGGAAAATGAAATAGAACCCTATATCATTTTCGGAATTACGAACCTTCGGAATTATGAACCCTGTTTCATTTTCGCAATTATGAACGTTCGGGAAAAAAGATTGCCCCCCCCCCCTGTTTCCAAAAAAATATATTATCTAAACATTTGCTCACTCTGTGCGTCTTAAAATTACCATCCTCCATTGGACTACTACATTGTTTATTGATTTTTACATCGTTTCTCCAAAATTAATAAACATATTGTAGCAAAGTAAATATGGTAAAAGCAATATTTCTGGTAAAACGTGACACAGAAAATGTAATAAAGATAGATGGCCCCCTTGGCCTCCTCACAAGTTTGTCTTATAGGCAGTTTTTGGCTTAAGTTATAGAAATCTGAGAATTTGATGAGATGAGCCTGTAAGCCGTAGAAAATGGGTATCCGTATACCCCTATACCACTCCTCACAATCTTTGTACATGTACATTACAAAAAACACAACAAACCATTCTGATGAATATTGCCTTGTTTTATTACGTTCCCTTAGGAAACCCCATTAAAAAGTAAGAAAATAAAGTCCAGATTAGACGTTTTATTTTACAAAATAGCCAATGAAAGAGAAAGGTGCTACGACTTACGTCTTTATAGAGAATGAAATCTTACTTTGTAAAACTAAGTCTATTATGTCATTTATGTCCGTTATTTGTCCAAATAAATCCCTAACGCAAATATTAACTTGTCTTCCACTATTGTAGAAAACTCTTCAACGCATTTTCGTATTATTCATCTGTAACTGCTGTAGCAAAAGTCAACTCCAACGAGCGGAAAAGTGTAAATAATATCGTCAGACGACACGTCTATTTGATTTTGTCTCGTTTTGTATGCGCGCAAATTAGTGTTACTATCACACATTTACATGAAATGTAAATAAACATGGAGAACGGCGTCATGAATAAATTTCTGTCCAATTTTATTATTGATGTTGAACCAGTCAATTTATGTTGTCATTGATGAAATGTATTAAATGGTATTAAGACGGAATAGATTATTATTTTATCATTGATGTTGAACCGGTCAATTTATATTGTCATTGATGAAATGTATTGAAATGCATTAAAGACGGAATAGATTATTTTTTTAGTAAAGTGATGTATCACGGGAGGAATAGCATATGAGTTGTGCGAATTTTGATGGATAATAATATGGGGAATTTCCCCCATGTTTTCTGTAATTCGTATATTTTACAAAATGTTGAGAACTGTAAGATCATAATTATTACAATGCCAAAGATGTCAACGCAGAGTCCGCGGGACCTTAACCGAGGGCCCCCGCTAGAGGGCAGCAGGGAGTGATTACATGGAAGTGTAAATCTCTGTTTTATCATACAATTATTTTCTTCTTTGTTTATTATTTGATAGATATTCACACTACCGAGATGCCCTCGACAAGCGTCCCCGTGTCCCCTGGGGCACAGCTCGCGAGTATGGTGGCGAGGGCCCCATCAACTTACCAGACGACCACAGGCCAAAAAGTGAACCGCCCCCAGCGGTGGAGAAAGGACATCGGCATTTCGGAGCAGGAGTGAATCCCTATCCGAGGTTAGAAGCTAGAGCTGGATATATCGAGTCGGTTTCGGGCGAAATCAAATCCTTTAGATGCCAATTCTAGAATTACATGTATATACATATATATATATATTTAAATGGACTGCACAATCTCTGCAAATGGAATATGTCGCTTTCAGATACAGGATTTTTAACTGCCTGTTTTTTCAAAATTAATAATAGAAGATATCAATTTTATTGTCCGCCTGGCTCGTGGATGATACTTGAAAAACCTCGGCCAATGGATAAAATTGATTTCATTGCGTTAATCGTAAATATGGATCGAAATTCCTCTTTGGATGTTACAAAACTCGCATATGAAGATTCTAATCAAAAGAAAACAAATAAAAAAAGAGGATACTTTTTAAAATAATCCGCGAAAGGCAGAAATCTAAAGGATTGAATATAACGCAAAACTGTGAACGAATGACTTACAAAATGTACGATATCCAAGCTCTAGTTTTACTATTACAACAAATTTTTACTTTATGTTGCGTCTTAGTTATTTGTTATAGTATCCATGCACATTTATGTTTACTATATGTTTTACTGTGTTAAGTTTATTTTGCAGAAAATCTTACAGAACGGTAAGTAGCATTTAATCAATGATGATCTCAGACATCGTAAATCGTTGCCATGGTTACTCTACATTTACCACTAACGCGTTCACACAATTTCTTCATATCTCTTATCTTGTTTGAAATGTTTTAATATCAAATAAAAACATTTGTAAAAAAATATATAAATAACCATGACGCAGTATTTTAAGGGTTTCAATTGATGATACACGCAAAAAAACGCGGAAAACATCAAAATAAGAATGTCTAAAATATAATCTTGAGTCATATTCACACACGAAGTAAAATTTCTTAATGAATCATGACCTTACCCTTAGAATTGGAAAAACAAACAAAAACAATTAATTAAAAAAAAATAGCAATGACCATACGATCACTTATTTTTTTAAAGATCACTTGCTGCTTTATTATGAGTAAGTGGAATTACCATGTTTTTGAAATTCAGTTTACTGTTATTCGAAATCAAATTTAAAGTTTTTGGAAGAAAACTTATACGATTCAGTTACGGTTTTCTGAAAATAAAGGCCTTCAAACGTCTTTACATCATTATGTGTGCTACCCCAGTGGCATATTCAAGTTTAAATGTTATTGAATGAACAAACCTATATCTTTTCTACCTTTTCATGAAAGCAAAAAATAATTGATAAAAGTGGAACTCTACCAGTTCTCAATAATGCCTTTCGTATCATTTCAATCACTGAACACCCGGAAGGCATTATCAGAGCTTACAGATAGATAAACTCTTCCATCATAACAATTTGGTAAAAAAAGATTTATTCCAGTGACATTTCTTTCACAGTATCGCTCCCACAAAGTACTGATCTATATAAAACGCGAGACAAGCCCGGCGGTTATTAAAGAAAAATAAAGTGTGGTATAAGCTCCTGATGTTTGAAACAAAAGTTCTTTGACCAGACTGGCAACTTAGTTAATGTTTTTTTAATTAATCGACATTAAAGAAATTTCTTGTCGGCAGTACATGTACAAGATCTGTTGAGGATTTCGTAATCAAGGCTTATTTTCTAGCAAAATTGGGCTATACCCTATCCACAAGCTGCCCACCCAGCCCCTTGACCATTTGTACAGCATCTTCCTGTAAACAGATTTCAATATTTCTGTAGTTAACACCCCTTAATACGCCTTTTGTTCCCCTCTTAACGATATTGCTCAATGGGAGTACTTTCAGTATTGATTCCTATTCAGTCTTCCTGTTCATAGGAGGCACCCATCCCATAGACGACAATACGAAATCGAAGTCATGACCCCCGCTTGATCGCAGGGAGCCATTATGCGGCTGGTTGTTTTGCATATCGCCCTGGCGATATTTATGAGCGTCTCCGGCTTCCGTGTTTCGGGAACCGTCAACAAAAAGAAAATCTGTGCGTGCGGTTAGGAGCGAAGGGCCACCACAGGGGTACCAGTGTGCACCCCTTCCAGTGGTCCCATGTACTGGTAGCGGAACAAGCGTGGACGGTGTCTATCGTGTAGGATAGTGTTGTTTGGATCATGTCAAGTTGTTATTGGCGACCGGATGTAGCTTGATTCGCCACTATAATGGCCGATTTATGGCCTTTCTTATCTAGTGTCGCCGTTTCCAGCGTTAGTTAGAAGTTTTATTACGAAATTTTCTGCCAGTTACTCTTGGACTTTGCTCTTGATTTTGCGAAAAGAAACCTGTCACCATGACTTCGCTGCTCCCGGCACTCCCGAGGACGTATCCTCATCTCCAACGAGTTAAAATGCAGGAGGAGGTTGAGAAGAAAAAGTTGTTTATAAAGATGCACCCCATCTACTACACGTAAGATATTTTAGAATTCGAAATTGCAATGAATTCGCAAAAATATGTATATCATTGCGTTTACCAGTCATTAGAATTTGTGTCGTTGGACTTGCGCCCTTGTTTACAAATGGAAGAGGTCATGTTTGTACAAGACCTAATGATTAGATTTCAATTGTGACTTCCCTTTGCAATTGGTTGAAACTGTTCAAATAATCAACCAAAAATATTGCCTGCACTTAAACTATTACAACAGTTGAGTAAGATTAAGCATGGTATCCTGGAATCTGTACCTTTCTAACTAAAAGTTCGACCCACGGATCAACAAATAAAGTATAAGTGAAAAGAGCAATTTAGCAAGGCAACAATAGTCAAAATTGACTAGTTTGCCTATTTTAAAACAACAACAACAACATGTCTTCTAGCGCACATATATTGCTGTAGAAGGAAGAATGTTTCTGTAAATATTTGAAAGACAGTTTTGTACACATTACATTTATGTAGCATCAACAACAAGGACGTACAAAATTGTACATATGATCACATCAGTCAGACATTGTACTCATTTTTATTTGTTATTTTGGGATCAGCTAAATTACTGCGTCACTGGTTTGTCAACTCCATGTATCTCCATATTTGCGAATCGTGGTCTAAAAGGGGAAAAATAAATTAAAATGATCAAAATTAACAAATCGCGTAAAGTGGTTAAAGGCTATACCATGGCAACTATGGATGTATCTGTGTGTATATGTTTCTCTATCTATCATTTCCTCCATATGTATCTATAGGGGGATTCCAATCGACCAATACTATGACCTCACACTGCTCAAGAGGAGTAACATCAGATCAAATGATCAATTGTAAGTATAATTCTATCTGTGTCAATATTGTTTTAATATATCAGTTTCTTTATCACTCAATATCAGATTAAGAACCTCTTATTACATCCGCGACAGCTAAAGTAGATTCAATGGCAAGTTGTGAGAAAGGAAACCAACATGAGTAACAAGTGAAAATATTGCGTACCGATTGTAAGGATATGACCCAAAAATAGGAAAATATAAATGAGATAGTAATTCTTCTTTTTCTTTAATTCTGATTTTAGTTTCGAGGAAAAATTATATGAAAGAAGCCGCGAAGCTCTCGATAATCTATATTATATATTTTGTATATTACATAAAGATGAAAACACAATGATATGAATTTTCTTTCACTTGACTACGGATTATTACGGCGTCTCCTTGATATGTATTATATGACCACATTCCTTTAATTACTTTCGCCTTATTATTTTACTTTTACAGATTACCAAGGCCTACAGAAGTTGATATGACGTAAGTATTTTGATATCTAAAAATAAAAATTATTTTATTTTCCCGCCCCTAACCAAAAAGGGGCAACTCATATGACCAATTTTCAAATTTCTTCACCAATTAATATGTTTACTGATTTATTGGATTGCCGAATTCATTACTGAGTCAAATAAACCAATTCATTCGTTTTTATTATATGAATGCAATACTTTCACTTGATTGTTTAACATTTCAGAAATACAAATTGAAGTAAATAGCCTGACTAATCGAATGGAATGCGTATGTATCTGTGTGATATGTCTCTGCAGAAAAAGGTACCAGCATTGTAAAGAAAAATACTAGTTAGTAGCAAAATATATTTCACCCATTTTTCTTAGTCACTTGCTCCTATTAATATGTTACTGATAATTTCACCTAAATCGTGAGTAACCTGACTTTCATTCCCAAATATTGTTTATTTTTGCTTTCATTACCAACAGTAAGCTTTCGATAGACAAGCCCTTCCCTGCCGAGCACCCGTACAGTTCTCACATGTCCCGATTCGCCATGTTTCCAAGCTTCTCTTCCACCCCCGATGATTACAAGACCGGGGAAGCTGCCCGACAGCAGCAACCCCTACATCCTGAGATTCCTGCGAACCCCAACGACATCACCATCAACTACAAGAGCAAGGGTAAAAAGATTTGATTATCTTCATTTTATACAAACTTCGACAACTTGATCCAGTGGACCGCGGGTGGTAATATATTTAAACACGTTAATAACCGTATTGAATGAATTGAATGAATAATAACTGCTTGGGAAATTACTGTATGTATATTTGCACTTTGTAGACTTGTTTGCATTTCATGCAGTTTGAGATTTAAAAAAAAATAGAAGAAACAAACACATCGAATAATGTTGGACGTGATAAACAGTGCAATTTGAAACAACAAGTTCCAGTTTACATAAATTTACGTCAGCCAAGTAGAAAAAAAATAGCAGTGGATATTCTTTTGAGGTCATACCAGTATTATCCTTTCCCTGCCAACTTACATCTATTTTTAAATTGCTAGGTCAAATTCTTTTCTACCTTACGGTTCCATTGAACTTTCATCGTCATTGTGTGTTTTTTTAAACATCAAAATATCAAATAAATGCAGGTTTTCGTGATATCATTTAGCTAAAAATATTTTGTTTTATTTCTATCAAGGAGCCCGCGATCGTGTTGAGACAGAGCACATTCCCCTAGACTCACAGAAGAAAGCCCTTAGCTGGCCTGGTGATACATTCTTTCAGGTAAATATCTTTGATAATTTTATCAGTAAACTGACTGACCATTTATTTCCATTATTTCCTTCCTTTTTTGATGGATTATTATCTTTATTTTGAATTTTGTAAAGCTTGTGAGTTATGAACATCCAAAAAAAAATTCATCCCAGAATGAAGAAGAGAACATATTGCAAAATAGTTTGTTTGAGGTGAGCTACATTTTCGTGTACGTCTCAAATTACTTGGATTACTTTTTTTTTTCATAAATATTGTGAAAAATGGTGATACTTTTACCTTATCTGTTTTACTCCAGAACCATCATCTTTTCAATTCAAGAAAACTGATGCCATGTCCTCTTTAATTATTTCAGAATAAGAAGACGCCCACCAGCGGCCAACAGCAGTTCTACCCCATCCCGCCCAAGGCTGTCATCCCCAACCACGCCCCACGAAAGCTAGACCACACCCTCAATCCCCGCACCGCCAACGCCCTTCGCAACGTGGAGCGGTCGCAGTGGACGACGACGTATAACCGCGCCCATGCAGGCTACGGACCCGCCAATGCCCTTTCCCTCGACAACCTGGACGAGAAGGTGGAGATTGAGAAGAAGCTGAGAATCGAGGATCATAGTTTGGTAGGTATCTCTCAAAAGATGAGATGGGAAGTAATCAAGAAAATATATGTATACAATTATATTAAGGTCATTACGAAAGAGGCAAGGGTAGGAGAAGAAAGAAGAAAGAAACGAGGCCATAAAAGACATCTATTAAAATATCTAACATAAACAAAAATGGATATCTTAGAATATGCATTCACTTTGATACTCAATACTGCGATTAACATATGAGAAGTTTTAAATGATTATGATTTATTCAAAAGTAATTTAAAGATGCATATCTTTTTAATACCTATTGTTGAAGCTCCGAGGATTTTTTAAAAATTCTGTTATATGAAAATTTGTGACATATATTTGATCCATTACGATCTTGAGTAATTATATGTTTTGTATTGAACTGATGCTGTTATTTTTGCTAATGATTAATTACAAGTTGTGAATGCTACTAAATGTCTTATTCATTGTTGCATGTTTATTGTATTTTCAAATTTGATCCAAACTATCTTGATGTCACTCTGATTGACTGACATCAAGAAATTTTGGTTATATTTTGATGTTTTATTTCCTTTGTTCATTTCCTCATTATGATATTAAAGTGTTGTTAATTTATTGAATGTACAACGATATATACTATGATGAACATTTTATCGAATGTATATTAAACACAATTTTAAACCCTCATTTCTTACCAACAGCCTGTCCAACGGAGCCTACCGCTATTACGTCATGGAGTTCAGAGGTCACATTGGAATAAAGAATACCTTCCACCTTCCCCAAGATAAACATTGTCGTATGATTATGTTTTCTATCAAATATCAAATATGTCCATGCAACATACTGTGCTGCCGGCAGTTCTGTATAACATGAATGCAATTTTTTTTTGCAAGAATATATTTTGAATGAGATTGTTTGCCGTAAGTAAGAAAGTTACCCCTTTTTAAATGCCGTATTTTAAAAACATTTATCGTTTTATTATTGCACGATGTTCAAAGTTTTAAAACCGATATCATCGTTGTGCTAATTATTCAGACCTTTCAGTATTTTGTATAGACAGGATTGCCAAACCCGGGCCCATACAAATATTTTGACCCTATAGCATACTTTATACTCAACTTTATGAAAACAGATAAATTTGATATACTGCGTCCTAAACCTTACATATTTGATGGAATTTGCCAAGGTAGACTTAGGCTCGGGTTCAGTAAGGATCAGCCGATAAAAAGTACTCAAAAATAGTTGAAAATTAGTGGGTATTGGAGATACTGATGCTGCCTTGTTATTGTGGTGTCCCAGTAATCGACTGCAAGTATCAAAGAACATATATATTAGTCCGTAACATATTTTTCTATTTGAACATACATGAACATGATGAAAGAAATATATTTGTAATCACGCGTTAGAATTTTGAGGAAAGGAATGGTGTGAGAAATCAGAAATCCGTCCAGGAGCAATATATTATAGTGGTATTCATACATTTTTTATTTGTGAAAAAAAATAGAATGTATTTTGTAATATCTGATATGTGACAGTTTTTATTTTTAAACGAATTATTTTAAAGTAAGATGTTATGGTTGCAAAACCAACTAAAATCTCACTTAAGCAATGTCTTTCAATCGTAAATATTAGAAATAAAATCCGGTATTTAAGTTTAATCAGACTTATACCATTTCGAGTTTAATGCAGTTGATAATTTTGTAGATTTAACACAAGCGGATATTTTCTTTTTTATTAACTCTTTAAATTCTTGTGACTATGGCTTGTGTATGTCTAGCAGCTATCTGGTATAGTCCTTGGTTAGTGGGTCCTGTCTAATTTTCTTCGTATGGGTAGTGCACAGTCTCTCTACAACTTTTGCTTACACCGAAAAAACAAAATCCTGAACTCCTGCATGCACAATATCAGAATTTCCTACGCACAACTACTTTCTTTACTAGTATTTCAATATCATTTTTATATTCTTATATGCTTTATGCACTATAAATACAAAAGTTTGTACTTTAAAGTAGTTTCTTCTATCAATCTTTTGCAAGATGTGAAATCTTTCTTTGGCTGACGAACAAAGCTCAGGGCAACCGGTATTCCGAATATATTCTCATCCCCAATTATTTAAAAGCTAAGTAGTTTGAGAATCAGGATAAAAATATATTTGTGAATATTGGTGTCCTTTTCGAAAGTGTTATGTAATGTGCTACTATTGTAAGATTCGGCTTTCATTTTATGTTTGAATGGATGTATTTGTTTTATTGCAATAAATAACTGTTGTGTTTCATTCTGCTGTATAATTTTTCATCAGTTGTTGCTCATTTTATAATATTTAAAGCACTAGTCAACATTACGACAAAAAAAAAACAATTAAAGGGAAGTTCGGTCAAGAACCATTGAGTTGCAAAAAAAATCAACAACATCTTTTAAGTGGACATATTCTATGAATGGGATGATAATTAGAGAACGGTATAACACAGTGAACAGTCCATTTTACCTGAATATCGAAAATGAAATTATTTTTATTAATAATAATATTGAATACAATGACACATTAGAAAGTGAAGGGTCATTCTACATCAAATTCAAGACAAAATAATATCTGACAAGGAGATATGTATCTATCTGATTTTTTTCGTAGATAAATATAGACACTGTGCAGTATGACTCTTGTTAATTGTTATCGAGAAATACAAACAGAATGAGATCATTCATGATAACTACATTTGCAAAAGGATAAATCAAGGGAAAATCGAATAGGCGGAAAATATTCATGACAGAAGAAACTGAATGGAGAATTCTACCCCTTCAAATTATTATTTATACACCCGATACAATTGGGCATTTTCGTCCTCAGAACCATGATAACAGCATCCCATATACTCATGGGGACTGTAGCAGCATCATCTTAAGTAAAAGGAATAATGAATACAAAAACCTTATTGGAAATCGATCATCCTCTATTGTACCAAACGTGTCACACTTTCACATTAATACAAACCATTTTCCGCCCAGTCAGACTATTGAAATCTACCGAAATCGATAGCTTGTTTGGTTGCTATGCGCAGTCTCTTAGCTACTTAACCAGTAGTTCACGATACCCGCGTCCATTACATGCATGGATTTGTGAATATGAGGCTTGGTAAATGTTTAATGAAAATTGATAATGTTGGTGATGTCCGAAGTGAGTGTTCAATAATTAATTGGTTACAATATAAAAGAAGCAATTTGGAGTTCCGACGATGAAAGAGATTTTCTCGTTTGGGGAGAAAGGAATTGCAAAATCACTCGAATGTATTTGCTTGTTATATTACGATGTAAATTTTGTATAGGTGTTGCCTCTAAATCCGCAAAATGTGCTAAAAAACAAAAAGTGAAGAAAGAGGGTCAAATATCATATACATTATTCCATTATAATATACAAAAGTCATTTCATGAATTATAAGTTTGTTGTTCATGTTAAAAGCCGACACCAGTAGACAGCCGGAAGCTATAGGAAAATCATGCAGTACACGCAGTACTTTTAACTTATCAAAAACCGTTCTGGTGTTGGCGTGTCGAATAGGTGGGTCTGCACTAGCGAAAGAATAGTGTTTGTTTTTAGTATTTCTCTTCCAACGAGTGGTAAGCAAACAGAAGTGAAGATGTTTATTGTTTGTTTCGGAATGGAGGCTAAAGTTGAAATTCAACGGCTTAAAATGAACTCAAGAAGTAAAGTAGATACCACTGGCCACTAGGCTTCTGTAGGGTTCTTCATCTGTTCATGCGAAGGAAAAAGAAGCTTTAAAAAAAACCCAACTCATTTTCTTGTAGTGGGAACAATATTATTGTGATACTCAAGTAAACATGGGTTTCAATACGAAGCTTTCAAATTATTGACATGAGTGTACTATATAATCCATTTTCATACAATCATACCCCGGACAATTTGTCCCTAACAATTACCTCTAGGCCCCCCCCCCCCCCAAAAAAAAAAAAAAAAAAAAAGGCAGAAAGAGTAAGCTACCAAGTGCGTGTAATATAATTGATAAATATTTGCTCCAACGAAAATAATCTTGCAAAATACGTTCCCTCGTTATAGGCAGATGGATTAATTCCCGTCATTGTTATAGGTTTGGTTTTGGTTCGTTTTTGTGGGGGAGGGGCATCATTGATTTAATTTTCTGATTATATTATTAGTAAACGGTTGTTGTGCTCATGTAATCCTACATCAAATATTTAATTGGACAGAAAGAATGCATATTCCTTTTATCCGGAAGAATGTTCAAAATAATGTGGATAAAGATAATCTTCTGACTCATCAGCTGAGCAACACTTAGTATATTCTTTTATTAGTCCGAATAAAAGTAGCTGGCTATAGATTGTTCAGAGCAAATTTGAGCAACCGTTCCGCCTATTGGTAGTAAGTGATGAATCATTTGCCATTTTACTTTCACTTAAACAAAATGACATAGACGGAAAGTTTGGTGCAACCACTATAGCACCATCCTAGTACTTTACAGCTTCTGCTTCGGAACGTTGTCATCATCACGGCACATTACGTAATTCATCGGCCTTTGAACTGCATATCTTAAGCATTATAATTTCTACAATCTTTGATAAACTGTTACTTTTCCCTTTAAAACTACATATTTGTTTGTGTTACAGGAAGATTCGAGCAGACGATAATCAACACAGTGTAATTGTTATCCACTAATCAATTGCTTCTCTCCAGCAGGTTTAGCGAATTGACATCAAAAATACCCTATCACCCTAGAATGCTCCCAGGATTCTAATCAAGTATTTTCTCATCATCTGTTATAGTACAGATATATGTCAAGAGAACGCTCTACTTCGAATTCAGAATGAAAAACCAAAACAAAAAACGCTGCAAAATGCTTTTCCTACACTCGATGAGAATTATCTTCTCCTTCGTCTTGTCCTACACATGCAGAGACCCCGAAGCTACCCGACATTCATGCCACCCCGCCCCATGGAAGGCCGAATCTCTCGCCTGATCGGACCGAATCAGATGGTACGGTGCGTGGTCAAAGATGGCAGGATTCTCTACGTACCCTACTACCCGAAGATCGAGATTGAAATGGACAAGGTGAGCTTCAGAAACCGTCTTTAAATCATTGGTGTATGCGCCCAGTCGTGTTTGGGGAGGACTTACGTCTCTGTCCTGGATATCAACTTTCCACTTTCTAAATTTTGCGAACGAGCGAAGCGATCAAACACAAAATGTGACACATTAAATACAGTGAATGTAATCTTGTCATTAAAATATAGGAAATAATAACATTTTGTTAAAAGACCACCTCGCTCCCATGAGGTGGCGAAGCCAGTGGCGTATCTAGGGATTATGGCGCCCGGGGCATAAAAGTGAAGTTACGCCCCCCCCCCCCCCGCCCCATCCCCCCCCCCCCCCCCGAGTGCCCAAACCTATCTTCGTTATTGTAGCGAGGGAGCAAAGCGACCGAGTGGCAAAATTTTCAATTTTTAACCCTAAAAAACGCAATTTCTTATGCATTTTACCCAAGAAATTTTGCAATTGACCACCGCAACTGAGCCGTAGAGAAGCTCGAATTTTGCATTGATAAACGGTTTTCTATTCACTAACTTGTACAATCGGGAGCAAAACTATCGAAAACCATAAAGGCTTGAGAAAGAGTCGAGAAATTCAGCAAGGCTACCTGAAGTTGAGATTTCATTCAAAAGTTGAGCCTTTGCAAAAGCTAGTTTATACAATCTATGCTATATTGGGGCGCAATATTTAGCAGGAGTCATATGAAACTTACATGATATAGCGAGCAAAGCAATTACATCTTAATTTTTTTCAAATTTTGAACCCTTTAAGCTATTTAAAAACTATATACTGGGGCGCGAAATTACGAGATCATGAAAGAAAATAATAATGCGAGGGAGCAAAGCGACAAAACTAGATTTCTAGTGCATTTACCCTGCGGATTTGGGGGCGCATAATCCGTAAGGATTATGATTTTTCTTCATTCCCCTCTTTTTCTCTTTCTCTCCTTTGCGTTTTTTGCGCCCCCTCCAAGTGCTGCCCGGGGCACGTGCCCCCCTGCCCCGGCTAGATACGCCACTGAGCGAAACGACCGAGCGGGGGAGGGCGTGGGAAATGAAATAAGTAATAGGTGTGGGAGGGTGTATCCCCTTCCACACCAGGAACTTTTTCAAAAATCTGTCTATAAAACGTGCATTATAGAGCATCCCAAAATGGTTTTTTAATAAAAAGAAGGAATGCACGGATCTACGACAATGGACCGAACCCTTTAATTGAGAATAACAATGCGAGCGAACAAATTTTCTTCGATTTTTGCGCATTGAAATTAGGGCATTTCTTATTTCCTTAATTCTAATCATTAAATAATGTCATGGTATTTCAAGTTCAAACATAATGAGTTGGGATAAATTATTTGTTTTAACTTCATGTAATTTATCCAAAAATATTTTTTTTTTTTTTTTCTGGGGGGGGGGGGGATAATACAGGCCATCCACCCCCATCCCCCGAGATCGACAAAGATGTCTTCTATTATCTTCAATGCTTTATTTGTTTTAGAACCTCAGATGGAAGAAATATATTTATGATTATTCGGACAGAAATCGAATATGGTTTCATGTAGTTTTTGGAACAATCACAGATGAAGAAGATTGATCCTTAAATTCATAATTTTGCCGAGGAGTGCAATTCCGATATTTATCAAATTTGCCTACAGGAATTTGGGATGGAGCAAAACAAAATCAATCCTCTCATTCAACGTCCCCGAACACTTTGGAATGTTCAGGTATTGGTGTTGGCCGCTGTAAGCTACATTCTTTAAAAAATGGGTAAATTTTGTTGGGCAACACATTGTTGGTTAGAGTTTTGCCCAAAACTGCGCAAATCATGCCCAAACATGGTCAAGATCAATTGACCAATTTGTGTTATTCTTAACAACAGATGTGGTCAAATTGATGTTGGGCAAAATTTACCTTTACATTTGGTAAATTCTTTAAAATCTTGGGCAAACTTAACCACATGTGTGTTAATCGTCGCCCAATAATGTGTGCTGGGTAATTAGTCCCTGGGCAATTATTGGTCAATGAGAAACAACACATGTTGGGTAATTTTCACTTACCCAAAGTTAGGTAATTCTATTGACCAACACAGTTTGGGCAATAAGTGCCCAAATGTTTAATGGACAGCATACGACCCAACGTTGGTTAAGAATTGGTTTAAAAAATGACCAAATTAAGAGTGAAAAATGAGCAAAGAAAACGGGATTCCAGCGGGACTTGAACCCGAGACCTCCGGATTGCTAGGCTTTTATCACGTCATTAGATTGGTTTAAGTGTCTTCATAAAGGACATGCACATATTTTAAGGGATCGCTGATTTGAAAGTATTGATCATATATCCTTCCAGGTTCGAGAGCACAAAAACCTGCCCACCGAGACAACGGAACAGTTCCAGGATCCAGCCTTGACCCAGCAATGGAAACGACTCCAGGCTGCCCAGCATCCTGATGGCCACATCAGCAAGATCGAGGAAAAGAAACGTGAAGCTGCCGACAATGCAGACCCAGCCAATACTCTACCCATCGGTGACAATAGATACAGACCTGTAGAGAAGGTCAAAGAGTCCACATACCTTCATGACATGGCAGTCAATCGCCGAGCCGAGGTTGAAGACATGGCCCAGAAGGCTCGATGGAAGCAGGCTGAACTTCAGGAACATCATCACGACCTGTCAGAACTGAAGAGGAAAGTGGACTACACGACGCCGTCTCTGCAGAAGCAGGTGTACTACGACAGTCTGCACAAGATTTACACATCCAAACCGCCCTTCTACTACGATGGAGATAACCCGTACGAATACGACTATGTGACTCCGTGGGATTATCACAAGACGACGGCCATGACTGACCAATACAAACTTGAGTCCCATGTTGCCAAGATTCGCGAAAAGGCGCAGGAAAAAATGGACGCCCAATTTCCCGGTACTCCAGGGCGCAACCCATACGTGATGCCTAAATACACGCAGGAACAGCTCATGAATGGTCGTCCTCGGACTGTGGAAGGTGAAAAGGTTCAGAAGCCAGTTCCGCAGTCCACCTATGTCTACAGCTACACACCCGAGAATATGAAGACCATCGTCACTCCGGACCAACCTAGGTTTGATCTTTGGGATGCCAACCGTCCCCTTCCACAGATCTACAACAGCAGCATGACGACTACTGCCAACCCCAACAGTCCATCAAAACAAGTCTCAATTTCAAACACGGTCAAAGTAGCAGATGGAGGAAATGCAGAGCCTCTGCGAACCCATGAACAACCCTTGACAAGCCACGAGACGATGTTACGTACCAGCACGAATGGTCCCACCGAGCCAGCAGGCCTGAACCCAGGGAGCAATCCCGTCGTCGATGCTCGACACTCAAACCCAGAAGGAAACCGTGACTGGAGGTTCGACTGGACCCCTGGCTATGCCTTGGGACCAAGACCCCAGACTACTCTTCTAAAGCAGCAGAACTCCTTCACCAAGACGGGTGCCCGCCAGGAGTTCAACAGTACGTTTCCAGAGATGAATCCTGATCTCCGTGACAACATCTTTGACGGCAAGAAGCATGCGTTCCAAGGAGAGAATGCATTCTCCTGGCACTGAAACGGAATACCTAGTCTTGGATTTGAATGAAACAGTATAGGCTAAATACTCGTGAAACTGTTATGAGAAAAAGAAACTTTTTTGACACGAGGGATGAAATGGATCATAATGCTTGTGATACTGTAATCATCATGTTGGATGGCTTTTGGAAGTTTAAGCATCATTAAGTGTTTTTTTAATGATGAATTTGTGGGAGTTGTCATCAACGTGAGTTCGTTATGAATGGCCAGTAGATGAAGTGAGTTGATGTGATTATGAACAAGAAACTTGGCATTTCCACAACTCTAATTGAACTAACTTTAACGAGTGTTGTGGATATTTGTTTACTAGGGGCTTTTTTTATGATCGGCGAAATTCTAGTGTACAACTCTTTACTCCTCCTTTTCTGCCTCAACCCCCTTCCCCCCCCCCCCCCCACCTCTCTCTCCTCTCTTTTAGCCCGAGTATCTCTTTTCCAATTGTATTTCTACACTTTCCCCGTCTGTCTTTCTCATTTATTATTTATATTTTACTATATAGGTGGTAATTTAACGTAGATTCTATGCAATGGTAAATAGTATTATACTGCCTTGGAGGTGAAGCATTATTATTGAACATTTATGATGAAATATTTCATATTCCGTCCATTATCATATATAAACTTTATATAGTTTAGCAGCTATTTTTCATATCAGTCTTCACTTTCGAGTGCATCTTATTTGATATGCAATTTGAACATAGCTAGATTATAGATATTTTACTAAAACGAATCTTGCAAGTAATAATTAATACTTACGATTTGCATCAAATATTTCATGCCAACTACCATTCGTGTTGTTCAACGATTCTTTTTATTTTGTATATAATATTGAATATGCAGAAAAATATTTATGTGCTTATAAGCCTTTGCCTTATTCTCTTGTAAATGATAAAGCATAAATGATATATCAGATCTAATGATTTGTAATGCTGATTATTTTGCCAATGTACATTAATTATTCAAACTTGATTTGATGCACAAACTGTTCTATCTTTAGCTTGACTGTTTGAATGATTTGGTCAATGTTAATTTACTTGTATGTTATTTTTTCTGCAATTATGGTTGTAAAAAGTTGATCATTGTGCAATTCTACAAATAGATTGCATTTGTTTGTTTTTCAAGCAAAATACACTTTTGTTGATATTCATTTTCTGATGTGCTATACATTTTTATTTTGTATGTAAAAAACAGTATTTAACGCAATTATTGTCTATTTCCCAAGTTTTGATTGAAAAATGGAAGTTTTAATACCAATTTATATCTGGCCGTGTTGTGTGCAAAATCAAGTGTTGCTGCCTAGCCAGTATTGTAGAATTTTTTGCATAATTGTTTTGTTTTATATTTTCTTTTCATGCGTATCTAAACACGTCTCATGTTGATAAGACCTGGTCTATGGCATATAAGTGTTTATGTCATGATCAGGTTGATATTGTTTTACTATGTGCCATTACATTCCATATGAATTTTATATCTTCACTTCGAAGTGGCAGAAAATGTGGTAGATATTTTAAAAGAACCGACTATAATCATAGATAAGCTATTTCAAGTATATCATTACATTATCAACGATATTGGTGATCACGTTGTGCATATGGTTACATCAATATATATTTTATTTCTTCTTCTTTTTCCTGCACGATTACACATTATTCATCAACTGTAATTATTGGATTTATTTCATGTTTGGTCTTATTATGCAATATCTTGTTTTTCCACGCACCAATCTGAGCTTCATTAAAATTCATTCTACGACGATTTATTGTTTGTTTATATTGTGGATTGAGATTCAGTGGCGTTAGTTTTGTAGGGATGAATTTGGACATCGGGATTTACAGGGCAATCCAGCCTTCACAGCAAGTTGCTTTGACAGAAAGTAGAAAACCAGAGGGCAGATGATGATGATGATGATGATGATGATGACGATAAAGATAATAACGATGGTGATCATGATTATGATGATAATGATGATGATAAAGATCACGTGAAGCCAGTGATAGTGATAATGGTGATCATGACGGTGATCATAATGATAATGTCGGTGATCATGATGGTGATGATGGTGATGATCATGGTCATAATGATGATGATCATGATGGTGATGGTGACCATGATAATGATGGTGATAATCATGATGACAATGATGGTGATGAAGGTGATGAAGGTGATCACGACGATGATAATGATGGTGACGATGAACATCGTCATAAAGGAGATCATCATTATGATCGTGATGATGAAGAAGAATATCAGAAGATGAAGAAGAATATCAGAAGATGAAGATTGTGAAAATTAAATAGGTGGTAACCCTCACAAGCACATGGGTTTCATGAATGTATCGCAATGAATTTGGAAAGTTGGGATAAATAACTGTTATATTGCTTTTGCTCGGAAAGACTTAGATCAAGTCGGCCATGGTAAGTTTGGCAACATCATAACAGGAGGACAAACGGTAATTTATACAGTTGGAAAGTAGGATAAGCAATACGAAAGTGATTCCACGCCATCTTCAACAAAATACAAGTGAATACACGTTCTAATTGCATGACTCTGCCTTTTAATATATATATTTTCTTAAGATCTCTTGGATTAATCAATGTTATTAGAATAAACTATCTGTTACTGTAAAAGAATAATCTTTCCAATATGAATAGTCATATATTTAAATGCTACAACGTCTCATGTCAAAGCAAAACAGTAACTGCAATATGCACTATGAACACGATGACAAAGAAAGCGGACAAAATATACCTCATTGTACCCTCCACAATTGTTCTGGTAGACAAAAGAACATCTCTTATGTGAAATAAGTAGAACAGGTGAATATGCATGTGACACCTGTTCTACATATTTTTACATAATAGCAATGAAGAGATGTTCTTTTGTCTACCAGAGCAAGTGTGGAAGGTACAATGAGGAGCTGTATATTTTGTCCGCTTCTTTGTTCGCCATATTCATAGTGATGTCACAGACATAATGCCATTACAACAATCCTCAACAAAATCATACAAGGTAAACACTTAACTTTTCTTTGATTCATTGCACGTTATCATATATATGGAACTGATAACATCCTTTGAAAGATTAATAACACCACATTGACTTTCTCAATAGTGACGGACACCTCATTACATTCCCCTCGTAATAGACCGCTTCGGTAATGTATGCAAATATTATACATACCTTTCAAACAAAGGTTGCTCTTGACAACATGAAAGCTTGCCGGAGGCCTGCCGGACATAGCAACAAATAACGTATGAAAACTGGATTCCAAGCATTGAGGCTCATTTATAAACAGCAGGTTAATGGAATAGCTCGTCACTAGGTACTCAGATAATATATGTGCATACATTTGTATACATTACAGAAGCGGTCTATTGTAGATGGGGTAACAATAACGATGCCTCTAACAGTTTATAAACTTCCTTCCAGAAATATCTTTGTTAGTTCTCGGTTATTTTCCCTCTACCAGATTCATACTATCTTTAAATTAGTGATAATGTCGGTGATCATCATTTCTGATTCAAACTTACAATGTGATGCAATATATTGCAATCTAATGCCTCATTTCATAAATCTCTTTAACAAAATGCATAGTATTAATAGTTTATATAGTGAATTCTGATAGCAAAGTATATTAGCTTTACTACCATATTCAACATAACAATGTACATAATACCAAATCAAATCAAGTTACATATTTTTGTTCAAAAAATGTAAAATGACTACAGAAGTGTATAATACAGCTACAGTGCAAGGCATGCTTTAATTTTGAACAAACAATGACAGATAATCACGAAACGCCTCATAACATTCATTTACCCTTCTCACAGATAAAAGAATATCAATCACTAAAAATTAATCACCTGTATTGATTTAATGTGAAAATTCCCCAGTACCAAACTTGATTTACAATATTATACATGCATATCCTACTTCTTTTCCAATAAATGGAATGCTACAAAAGAACATGCACAGAATTCCTGTTAAATTTTTCCTTCGTGCAATCTCTCTCTCTCTTACATTAGAAAGTGAATATGAGAAAAAGCAAAATAAATGTCAACATGAAGAGCCTAAATGGTGTAAATAATATATGTGCAAGAGTTAATATGACTAAGAAATCCTAATACAATGCAGCTGCATAAAGTATCATTTTACTACAATTGTCCCCCAGGCTGGTGCAATAGCTTAATATACATACAAAAATATATTCATGCATTTCTTTGTTAGAAACTGATAAAATGTTAACACTGAAATATCCACATTCGTTGTGAATTTCATCTGGTGATAATATATTCATGCATTTCTTTGCTAGAAACTGACGACTGTTTTTAACATTGAAATATCCACATTCGTTGTGAATTTCATCTGTTGATATTAAGTTCAGACTATATTTTCATAGTAATTCTACACTGTAAAATCCTAGACTTTCTACCACATCAATCTATGTAATTTTAATCATTTCTTTATCCTCTCTGATAATCATAACTTCTATCTCAATATAACAGAGTTTATACAAAAACTCAAATTATATCACTCTTGTTTTAGTGCAGGTAACATCTTAGCTAATGTGTTAATCTTGAATTTACATTAATGAAATCTTTGTTACTAAAAGTATATGGAATCAGGATAAAATCACTGACAAACGGTCTTTTCACTTTTGTATTATATCCCATGCTACATCACCGTCTCCTTTCTGCCATTCTCCTCTTTTTGTATTTTTTAATTTATGATCTAATTACTTCTGACTCAATGTTATTAGAAACCTCATTCACTTGATGCATCTCAGGACAATTTTCATTGTAATAGATGACATAAAAATGTGGATTTGTTCACAATGCGGATCAAATTATAAAAACAAGCACCTGTATGCATTTTTCTCTTGGTGGTATACAAGTAGCATGATCTGTGTACATTGCTTTGCAATAAACTTGGACTTTGCTAATTGCTATCAATATCATCTTGGTTTGATAAACAGATATTTTTCATTCAAAAATGGAATGTAGATACACATATTTCACTTCAGGGTATCTGGGGGACAGGGGTGGAGAGAGAGAGATGGTGAGAGAGAGAGAGAGGGGGGGTGAGAGAGAGAGAGAGAGAGAGAGGGAGGGGTGAGAGAGAGAGAGAGAGAGGGGGTGAGAGAGAGGGTGTGAGAGAGAGAGAGAGAGGGAGAGGGAGAAGGGGAGAGTGGGAGAGACAGATAGAGAGGAGAGAGAGGGGAAGAGACAAAGAGGGAGAAGAAATGAGAGAGAGATGGAAGAGAGAGACAGTGAGAGGGAGAGAGGGGGGGGGGCAAAAAGAGAGGGTAAAAAAAAAATCATACTTTAAAGTAATTGTAACATTGAAAATAATACTTATACAATGATTAATAACAATAATGATGATAGATCTTAAATTATACAAGAGCCCCAGGGGGCACGACGCTCACCTGAGGTGGATCAATTCACATCTGGTGCATGTTCTCTCTAGCACATGAACAACTTTCATTCTTCATCTATAGAGGTATCTTTATACACAATACCAAGTCTGAGCTTCCTACCAAGTTCGGTTAAATTCCAATCATGGGTTTTGGAGAAGCTGAAAATGTAAAAAGTTTATGGATGGCGGACAACTTGCCCCACCCCCCCCCCCTCCAGTATGTTACCCCCACAGACCCCCTATAGGGCCACTCAGAAAAAAAATCTCCATACACAATACCAAGTCTGAGCTATTCCTGGTTCTGGAGAAGATGTTTGAAATTTACATAGCTTTTACAATTGGGGGCTCTCCCCCTGGGCCCCCTGGGGGCCACATGTACCATTTTAGCACCTTTGGATCCCCTACCCCTAAGGATGATTCCTACCAAGTTTGGTTGAATTCCGATCATGTGTTTTGGAGAAGATCAGAATGTACATTTTGCCTGGCAGCGCCCCCCCCCCCCTCCAGTATGTTACCCCCACAGGGCCCCTACAAGGCCATTCAGATAAATTTCATGAACAACATTCATTCTTCATCCATAGAGGTATCTCCATACACAATACCAAGTCTGAGCTATGCCTGGTTCTGGAGAAGAAGATGTTTGAAATTTACATAGCTTTTACAATTGGAGGCCCTCCCCCTGGGCCCCCTTGGGGGCACATGTACCATTTTAGCAACTTTGGGTCCCCTACCCCTAAGGATGATTCCTACCAAGTTTGGTTGAATTCCAATCATGGGTTTTGGAGAAGAAGATGAAAATGTAAAAAGTTAACGGACGACGGACGACGGACGACGCACGACGGACGACGCACGACGGACGACGGACAAATTTCCATCGCAATAGCTCACTCGAGCCATAGGCTCAGGTGATCTAGATCTTAAATTATAAAATGTAATGTATGTCTCAAAATACGAGAAATATAATAGAAAACGAGGGCATTTCAAGAGCAATGATTTTCACAAGACATTTCTACTATGATGTTCTTCCAAACGGACATAAAAGGAATGAGAAAGCTCACAAATTATTTTCACCTTTCCCAGAACTCAACCTTTGTTGGAATAGTATTACCAATGAAATCCATCTTTTCTTCCAATTTGTGCATGACATCATAACTATATCCAATGCCTAAAATCAAACAATGTTCGAATAAAACTACTACTCTACCTGAGGCCCACCAGTAGTCAAATTTGAGTCACCTAAAATATATATTTGTATATATTTTCCATAAATAAAGAACAAATATCAATAATCTTCTACACATTAAGCACCTTCTTGTACTGAATAAAATTATCTCATGGTATATTGGGAATCCTTAAAAGCAAGAAATTAGGAATACTGTGTATTTTATTTTACATTTAAACAGAAGTTTTCAGAAGAAAGGGGGATTCAAAGTGCATAACAGTAGTTTGAATGCAAAAAAAAAGAAAGAAATAGGAATGGTTGGAAGCAATGTATAATTACTTGGCAAATAGACCGCTTCAGTAATGCTGCAAATTTTATGCATACCTTTCAAAAAAGGTTGTTCTTGACAACCTGAAAGCGTGCAGGGCATAGCAACAAATAATGTATGCAAACTGGATTCCAAGCATCGAGGATTATTTGTAAAAAGCAGGTTCATGGAATAGCTCGTCACTAGGTGCTCTGAGAATATATGTGCAAAATTTGTATACATTACAGAAGCGGTCTATTGAGGAGTTGTCTACAAATTCTACTTATAGCATCTCTACAATTTAATATAATGGGAATTGTCTGTGAATATATACTTACTCTTCTCCTCCCGGTCAAACAATAGATCTGCTTACTAATTTTATGCATACTTTTTGAACAAAAGTTTCTCTTGACGACTCGAAAGCTTGCCAGAGGCTTGCCCGACATAGCAACAACTAATGTATGCAAAATGGATTCCATCTATAGAGACGCCATTATGCATAGCAGGTGCACCAAATAGTTGGTAACTAAGGATTCTGGAGAGAAACATGCATAAATTGAAATACATTAGTAAACAGGTCTATTAAATCAATACTGACAGTGGTTTGGACTATCTAACAGAATTGGAAAAGAAACATGTGCTGGTAAAAGGAAGATTCGTTTTAAACATAATAAAAGCTTCCAACACTTATCTTGCGTTTATGATCAATTACTCTCTCTCTCTCTCTCTGTTACCCAAAGTCTTACTTAATACAAATTATCTCAAAAGTGTCATTTTTTTAAATAAGTGCATTGATATCCCATCATTTGCAAAAGTTTAAGACCACTATTCCAAAATGCAATAAGTCAAAGAAAGAAACAAAATTTAAAAACTTATTTTTCAGACATACAATTATTTCCTGGCATACCCTATGTATCATACTTGAACTAAAGGCTTATACCATTACTCTTATGCTACTGATCACTGTAGTAAACATGTTATGTAATCATTCAATGAGACAAAAGAAAGTTTTCCAAATTATTGAAATACCCACAAATCCCAAGGTGCTCTTAAACTTTTGTAAATGATGGTAAGAGGGTGTAGGAGGACAGCTTCATTTAAGTGAAAAGACTTTTACTCTTCCTTGCATTACATTAAACAAAAATTAGCGCTGCATGCAAAGGATATCATTATATACATTGTACTTGAGGCCCGTATTGTGAACTCTGGTTTAACTTAAACCATGGTTTAAATCTGTGGTTTAACTATGGGTAGCCAAAAATGTCAACACTTTGTTTACACTGTATGTTCCTTATGTTTACTGGATTCTGGTCTCATGCTTTAATGGTCAAGAAAACTATTGTACTTATCATTCCCACACAGTTTTTAAAAGTTTGAGTACCAAAAATGCTGATAAATTGAATATCTACTGTTAGAGGTTTGTGTCACATTTGGCTGCCCATAGTTAAACCACACATTTAGACCATGGTTTAAGTTAAACCAGAGTTCAGAATACGGGCCAATGGGTTTTTTTTTCAAGGTGCATTTCTAAAGATATACAATACCGTGAGACTATTGCGGTGTTGCAAGAAAGTTGCAATTGATTGCAAGTTGCAACTGATCGGTACTGACCAATCAAAATCATTGTTGCAAGCGCGTCTTCTTGAATGGGCAGACCCTGAACCATTCAGAATGCTTGTTCTAATTTGCTTTACAATTTGCAACTTTCTTGCAACACCCCATATGTTTAATACAGTGACACGGCAACAATCTAACACTGTTGTACAGTGGAACATCATTATAACAAACTCCTTGGGACCAAGGAAATTACCTTCTAATATTGAAACCTCGTTATATCAGGGTTAAAAAAAACACCAACAGAATACAAGGAGTTGGGACGGGGAAAAATCACCTTGTTATAATGAGAGTTTGCTATAACAGTGTTTTTAATAACGAGGTTTCCCCGTCTCAGTATTTGAAGCTCTTATGCCCAAACTTTGACAATCTATCTTGAGTTCTACTTTTGTCCTTGGCACTATAAATGAGTTAAAGATTGATAAACTTCTCTCTCTTTTGTTCATACTTATTTTGTCCCAGATCTGTAATATACATTGCATATAACCCCTCTTCAATTTTTTTGCGATATTAGGGTATTTTTATATTGATACAACTAGATATCTCATACTTGACTAAGAAAAGAAAGCATATTCTTTCAGATGCTTTTAAACACGTTCATGTATAAAAAGATCAGATACTTCATAGAAAACTGGACAGAATTCTGCTGAATATGTTCCATGAGTTATCATACAGAAGAGCATGACTTCATCACATCTGTAAGAATGTTCATTTCAGCGCATTTTTCATTGACTGCCTTTCACACGGGTAACACACAAAAAATATTTCTTTAACTGAATATTTATGTACAGATATGCTTTTCTCTGTTTTTGATACAATGAAAATATATTCTTCTCCATCTTTCATTTCCAAGAATATTATCTCCATATAGATGCATACCTTTAACTCTTATCTACAAAATGTGAACATGTCTTATAGAGATATAATAGTCATATGTAACAATTCACTTTTTATGTATTTGGGCAAGTCCAAGCTATTTTGTCTGAAACCTTAGTGAATGCATCTCAGATTTTAGTGTATCTGATGACTGTTTCAAGCTGATAGCCATTCCAGAGCTTGGACGAGACAAAACATCAAGTAAAATGATCATCTTATGAAACTCCATTATTCCACAATACAATCCCGTAATACTTGGTAACGTAATAGGACATACTTTGGACTTGCCTGTTGATGAGTTCATGTGTGTGTATGTTATGAATCAAATAAGGGGTGACTATTGCACTTCACATCTACATTTTCCCTGTCCTCTTTGTCAAGTCCATGCGTCACAAATTCCTGTCCCTTATCCCCAACTCCATTTGTACTGAAAGGATTCATCCTTTCATTCCTTTGACCAATCACAGCAGCTCTATCCTGTAGCTCCGCCCCCTCGGTGCCCATACTGGCCATGACTGGTGGCACAGTGCTGCCACTCACAGGTGACTCTCCAAAGGTGTCGTCAGGCTCCGCCTTCGAGCTGCCTTGGATGGATGTGATTGGTCCATCGGTGCTGTTGTTGTTGCTGGTACTGAGCACAAGCGTGTCTGATTGGTTGGCGTCCAGAGTGATTGACATCATGGGTTGTTGCCCCGCCATTTCACCATGTGAGTAGTGGTTATCGTTGATGGTGATCCCATCAGAATCTATGAGGCCGTGGGTGAATCTCAGCTTCCCATTCAATATATCTTTCACCTGTAAGAAAACATCACCAAACATCAGTAGCCATTACTGTAAAATTATGGTCCAACAACACAATACAACTGACTGACAAGAAATGTTCTCCCTTTCTCAAATCTTGTCTGTAACCTACTGAAATGTAGTACAGTTTTAAAATGTGAATTTGTATGTTTGTAGAAATAACCCTTTCCATATCTTGGTATGATCTGGGGGGCGTTTCATGAAAGGACTTGTCAGATATTTTATCCAACAAATTCGCTCTCAGCCAATCAAATGCAAGGATTTCAGTAGCATATAACAGTTGTCGGATAAAATATCCCACAACTTCCTTTCATGAAAAGCTCCCCTTGGACTGCATCCACTGTATTTTCACTCGTTGGAGTTTCATTTCTGGGGAGCATTTCATCAAGAATTTTGTCAGTGATTTTTAACGACAACTGTTATAAGGTACTGAAATCCTTGCATCTGATTGGCTGAGAGCAAATTTGTCAGTAAAAATCACTGACAAAACACTTGATGAAACGCTCCCCTGAAGGACATGCATTCCTAAAAGTTAAAATCGAATAACCTCAGGCTCTATGCCTTACACAATGCCATTTCAAAATATCAAAAAGATGGTTAATTCTTCTGACCAGAAAAGGTACAACCATCCAGTACAAAGTAGTATAGCTTTTGACAAATACCCCTTTTCATGATATTACAAGTGAGAGCACAGTACACACACACACACACACATATATATATATATATACCTGTTTGAGTCCAGCTAATGACACAAATAGCTCATCATCCGTCTCAAGGTTGAGCTGCAGCAAACCATCCTGCATTTGTACTGAAACATTGCGATCAAATACATACATGTAAGTAAACTTTAAGGCAATAAATGGCAACGATAATAACCATTTGTACATAGTGCCTTTCCAATAAAATAAGAAATCAAAGCTCTTTACAGCATATTACTACCCCAATAATTGGAATCAATTATGATTACATGCTTATAGGGTGCATTCTCCACTCCACTTAGGAGCATTTGAGTCTGGCGGCCATTTTAGTGGTGCCCACATGCTAAACTCAGCCACAATGACATTCACTTCCTACCAGGTACCCATTCAACACCTGGATGGAGAGAAGCAATGTAGATAAAATACCTTGCCTAAGGACATGAGTGCCGTGCCAGGGCGCAAGCTATGAACTTTGCTTCCCCACTCAAGTGATTAAACCACTCAACTATGACACCTTAACCCCTTCCATGCTACCAGACTTTTGAGCAAATGTCAAAAATGAATTTTCAAGTGTTAAATATTAACTTTCAAAGAGTATTTTCTCGAGCAAACTGGGCAAATTTATATTGCATAAGAATAAAGATTATACTGATGGCACAGGTTTCTGTATGAGGAAGAATTTTCAAGCCATGCAGAGGCTAAACAAAATGTTCAACACTCAAAATTTTGGGCGGGATTTGCCGCCCACGGCATGCTAGGGGTTAATAATAGAGAGCATAACTGTAGGTTAAGTTTCAGTGTTACACCATAATAAAGAGCATTTGTTAAAAAAAAACTAGATGAATCTTCGACCGTGCGCGGTCGGAATTTATGCCTCCGCCATCACCAAATTGGAAATGTACGGCATACATGTACACTCTAAAAAGGATTGGTCAAACAAAATTACAAATCTTTTTGACCTTTGACCTTGAGACCCCAAAATCTAATCAGTTCATCGTCCCTCACATATCAGAGCTGCCAACCTTGTGCAACCAAAAAAAGGAATCATGATGGCCAAAAAAAGGAATTTACAGCAAAAAAAAGGAATACCTTCAAACAAAACTTAAAACCTCGCGTGACATGCTCATTTCTCATGCTGAAATGTCTCGTCACATTTTTCCCTTTGATGTGTGCTCACAGTCACGCATTACTTGGATCATATTCATACTTCATCATTACTTGCCAACATTTGAAATCTAAAAAGAGGGACAAATATGGCAGGGGGTCCCGGGGGCCGTTAGAGGGCCATTAGAGGCCATTAAATCAGCATCTCCAACTCCAGAGACAGACTCCAAGGTTGTTTTTTCAAAAACATAAATGTACATGTAATACTAATAGAATTAGAAGTAGGCCCTAATACATAATAGAAATTTTCAAAAACATATTCATGTAGGCCTACATGTAATAGAACTAGAAGGAAAATTATACAAGTGTTAGGAATATTGCATGACTTGCTACACCGTACTGGTTTTGATAAAAATGCTTTAGATCTTGGATTTCATTTTTGTTTTCTTTTTTTTTGTTGAAAATCTAATATTATAAATGAGAACTTACACATGCAAAATGCAAATTCAACGCCTTTTGTGCTTGGCTTTATGACAGGAAATCGTTGTTTGTATTCCTCTTTAAACTTCTGTGACCGTTTTCCACTCATTTTGGTCAAATCCTCTCCAGTTTCACGAAATAATTCCGTTAAATCCACGATCGTGTCAAAGCCCGTGCGCAGTTCAGCAAGCGGTAATACATTGTCCCACATATAGAGATCGGTGCTGTGCTTACATGCGTTTTGCATGGCTCGCAAGCTACATGGGTACCGCTGCATGCAAATAAAACATGTTTTCGCAGTCACACGACCCAGTCACACGACGGAAGAGCGATCGAAACTTGCGTTATTTCAATGATATACCGTACATGTACGTACCATCGGTCAGTTCGGGGTCGGTTTCGTCGGTGGGACTGTAACATTACGTGTATCGATAGCTCAAACCCGGAAGTCATAGACAACACTGTATTTTCGTATACTAGTACACAGAACACACGCAAACACTTAAAAAAACAAAAAAACGTATTTCATGAAGAAAAAACGGAGTGCCGTAATATTGGTTAAAAAGTGGTAATAATTCTGTGAAAAACGGAATGGTTGGCAGCTCTGACATATGCATACATGGGCCAAGTTAGAAGCTGATCCGTCAAACAGTTCTGAAGTTATTGCGAGAACGAACCATTTTTATGTACATAATGACCTCTGTGACCTTTGACCTTTGACCTTGAGACCCCAAAATCTAATCAGTTCATCGTCCCTCCCATATGCATACATGGGCCAAGTTACAAACTGATCCAAAAAAAACGGTTTTGAAGTTATCGCAAGAACAAACCATTTTTATGTACATAATGACCTCTGTGACCTTTGACCTTTGACCTTGAGACCCCAAAATCTAATCAGTTCATCGTCCCTCCCATATGCATACATGGGCCAAGTTACAAACTGATAAAAAAAAAAACGGTTTTGAAGTTATCGCGAGAACGAACCATTTTTATGTACATAATGACCTCTGTGACCTTTGACCTTTGACCTTGAGACCCCAAAATCTAATCAGTTCATCGTCCCTCCCATATGCATACATGGGCCAAGTTACAAACTGATTAAAAAAAAACGGTTTTGAAGTTATCGCGAGAACGAACCATTTTTATGTACATAATGACCTCTGTGACCTTTGACCTTTGACCTTGAGACCCCAAAATCTAATCAGTTCATCGTCCCTCCCATATGCATACATGGGCCAAGTTACAAACTGATCAATACTAGATGAATATTCGACCGCGCGCGGTTGGAATTTATGCCTCCGCCATCACCAGATTGGAAATGTATGGCATACATGTACACTAAGGATTGGTCCAACAAAATTACAAATCTTTTCACTTAAAATGCACAGGAGACAAAAAATTTATTTCATTTCATTTTCAAATAAAAAACTTACCATTGATGACTTACAATCATCAAAGACACTTTAAAAATAGGAAATAGATATTTTATAGCAAATAGACCACTGTCCCCTTGAAATTTCTAAAATAGGTAGGCCTATAATGACCTCTATGACCTTTGAACTTTGACCTTGAGACCCCAAAATCTAATCAGTTCATCATCCCTCACATATGCATACATACGCCAAGTTAGAGGTTGATCTGTCAAACAGTTCTGAAGTTATTGCGAGAATGAACCATTTTTATGTACATAATGACACCTCTAACCTTTGACCTTTGCCCAAAATTTTGAGTGTTGAACAATTTGTTTAGGCTTTGAATGGCTTGAAAATTCTTCCTCATACACAAACCTGTGCCATCTCAGTATAATGTTTATTCTTATGCAATATAACTTTAACCAGTTTGCTCAAGAAAATACTATTTGAAAGTTAATATTTAACTCTTGAAAATTCATTTTTGACATTTGCTCAAAAGTCTGGTGGCATGGAAGGAGTTAATTGAAGAAGGGAATATAAACTCACAAATATGGGCTTCCATCTTTGTTGCACAGTATCTACACATGTGCTGTAATTCATTGAATCTACTTTGTGATACGGCCAGTTCCTGTTCTATCTCTGAATCATGCTGTAACAAAGAAATAAAAATCATGTTTAATAAATATGACTCTTTGATTAAAAACTATAATATCAATCATAAAAATGACCAAAATTATCGCCGCACAATACACACATAGAATAGCATCCACTTACCAAAAGCTTTCATCCTCATGACCAAAACTGTACATGTATATAAAGAGAGTTTTCAGCAACAAAGGATGAGGTTTTGTTAACCCTAAGAAGACTGTCGAGGGGGGGGCCTAAAAGGACCCCCTCGACATAAACTGCGATTATTTTGTAACGCTTAAAAGATTTCGCGCTGCTGTTTCATGACTTTTTTCTTTAGAGTTTTGCGCAACTTTTGATACCAAATTTGCATGCCCCGCGTGTACGATAACAGAGTTACGTCATGTTTCCAGAAGGCATGTCAAGAAAAATTCGATATTTTGCATTCATTTCTGTGTAAAGTCAATGGGGACTGGAATGAATATTACAGATACTATTTTCAAACTATATTTTCATATTTTCAAAAATAAGAATAATAAGATTAATTTGACTATGCATTCATGTAGAAAACATAATGAACTATATGTATACCAAATTTGGTTGCAATCGGACAATCAACAGTTTTTCCAGCCTCCAAAATACCCCAGTCTTTTTAGGGTTAAGACTTATCATCTGAATATAAGCTGAATGGGGAAAATACTGAAAATGACATTCATCATTTACTAATCCTTAATACAATATCTCACAGGAACATTGCCAAGAAAATGTGTACTTGTAAATAGCCTAACGTCATTCTTTTTCATAGATTGGAGCTATAATGTCAACAAAAAAGCATTTCACATACATGTACTTTGTTGACTTGACTGGGTGCCACTATTGAAGCCTTTGACTTAGTTTAGATTCAAAGTAGGATCAGCAATTATATACTTACTGCTACTCTCTTGCTTCCACTCCTTGGCTTGGAGAACATCTTGGATTGATGGTGAGGGGCTTGTCTCTCTGTTTTCTGCAGTCCCTCTGTACTTGAGCTCAGTGTCTCCATGCTGGCTATACTAGGCCTAGTGAGCACCTTGAGATCTCGCTTCTGAATGTCAGTCACAAGGTCAGAGGGTTGGGCCAACGGGTGGGGCAGGTCTATCAAGATAAAAAGGGGATATGTGGATAGTGTCATTCCGATGGTGGTTCTTTTCACGGATGATTTCAGACACTGTGAATTCATTGTTATTCTTTAACTTTTCTCTTTTTTTTTGCTTTGACTGAAAATAAGTTTTAAACTCTCTAAATTGGCAATGCAGAAAGGAACTTATAATCACTATTTTCATATACATATTTGCAAATTATGTAACATTTATTAATTTTCATTCACACTGTTCATTTAACATGCATTTTGATTTGTCTTAAAAGAATTATGAATGAAAGATAAGACAAAGGCTATTCATTTAGACATTTAGCAAATACTTATCCGCCACAGGTTTATCAGGGTGGGGAAAAAAATTAAAAATTAAATTTTATTGATTGAAATCAATTTATTTGATTTTTTAAATTCATTGCCCTATAATGTTGCTCCTACAGAAAAGAAACAGATTATTTTGGTAGATCTGATATCAGACATTATATGTAATACAAAAACTCTTACTTAGATGAACCTTTTAGATGAAAAATTAAAAAAAAAATTAAAAATGATTTTGAGTGATTATTCTGTTCCATTAAAAAATTAACAACAAAATTTGTAATGTATTTTTTTTGTTTTTTATTTAAATCTGTGATTTAAAAAGAAAAATCAAGGTGATTGAAATCAGGCCAATGCTGGGGTTTATACTTACCTTCAGTTGTCTTGGATTTGACCACTTTAGATGCCTTCTCTCTCTGACCGTTAGTCCCCTTCCCAATCCTCCTGAGACTGTTGAACCCCTGACTGACCGCTGAGGACGTCTTCTTGGCCACAGCACTGACCGGTACCGGTTTCTTTTGGACAGTGACGTTGCCTCGTGTCGTGGAAATGATGTTGCCGCTCTTCATCTGAGAGTAGATCTGGAACTGGTAGTTAGCCTGCCTTGGGTTATTCTTCAAAAATAGGAAATGCAAAGTGTGATTATTTAACTCCCTTAAAGGTATAACAGAGGTTATCCTAAGTTCACATATTTAACTGAAGATGTAACCCTGTTTAAATAGAACTGAACATCAATAAATTACTAAATATTTTATGCAGATAAAAAAAAAAATTAAGAAATGACAAATGACAAACATTAGTTTAATGAAGAAATTAGTTCTGAATTACTTACGGGTATTATCTAACCTTTTTTTTTGCTATGAAGTACAAAGCAAGTCCTGAATTTTATGGATAGCGTACTTAAAACAATTACAATTGGAAATTATTTTCAAAATAATAAAATTAGCAGTTAAGTCATCCATTATTTAATTCTCTCTCTTAACTCATGAACAAAAGAGAAAAAATAAATTTGTTGCGATACAGTTTCATGATTGTAAATATGTTGGCACAGTCAGGGTTAAAGAGATGGTTGAGCTCTGGTAAAGATGACAAATATTACTTTGAGCGTTCTCATTATTCTACGGCAATTCCCATTTGGTAGACTATCGTAATAGAAATGTCACATGAAAAGGAGTGCTCGTAAAGAGCTCTTATATTTCAAATATGACTAGTTGTATTTTACAACTTCGGACCACATTCTGGGCCCCGTTTCAAAGAACTTGTTATCAATAACAACTGCCCCATTTCTATGACAAATCTGCTCTCAGCCAATCAGATTCAAGGATTTCAGTAGCTTATAACAATTATTGTAACTTGTTATTGATAACAAGTTTTATGAAATGGGGCCCTGATGCCACTTGGTTGAGTAGTCCCATGTAATCATATACATGTATGTGACCATCGCTTTTCATCAATTGTGATTTTCAGCAAGATTTTGTCAATTCTTTCACAATTTGATTCTAAAACCTCAGTCTAACCTAATTCTAAAACATCATACAGTCAAACCTGCTTTAGCGACCACCTGTATAGAAAGACCACCTGTCTATGAAGACCACAGTTTTCATTTCCCCTTGAACAAGGTTTCTCATTGAAATGTGTATTAAAGGAACCTGTCCATAAAGACCACTTTTCTTGTGTCCCTTGAGTGGTCTCTATAGACAGGTTTCACTGTAGTACACCATTGTTCCTATTCACAAAATAATCAACCCTTCAAAATAATTCAGTTTGCAATTTGCATGCACTCAACTTTATCTTTCATATCATTGTGAACACTGGCCCATTCTTCAGCAGTTTATTCAAGTTAGGTGATAAATTCCAGTAGCATATATGCAAGTCAGGTGACAACCTTTTACATCCTGGTCATAAATGGATCCCTTATTACCTATGGGGGATTTAATGCCCACTACTTGGAGGGTGCAAAATAGAAGGCTTTAGCACTTTTGTCTTTAATAGGATAAGGACCTCATAGAGGATTCATTCAATTTGCATTACAGCGCCATTAAAAAAGGATAATACACAAAGTTGTAAAGAATTCTAGGTGTCTCTGATTAAAATCCAGCCTGCCAAGCTACTGGGTAAATTAAGATGATGATACCTTAATTGAATTTCTGTTAAGAAGAGAAAATGAACAGGATTAAGTTAAGTCATCAAACAGACAACAGAGGGCATAAATGAATAAAAGGTGCATTGGCTTAAAGGTGTTGGTAATCCTTTCAGTATTTGGAGATTTAAAGAGAAGGTGGAGTTCTGGGAAAGGTGAAAGATTATTTGCAAGCTTTCTCATTCCTTTTATGTCAGATCGGAAGAACATCATAAATAGAAAATGTCCTCTGAAAAGGATTGCTCCTCGATTGACCTGATTTTCAAAATATGATGAAAAGTAGGTGAAGTGTTCATGCCACATGTGTGTGTAGTCCCATATACCCATTTCTGTGTGCAATCCTTGAGCTTTTCAGCAAGATTGGGTCAATTTTGTTATCTTGATGTACGCCAATTCTTATGTAGACATGATCAACCTTTCACAATTGCTTTGAGACAGTTTCTTTTACAATGTAATCACATGACCAGAATTCAACTCTATTTTTAAATATATGCATTTGCCTCAGGGACCTAATTATTTAAACTCTAAATTCAAGAGAGACCAACAAAAAGTGACTTTTATAAGTATGTGGTTTTCATGTGCAGGGTTCTTTACCACATTGTTCAATGGAAAATTTTGTTCAAGGGAAACAAAAAAATGTGGTCTTCATAAAACCTATGGTTTTTCTATAGAGGTGGTTGCTAAGGCAGCTTTAACGGTATTTGAAATGATCAATGATAATAATAACTGTTATTTCCAAAGCAAATTTTCAGTTTCAATAGCTCAAAAGGTTAACACAGAGTATTTCACCCCAATTATATCACAGCAGCACAAATGGGTAGCAATTAAAGCATACCAGGTATCCATTTACACCTGGGTAGGGAATGGCATTAATTAATGTCTTTAGGTACAGGTACCTATGAACCCTCGACTTACCTTAGGGTCTCTGAGATGGAGCGCCTTGTTGACCAAGTAGTGGATGTCATCTACAGCAGGATACCTCATCAGTAACATCAGGCAGTTGGCATATTCTGCTGTCAGTACTAAATACAAACAATTAACATGAAGTAAAATAATTGCTTCATTTAAAGGGGAAGTTCAGAGCCTGATCAGTTAGTCACAGACGGACATTTGACAATTTTTGAAAGTTTGAAGGCCTGTAGAAAGCAAGTATTTAATTTTAGAGAGATATTTTATGTTTCATTGTAAAGGGCATTACTGAAAGAGTTGAAATTTGATAAAATTTGGTTGCCAAGGTCACCTACTAAAATTATAATCCATAAAATATTCAATGACACGGAAGGAAAAAATGCCTACTCTTAACTGATTAGGATCTTCACCCTAAAATCAAATTGGTTTTAATCAGTAATGAAAGCAGAAAAATGAGATAATCAGATAGGTGATCCAACATTTTCTCCGGTGACAGGTGCTCATGGCTTTATGTTGTCAAAATAAAGGGTTAGCATTGCGATTGGGTTTCAGATTAGGTTTAGGGTTAGGATTAGGGTTAGGGTTAGGATTAGGTTTAGTGTTGGGTCAAGGGTTGAAGTTAAGAATTCGGTTAGTGTAGGAAATTGACTGAGGAGCAGTTGTTGTCCAAACAGGCATCGTAAAACCAGCAGATCAGTGAACATTTTGAAGGAAATCCAATAAAAATATAAGGAAATTATGAATTTTCAAAGCTGTGATTGATCAAATGCAAATTGTTGACTCTTACATGTACATTTTGAGCATCTCTGCTATTTGCTTTTTATACTAACAATTCCATAGATTTCTTAGTTGCTGATGAAGGAACAGATCTATTTTATAAAGGGCTTCTGTAAAAATATATATAGGGCGCAGGAATAATCCATTTTTTTCTTCAGAGATAAAAGAATTTATGTTGCAAATTTGAGGTTAGAATCTATTCACATTTGTCAGAGGTATCAGGACATGCTCAATATCTATTACCTGGTATGTCTATGAGCGGCACTTACATAGTTCTCTGATTTTGATGAGCATGGCAACAAAGATGTAATCCACCATATCCAGCATGGGGGAATCAGCAAAGATGGCATCCCATAATACTATGAGATCCTGGAATGTGAACTCACGACCGAATAACAACCGCAACCATCGTCTGTCAAACAGATAGTCAAGAAAGCAAATGTCGTTCTTAGTACTGTACCATTTCTGCACAAAAATGACTCCCCCCCCAAAAAAAAAAAAAATTATGTATAAAGAGAGCTAATTAAGGCCATTCTGAATTATACTCTAGCTTTGTCTCCACTAGCCATTAGCAGTGCATTTCAAGGAAGCAATCCAGCCAGGGAGGTGTTTCATAAAGCTGTTGGTACATTACGCACAACTTTACGCATGACTGGTGATCAGTTCTTTTGCTAAATGATTGAGAATCTGATTAGTATAGCACCCAAGAACATGTTCCAGTCGTTCGTAAAATCATTCGTAACTTTTCGAGCAGCTTTATGAAACACCCCCCAGGTACCCATTCTACACCTGGGTGGAGAGACACAATTGTAGATAATGTGCCCTGTCTAGGGACACATGCAATGGGCAGAGATGTGAACCCTCAACCTTTTGAGTGCGAGTGAATGAACCACTATTCCACATTGCTCCTTGAAACATGAACACTATTACAGTCTGTAGAAACCATCGTCATACATTAAATTGTATCTTAAGAACACACTCAAAGTATATACACCATCTCGCAATCTTCGCTCAACAACTGACAAATGTAAGCTCGATATTCCCAAATCCAGACTCTCATCAACTGAAAAGCACTTTTCAGTGACTGCATCAAAAACGTGGAACAATATTCCACTCTGCATCAGAGAAATAACCTGTCTTGCCACTTTCATAAGATCCCTAAAAACATATCTCTTTCCCCAGTAATATAATGTTCTAATGTTATCTCTTACCTTTTTGAGTCTGTCTTTTTGCTGCTGCTGGTGTTGTCTTTTCTTTTCAAAATTTGTAATTATGTAAGTGCTATGGTACTTTCTATTTTTAGCGCTCCTAAATATTCAATATTATTAAGTACAAAATGATTTTTAAGAAAATCATGATAGCACCTTAACCATTCAAATTAAAGTTCATACAGATTTGCTACATTTTACAAATAAATGTTTACAGAAAATTAGCTTCATATTCAGAATTAAAGGGTGGTCACCGTCATATGAAGAAAAATAAGTGAAGAAGAAGCACAGCTGAAGCCAAGAAAAGCAGATTTACCAAGCCTTATTTTACTTTATTTCTTTCATTTTTCTAAGCATAAACTACCAGGGAAAAGGAATAACACAATAAATACACAAATATACAAAAACAGGTTATTTAAACAAGCCTTTTTTGTGCTTTTCATAATTCAATCACTACCATATTTTCATGATAATGACTTGATAATGATTTTTGTAATGGGCTTTGATAGTGGAAATAATTGTTTTGGCTTGATTTACTATGACTTGAGGGGAATGAGCCTGATAATCATTGCTCTGTTTTTAATTAAATAATTCTTAATCATTTTTTTCTTGTCCAATATCCAACCTCAGAAGAAGTTGACCAGACTTCTAGTCCGATTATTGTGTGTACTATCTTTACACATAAGCCATTTAGAATCTGCATTGAAGCGATGCATTACTACGGAAAGATTTTGTGGACAGCAGAGAGTCTATGCAGCAAGATGGTTTACTGAGACTAAGTTCAGTGATCTAAAGGGTTAAAGGAGCATGTGACTTACATGCCGTATATCTGAGGCTGTATATCCAGCCTATTGAGATGGGTGTAGAGCTCAAAGTCATGCTTCTTGAGGATGACTTCTCGTATCCTGTTGAGTTTCTTAACCAGCGGAGAGGAGGGGTTGCACTCCTCTGGCTTAGCGAAGGGCTCTGATTGGACAAAACCACTAGGAGGAGGGAAGTCCTGACCGTGATGGAACCAGGGCTCGGCCGTCTCCATCAGATGACAGAAGAGGGTGCTGTTCAAATAAGAGAGAGAGAGAGAGAAAAAAAAAAATTAAAAACAGGACTTCAAGACTTTATGTACTCTCTCACAACTTTTACAGATTGATCATGTAAACATCCAAGGACAGTATTTTGTTACATTTGTAACAAAAGCAACTTGAAGAAATATTAACAAACATACTACTTGAACCTATTATTCCATATTACTTATTCAAAAGTGGTTTTATTTTGTATTATTTATCTAAAAGTGGTTATATTTCATATTATTTATTCAAAAGTGGTTTAACTCATATTCATTTACAAAAAAATATGAGAAAGAGGAAGTAATGGATAACGAAGAAATATCTACAAGATAAATAGCGAAAGTTGATCATGTTCCTGTATTTGGCAAAGATACTTAGAGAAAATAGGAAAAATTTTTGTTTAAACAATAACTATAACTATTTGCAAAATAATCATTAGTAATATCAAAACCAATTATTTGTCATCTGAGAAATATATATATATATATAGCAAATACTCTCTCAAGGATATTAGTTCCATAAAATGACTTAAATTGCAACCACTCAGAAGGAACAAAGGCATCATAGTTTTGGTTTTCTTTTGAAAGAAAGTTTTAAATTACTTGTACTTACTATGAGTCGTGCTCCAAGTAATCTGGATTCATTAGTTCTGAAACTATATCCCTGTAAGGGAATATATGGGGAAATAGTATAGCAAAATTGAAGATTAGTGAAGAAATACATAATGATCACATACAATTTACTAATTTTATACTGCTTATAATATTTTCAAATATATGATAGATATTAAATAGCGAAAGAAATGGCATATGACTCATTAACGAAAATGTACACAAGTAAAATGACGATGTTATTTAAGTCACTGCTTTTTCTAAATGATAGATGGGACTCATATGCAAAAAGGTGATTAAACAAGGAATGATCAACTCATTTTTCTTTTTGTATGTAGCAAAGCAGCATAGCTTTTAACATGGTATCTTACTGCAGTGAGTTGCAGTAACTAAATATGGAAACACATTTGTGACTTTTATGAGAGCTCATACACATGTCAACTAAGGCACATAACAGGAGTTTGCAATTTTTCATTTTACAGAATAGCACTGTAGTAAAGAAATCCATTGTACTAAGCTCTATAATCACGATCATTTCTTTCAGAATATAGCATGGAAAGCTGGAATCGCGAACAAACTATTATAATATAAAGATACTCATTATAATTATCACAACAAAGGTTTGATGAGCCGCAGTAAAGGTAATTGAATCAGTCAATATGGCCGTGTAAGGATATATGGTCGCAGATTTTCTTGAAGTCAAAACTTTCAATGAATGTATGAATGTCAATATAACTGATGATTGCCTGCAAGCATCCCAGAAACTGATAGCATTAATGAAACCATGCAACTATATGATCTTTGGAAGAATTCTCAATATAATCTGAAAGAAATTTTCAAACATGTAAAAGCTTAACCCCTACCATGCCGTTGGGCGGCAAATCCCGCCCCCAGTGTTGAACACCTTGTTTAGGCTCAGAGTGGCTTGACAATTTTTCCTCATACAGAAACCTGTGCCATCAGTATAATGTTTATTCCTATGTAATATATCTTGGCCCAGTTTGCTGAAAAAAAACTCTTTGATAGTCAATATTTAACTCTTGAAAGTTCATTTTTGACAATTGTTCAGAAGTCTGGTGGCATGGAAGGGGTTAATGATCAAGGTACTGTAGTCGTATGAATAAATAAAATCAAAATTTCAGAGTATTCCACACCTCCTTGTACATGTATAAGGAAAAGCCTAATTGGCTCCGAATCGTAGTGACGTCAGACCTTTCGTTTGAATGAAGCCTATTTGGTATTGACTCCAACTAGAAGGTTTAAAATGCACCAAAATTTGATCTTGCTATTCATGTCTGTTGTGCTCTGATCATTTCACCTCATTTCAGTCCACATCTTCATCATCCTGTTCCCACACTCTGTCTTGTTTGTTTTCAATCTCCTACCCTAATCTCTTTGCCTGTTCCCTATCTCACTAATCCCTGCTCCATCCAACCACACAGACTAATCCATTCCAGCTGTATTATGCAATTACCATGTGGATACACTGTATATATTGGAGTTGTTCTATGAACAAAAACATTTGCAGTTTGATACTACATCAATGCAGTCACGACTTCTTTGTCAGCATCCAGAACATAAAAATGTCATTGTTCAAAACCTCAATCAGAAATATCATACTTGTTTAAATTTCCATATCTAATGCAAATGCAGCTTCTTCAAAAACTTGGTCATTGTTGCATCATATAATGTGCAGTGAGCTTAAAAACATATTGAACTAGATTTAAAATTGTGTACGGATAGTTCTATCATTGAAACATCAATGAAGTATTTTACACCCAGTGAAATACTACACTCCCACACATTGTATGATTTACCTCCAAATACTATATGAATAAACTAAGATGAAACCATAACAAAACATGGCCCGCTTACAGACAGAAGGGCATATATGCATGTTGGGCCCACGCATTTGAGTATCCAGCCTTGCTGCTCAAGCTACTAAATTTTCCAGAACGAAAACTCGCATAATAAGTTAGTGAAACCAGTTCCTCTTTCAAAGTGAACAAAAAAAATCAGGCGGGGTGAAAGAAACTCACACTGTTGTTATCATACCACACATCATTTTGCTCTTCCAATGTGTTGCATTCTATATAATTATCTGGTTTTTACTGATAAAAGGCCCACACAAGAAATGAGGTCAATTTCAAAGAATGCGTTGTGTATGTCTATGATGAGGCAAGTGAGAGTAGATGAATAAAATGTTAATCACACAGCAACCAGATTGGATGGATTTATGAAAAATGAAAAAGAATGAATGCAAATGGATATATATATATTTAAATAATTATGTAATGTACAACCTTTCATTGGGACCAACAACTCTGCATATTGCACAGCAATGGTGTGGAATGAAGAAAACAGAGAGGGAGGTGATATATCAGAATATATATAGAAAATACATTGTACACACACTTCAATAATTGTTTATAATGCTAGAGAGCAATCAAGAATTTAATACATCACTGAATTCAAGACAATGTTTCAGTGGGGAAAAAAAAAAGAGAGAGAAATGTTCAATAACTCAATGTCATGCACTTGATCTCTCATCATGCGGTATCATGCACTGACCTACATACTAGTTATTAGATATCTAATGTAAACACACGCAACAAATCTGCCTTACTTGTGCAGATTTATCTGATACACACATTAAAAAAAAAATTCTTTTCATCTAGATACCGCATTAAGTTGTGAATTTTGAGAAAATGTTTCTTACTCTATAGTACATGTACATGTAGCTTGTATTTAACGTAACACTTCTTCACTCCATTCTGAAACTGACGTTAGAGTCAAATTTCATAAACATGGCAGTAAATTTTAGTCTCGGTATGACCACAATGAGGTGTGCATGGGGTATACATGCAACTGGGAAATGTTGAATAGATATCAATTAAGTGAAGGTTTAATTTTTACGACTTTCGCAAATTATTGTAGGGTCACAAATTGAACAACAAGCAAAAATGAGTTGGCAATGCAACTGAATGGGGAAAAAGTGGTCTATATAGACAAGTGGTGTTTGTATACAGGTGTTGCCTGGGCAGGATTGAGTGTAAGATGCTAGAATGCAACACATTCCATACTTACAGCTGTGATTCCATCTCTTTGGCATGTAGGAAAGCTTGCTGGTCACAATGTATCACAAACATTAGTGGCGCTAGGAGTTCATGCATTCCCTAAATGCCGAAGAACAGAAGAACAACATGACATGAAGGAGCTCAGGAGAATTTCACATGGATTGATTTTATTAAGGAAACTAGATGCAAATCAGGGGAGCATTTCATCAAGCGTTTTGTCAGTGATTTTTACTGACAAATTTGCTCTCAGCCAATGTGATGCAAGGATTTCAGTAGCTTATAACACTTGTTGGTAAAAATCACTGACAAAACGTTTGATGAAACGCTCCCCAGGTACTGCAAAACCAGAAACTTTCGAGACCTAAAGCTTTGGCTAATGGCCGTTTTCTAACCAACAAACTTTTGTGGATTGCAAAAATAAAGTGTTCAAATTCAATCATTTTGTGGCATAAAAGTCTTGCATGTTTCAGGACTAATCTCAAAATTTGTTAAAGTTTCATATAAAGGTGTACATGACAGATTTTAATTTCACTTCATGTAAATTATCAATTTTTATCATCGTGACATGATGACCCATCTGTAGAAATCTAGAACATTGGGTAAATAAATTAACTGTATATCCAAATCAAATTACAATTGAATTGTAGATGCAGTTTTAATTGATTTAGGACATTCTTAATAATGAGTATTCATCTGGGATAGGCTCAACAATTTAATATTCACTTTTACATGGCCCCACAAGGAAACAAGAACAAAAAGAAACAATCTGTTGAAACATGCAGTAATGAGAATTAACTTCACACCCCCCCCACCCACCATGCTCCACCTTTGATCAAAAATGTGTTTAATATTGCAGTTAAATTATTGAACAAACAATAAGAGGTGTATCGCTTCATAATAATACTACACTGTATATCTCTTCCCTATATCTTCTTACGAATAACACTTCACTCCAATTGAATTGACCATACTTCATTTTATTTCCTGCAACTGACCACTTGTCAATATCCTTCAACCCATTATGAGAACATCACCGACCTGTTTGTACAGTACGTGGCTATTTTCCTTGGCAAAACAGAAGAGGATGTCCACCATCATGTCCCGGATCTTCTGGCTCTTGAAGAAAGCGATCTCCGGAAAACACCTGACCACATCTTGCGTGATTTCTGTCTGGCAATCCTTATCTTGGAAGAATTTGTTCCAAGGGCTCTGAAAGCATGCAGGAAGTTGAAAAAAATACTATTTAGTCTATTTGGTGTTCATGCACAATTATATATAATTTCAAGTGCTTATGTATGTTTCATTTGAACATTTGTACAGTATGGTCAAGCTTCAGGCCTTTTCTATCCCCCCTCCAAACCCTTTTGCTAACCCTTTTGTGCAGTGGTGACCAGTAATATCATTTATATTTCAAAACATTTTGTTTCAAGAGAAAATAAATTGAAAGTATTTTAAGGCTTCAATTTTTTTTTTGAATCCTAAATCCGTTTTTGTAGCCCTGAACCTATGTAATTTCTACAATCAATCTTTTTATGTTCTCCTTCATTACATGTTTTTCTTACCATCCCCCACCTTTCCCCTTTTTCTTCATTCATTTTTCCAATCATTTTTTTTTTTTAATTATACACCTGTTTCGTTACCTTTAGAGTCTACTTCTTTCTTCTTTTCTATCTTTTTCACCATTACTCTATTTAACCAGGACCCAATTTCTCTTTCCGCTTTTTACCCTGAACTTTTCCTTTCTCCCCTTTAAACTCCTTTTCCCCCTTCTTTCATATTTTCCCCTACAGCTATTTATAAACTTTTTCCCCTTTTCTGTTATTCTACTCTATCTCTACTTTTCTCTTTATTCATTCCCCTTCTTTCTTTCTCCCTCTCTCTTTCTCACTCACCTGTTGTTCCCTCCTCTTTGGAAAAGAAAAAAAAGGTTTCTTTTGCTATTTACCCTTATGTACTAATTTCTCTCCACTCCTCTTTCATTTTCTCTCACCTTCTCTTTAAGTAACTTGTTTTGCTTCACATGAAGTCAACTCCTTGTTTATCCATTTCTATCCACACACTCCTTTTCGTTTTCCCTCAGTTTTTTTTTCTTCAAAGAAACTTTTTTACTTTTCTTGTGGTATTTGCCTTCCTAAACTTTCCCTACTCCTCCACCCACACTGTTTGTTGTCATTTAATAAAAACTGGTTTTCTTGACGCAAAATCTACCCTCATCTCCTTTTTCTCTCCACCCACTCATTTTCCTTCTTTCCTTTCTTCCATGCCCTTACCTCTTCCAACTGTGATAGTGGGTTATTGAGTGTCGGATCCATTGCACTGTCCCTCAATCCTTCTTTCGTGCTCTGTATGTGCTTCTCTCTAAATCCCTCATACTTCTTCCTGTTGTGTCTCACAGACTCTAGCCAAGCTGTCCTGTCTTCAGGTAAGCATTCGAGGTAGATCTTGAGAGAAACAAAAGGAGTTAAAAAAGGAATTAGCTGATATTTACCAAAAGAGAAAGAACGTGTGATGTCAGGGTGATGTTTTCTAGGTCTAAATTACTGCTACGAAATACACCTGTAAATTGACTGAAGAATATCCAAAATACCCAAAATAGATGTCTCAAGTGAATGAAACTGCTCTACAAGTGTTTATCAAAAGACTGCACTGATACAGCTTTCCATTTGTCTCTCCCATACGTAGATAGCAGCCATTACATATGTTTACAGTGCAGTGTTTTTTAACTGAAACGGGCAGAAAAAGAACCTGTACCTAAAGACCACATGCCCATATAGACCACTCCCTTGAGCGGTCATTGTATACAGGTAGGTTTATTAACTCCTTCCACTCACCTTCCAGCAGACACTGCGAAACCTGCTGCTCCTTAATCTTCCTTTCTTACCCTCCTGCCGTACCACTGTCAAGTAGTCATCGCGCTCAAATAGTCGAAACCATTCATCCCTGAAAGAAAAAGATTGTTTCGTAAAATTGCATACAATAGTCAATGTTGGAAAAAAAATTGTAATTTGACATCATATATCCTAATGTGGATGCACACCTTTCACATAATTATTTTCCACAAGGTATGTTTATGAATCATAGGCAGTTCCAAATACCAGTAGGGGAAAAAATCAGCTGCAACATAGATCCAAATAGACAAAACAGCCACCCCCCCCCCTTCCCCCATACAAACAAAAATTTTTACACAGCCTGTAGGATAGGCAACCCAGATGTTGTGGGTGTTTACATTTTCCCATCATTTTGAGCCCTCCTTGCACACAATCCTATATCCACCTTTCAACGAATGTCTTGCAGTAATTTGTCTTTTTACTTTAACCAGATGACTAATAGTACAATGACATATGCACTTAACCATGACAACCTAAATCTAAGGAGTATAGACGCTTGGGTTCTTTGAGACTTTTATACATCATAAATTCACCATTTCCTTCACAGGTTTTATCTCATTCATACCAATCTCAAAGGTAGTACATTTCCATGGTTTATGAACAATTTTAATGTCAATGATTAAATGTCTAATTGACTTCAACTACAGAAGTCATTTTCAAAGACGTATAAAAGATATGCCAGTACTGCAATAATATAATAATTTGAAGAAAAAAATGTTTTCAAACGCACGTAGTACAACTCTAATACTATTCTTCCAAGTTTTTGGTTCATATTGGGGTTAATATTGCCATTGTCAACAGCACCATGATTTTGCAAGAATTATAATTGAATGCAAAGTACAATCAAACATAACTCTCCTAGCTAATCAATATCTATCTTTCACTATCTTACAAAAGAAGGCTTGAGTTTGATTTGTAAAAGGTGCGGTCATAACCATGTAGTTTGATGTCATCAAAACATCTGGCTTTTGAAAGATAGAATATCACAAAATTCCAAATATACTCTTTGGATAGTTGTAATTAATATTATCTTTTTTGTGTGTGTAGGTGAAATGCAGAACTTGATGCATGGAGGTTTGATGTTAACTGCATACCCGTAGACAATGTTTAATGTATTGAACTCTCACAGTGGTCAAGCTTCCTGAAACTGAATACTGACTTGCAGAGATGTGTGACTACATTAGTGACAACAACAGGAAATAATGAGGTAATAAAGTGCTAAAGAGACGCAGTGTAAAACAGGACGTTGTATACATGAATCATGGAGTAAATGTAAAATGGACCTATATAAATTGTATATTACACAAGTACCAAGAGGTACACAGCCTAAAGCAGGGAAGAAAATGTACCAATAAGTGATCAATTTCAAAGAGTGCATACACACAGGGTTTCCAACATTTCATTAAAAAACAAAATTACCAGATATTCCCCTGACTAATCCCTAATTTCCCTAATAGTGGGGTTCCAAAACTCCAGGATCATTATTTCAACTTATTTCCAGTTTGAAAATTGAAATACATGGCTTTGACATGAAATAACATATAAGGGACTGTCTATTGTCTAATTGGGCTAACAAAACTCCCTTATTTTTCCCTGATTTGAGGAATTTTTCTCGAATTCCCTGAGTGATCCCTGACTGGAAGAGGGGAACTCATGTTTCAGGTCTTCCCTGATTTCCAGAATAGCTGGGATCCCTAATGTACATTGCTATAGCCAACAAGTTCTTCATTGCCTCCTTGCTTTTTTGTAAAGTTCTGCAAAGCCATAAAGGCAAGAGTAAATTGTACAAGAGGAGTACAATGTCTAACCACTGAAAAGTGGATAGACCACAATTGTGCAACAGTGCTCTGGCATTTGCTTTGGCGACAATAGCCCTTGGCTTTATTTCGTCAAAGAAATAGGGTTAGGGTTGAAGTTGGGTTTTAGGTTAGGTTTAAGTGTTGGGTATAGCGCTTGGAACAGGGTTGAAGTTAATATTTCCGTTTGGTATAGGACAATGATCACAGAGCAACTGTCGTAGGAGCATACATTATACAAGCTTGTGTAACATGTTTAAATTGTGGTTAATTGCTTTAAATAGTAAAAATTTGTGCGAAATCTGATAAGAAATAAGAAAGTTATGAATTTTTAAGTTGTAATAACAAAAAAAACGGACAAATTGGCAACTCTGTGACATAATTAGCGAGGTCCTCTCCCATTTGCTCTGTACAGAAAATTTCATTAATTTCCCATTTCTTAGTTGTTGTTGAAGGAATAGATTTGTTTCTTTGAGGTTGTATGTAAAAACGGTTGCGTAATGATTTTATCTAGGGTGCCTGCATGATTTAATATTTCCTTTCTAGAAAATGGAAATTTTTTTTTTTTTTGTACAGGACAAATGGGAGAGGACCTCACAAGATACATCATAGAGTTGCCGATGTGTGTTTGATTGATCTTCAAAATATCATAGCTCTCTTATTTCTTATTGAATTTTCCTCAAACTGTCATTAATCTGTTTCCTTATTTTTCTGTTTCTTTTCAAACCAACTTGATAGCGTGGTGGACTTTTCCCCTTTAAAGGGAATGTATAGTTTGTTTTCTTTGCTTTTAGATGATAAATAGCAAGATGCTAGCAAAACTACGATCCTTAAGAGGAATATTAAACAAATGAGAGGCAAAATAAAAACAAGGGCAACGCAAAGCGTAGCATCCCCTCGCCAGGTACAAATGGCTTATATACGTCAGAACAAGTTAACTCCATTAGACTATAGTACTATATTACTAGGCAGGGAAGTTACTAATACCTAGGGTTTGGATGTACAGAAAGTTTACTTCTTTATGGAATGACCCATAAGAAGATCTGAAAATAAACTTTGTCATGTATATAATTAGCCATATTTGCATATTTAATGAGCTGTGACCTTTGACCTTTGACTTACATACTAACCAACATTACTTACGTAAACAACATTTTCGCATATTTGATGAACTGTGAACTTTGACCTACATACTCGAATATCGAACTTGGGCTATATCTTTATATCACGTACCTTCTTACCCAATTTCATTAAAATCTGTCTAACATTAAAGTAGATATTCAAAGAAAATCACAAATATGGCAATTAATGTATCACTAGAAACTGGGAAGCTTACAGATGGCAATCGTATAAGTTTTATGTCAACTGCGTATCTGATGATTATAAAAACAACACAAATAAAAGCTCTTCTCAGCATCTGGAATATCCGAGGATTCGCCAGAAATATAGCGATGTTTTGATGTCGTCACACTAGGGATCGATCCTGCTTAAGCAGACGACGTCCTATAATGAATGAAAGTAATTGCAATGCAATTATTTATCAAATTATAAAGAGTTTGGTTTATTTAAACATGACCTTATTTCACACCATTATAAAGGGAAAGTGAAACTGATTCTGATAGCTAAAACCGTTTGATTGTAAATACACAGGAGAAGGGTCAATGATCAATGAAATAAACCCCACTTTCAAATTGACAAGCCCTCCGAATAATAGCAGGATGGTATTCGTTGCCTCTTGAAACGCCGAACATGCCCCGGTGCAAGCAGCTGAAAATACAATGGCGTCTTATTTTGTTTACAAGTGACTGATTCCTTTATTTTTTTAACGCTGCATTTTTCATCAAAATAATACCATACACGAAGTTAAGAGTGAGGCAACAGACTAACATTAAGACTGACGCTAGTGAAGGAAGAGAAATAAGTGAAGAGGAGATGACAAAATAGGCTCTGAAAAATGTGTAAGATGTTATGGGACATCGTCTGCTTAGACAGGACTGGTCCATGGTGTGTCGTCACATATCTCAGCAGCGTTCGAGGAGCTCTTCAGCTGCTATATCGGGGGCTGTATTTTACCGTTTTAAAATTGATAATAATCATTACTTCAAATGTTTCCAAGCGTTGAATTTGGATAACCTTGTTTAATTTATGCCATCTATGCAATAATAAGTATTAAGCCAATATTTAAAATCATTAAAGTTCTACTTTAATTACTAATGTTATCGAACGGAAAAAACATTTTCGGATACATACAGTAATTAGCTATTTTTGCATATTTAATGAGCTATGACCTTTGACCTTTGACCTACATACTCGAAATCAACTTAGGCTGTATTTTGATACCATGTACCTTCATACCAAATATCATTAAAATCTGTCAAACATTATTAAAGTTATCGAACGGAAACCGATTACGAAAACATTACTAAAGTTATCGAAAGGAAACCGATTTGTTACGGAAGGACGGACGGCAGCGTTACTATATCCCCTTCGACTTCGTCGGCAAGGGGATAATTAGATGCATGGTTTGGGACGTAAATTCAAACAATGTGAATGTGTACTATACACACGTGTAAAACCTATGAGTATGTGACACACATCACACACATGACACACACTGTACACATGTGATCTCCAAACAAAGCGCTGAGAGTGCTGAGCGGGCAGCGATCAGGGTCAAAGAGTCCAGGCGTAGAGCCGTGATCTAGCATTCCTTTACACTAAAATTCACTGGAAATCAAGGACGAATTATCAAATGATCTCGGACTACAATGTGGGGCTACATTTAAAATGTTTCATGCCAATTTTCTTACCGCTTCTCAAACTCTACCTGAGCTTTAAAGGTCGGTCCCCAGGCGCAAATAATGACATCTGATTGATACTTATCAATAGGCTTAAAACAGAATAAAACACACACACACACACATGTTTACCTGTAAGAGTTTGTAGTACTGCTGCTGTGGTAGGTATCTTCTTCATTATCTAATTCCCCTACTCTAAGCTGAGCATCTTTGTCTTGTCCTGGTTGTTCCTGATTTGCAGCGGATGCGGAACCCTCCTCTGTCTGTGTCTGAAACTGAGACAGGGGGTCCTGAGAAGCTGTGATTAAAAGAAAAGGTTTAGTCAGATGCTAGAATCATCTACACCATTATAACAGCACCCTATAACAATAAATGCGTAATACACAATACAACTAAAATCCAAATATCGCTCTCTTTCCTTTGTGCAATTTTTATTTTCCTACCAATGTTAAAATTAGTCTCCTGAAATTTAAAACTAAAAAATATATCACCTTCATACAAGATGACAGGCAAAAATTTCCATCTCCAGAAAGGCCAAGCGATAATTTTCACCCCTTAAATTGTACCAATCACCTAAAAAATAATTTGTGTACAGTTAGAATGCATAAAATCAACCTCAAAACACTTTACCTGGCCTTCTATGGGTTAACGGTTAAGGAGAAGGAAGAAAATGAAGGAAAACATTAAACCCCCTCACGCAGAACCCTACTTCGAGTTCGGTTTCGCGCGGTACATTATTCTATGGGAGCACGTTGTTGTTGCTGTTGTTAATTTAGTTTTTACAGCGCTTCACTCAATTTTGAATATTTTCGCCGAAATTTCGCTTCTAAATATGAAAATAAAATTTGAATGCGGGTTTAAATGAAGTGTATCTTCAGTCACGTTCAAATATAATATGCCTGATTTGTATATTTTATGCAATTTGTGGGAGATACATGGCAGGCTCTCATCACAGATCGTTGTCCGTTTTTACGTATTTTCTGGCCAGCCCAGCTCGGTACATGCGTATGGGATGCATTGACTAGTCTCCGCACAAGTCGCTATTTTGTTTATTGGGAGTGTATATCAACTTGTAATATCTTTTTACAGAATCAACATTTGAAGCTCATATTTCGAATATACATGTAGTATAGCGACATGGAACCCATTATATACAGAGCAATATATTTGTTGGTGTTTGGTACACTTTAAGCATACCTAATGTTAGTGATAGAACCAAGGGTCTAACTAGTACTTACTCTGCATTCCTCTAACTGGAGTTGACTTTGTGAGTGTGGAAGGGCGTTGGACTTCAACCCAACCTTGCAATTCTGACACGGCTTCAGATGTAGTCATGGAATATGACGAAATCTTTTAAGGTGGTGTTTCTAGCTGTTGGATCTTCTGAGGTGAAGAGAAGTTTCCATCTACATGTAAGCTGGTTTCACCGAGACGTTTATATAGCTCATCACAAGATCTGTCACAAAAAAAATATTCGTCAGATTAATTTTGCTTGCAAGGCATGAGACAGTTACTGTAAAAGTTGAAGAAGTTCAAAAAAATTAATTTCTTGTAAGTTTCTGGTGTTTTATGCATGTATGAGGGTAGAACACAATTCCTAATCCTCTCTAACATCTGCATTTTCATGTTTAATATGATTAGCATAATATTTCTAGGATTTATCTGTTACTAAAACATTTCTTGTGCTATGACAGAAACATTCATTAGCAAGCATCTCATTGATAATATTGCTTTCGTACTTCCAATTGTCAGATAAAGTTTTATTAACAATGATAAGCTCAAAATAACTAAATATTGAATTCTTCATAAAAAGTCATGAATGGTTTCAATATTTTCAACAGCAGTATTGTGTTTTTACAATAAATTTACTCAACTTAGATGCAGTCAGTGACCATATCATCTGTGTGCATGCAGTGAGCAAAAGTGTTAATGTTTTGGTGTAGAATCTAGACTAATATTGTCATACAAACTGGGCATTGTGGCGTGCACCTGTAATCCAGCTACATGTAACAGTGGAAGTTACAAACTGATTCAGTGGACCCAGGTTCGAGACTGAGTCACGCCTTTCAGATGGTGACATTAAAGGTCGGTCCCCAGATGTAAATAATCATATGTGATTGACACATATCTGTGAAAACCCAATTACTCACAAATTATACAGGTAGTGTTGTACACAACACCCCAGCAAATTGCCTTCATGGCCTGGCTTAGTTGTGAGCTACTGCAATGTGATTGCTTATTAAATTATACAATCCAGCTCACATTTAAAGCCAGTTTTTATGATTAGAATTATCTCAAAATCATATTTTTTCAGCTTTATGAACAACATGTTGTACATTTATGAGAGGCATTTCGGGAGTTCCTTTGGTAGTCCATTCGGTCCATTTAGTCGATCTATCGCATAAATCAGCTGATTTTGGAAAGCTTTTGCATCTTTATTTTTGGAATTATATTTTTCAACATCAGTGAGTATAATTCATTGTATTTCATGGACATGCTGGTGCCGGTATTTGTATTTGTAAATCAAATGCCGATCTTGAGTGAATGTTGGTGACTTTTGTGCAGTTGTGTTTGAAAGGGTTAGGTGTATGACCGTCCTAGAGTGTACGCACGAAGTATAGTAAAGTCGCTATGTGTAACTGTGCTCTTCAACCGCATAGCCAGGATTTCATTTTAGGGGCGGCGGTTGTGAGCATGCGATTCATGCGAAATTGGTGATGAGCACGCAAAGTGTGCTCCCCCGGGGGTGGGGGCAAGGAGGATGGAGTAGCTCTGACATTTTATATCAAATGTGATACGACTAGTAGCACCTTTTTTTAGGCGGAAAGTTAGTTCGATGCCCAGACTGCTTTTCAATTATTTGGATGCAATACTGCACTGTATGTAACAGGGGTGGGTGCAGGGAGGAGGAGTTTCCCCCTTCCTGTGCAAAGCGTGAAAGCACTGACGTTTTAGCAAATTTGAGAGAAAGATAACGGTTCGTGTATAGCAACAGTTAGTTCGACCGAGTTATCACAGAACTGGAGTTACAGCAGAAGCGAGCTTCTTTGAACCGGGTTCGATGCTGCACGATAAACTCAGTGGGTGTTCTTCCGTGATTTACTACAGCTGTTTACTTAGGTTTCATGCCGAGGCTGGCTTTGCCATGCACATCTTAAGTTGATCGACTAAAATGACGATCTTAGCTTCGTTCTTGCTTTTTGTGAAAATCGCAAATGTAGAGTATACACAAGAGGATAATTTCGCTTTAGACAAGGATTCCGAAATCGATGAATTGGGATTACAACTAGATGAATGGGAAATTGGAAAGAGTGGGGAGATAATTTTCTAACGATCTTCAAAAAGAAGAGAAGACTACAGTACCTCCTGCATCGGTAGTGTAGCTCTCCCTGGCTGGCTTGCTCTTTCAGCGAAACTGCCCCGCCAGTCCAGCCGGTGCGGTGTAGTGGCTGCGCGGCGGAGGTCCGTGTGAAAGCTGCCATTTTGTTACTCTGTTCTCCGACATCTATTCACATTTTGTTGTTTAACCAGAGTTATAAATGGGGCCCCCCCAAAAAAAAAAAAAATAAAAAATAAATAAATAAAATATATAATTTGTCATGCTGGGGGTAAGAGCAAATCAGGGGCAAGCAGGAGCATCATAAGTTTTTATAGGCTGTCGGCAAACCTCAAAAAAATTGATTTCTTTTTTTTTTTTGCTTGCTTGCTTGTTGGATAAATTTGTGGAACATCTGTCAGAAAATTTGGAAATTCAACATTCTGTTTCTTCCTTGTCAGCAAATTTAAAAATCTGAAGACCTTTTAAAAATATATTTAGTTTAATTTTCATTTTCCATTTTCCTTCATGGGGAATTTCAGTTACCTTGCCAGTGAATTTGGTCCAGCATCCCCATTCAGAATGTTCTATTATAGTGATGCCACTGAATACAAACTAAGGCCAAGTGAATTCGATTAATTATCTTATTCAGATTTCTTGATAAAGCCTTGAGGAGGGGGTTTCATGTTATCTAGAATAGACTAAACTATAAATTTCAACAATGTTTTCTCTAAAATAATTTGTCTAATTTCATAACATTTAGGCCGACATATAGGCTTAATGCAGGTATAGATCTAAAGAAAAGTACCAAGCCATGACGTTATGCCGTTATGACAATAGCATTATTATTGACTTGGTGTGTCAGTCAGCGTTTACTCACTGTCACAGTCGCAGAGACAGACTCTCACTCTCGCTGTCTCAAAGACATGGGAAACATCTACTTTGTCATGATTCATTTCAATAATTGGTAAAAATAAATAGTCAAATTTTATTAGCAAAACCATAAAAATAAGTATGTGAAAGACAAGATACACAGAAAAGCACGAGTCGGACCGAATGAATTCCACGACAAAGAATTAGCAGACGAGAGTCGACTCCGAGTGAACGACCATTTCATTCGTTGACACTTTAAAAATATTTGCTCTTTTGCAGAGCTCAAGGTACAACCTACTGCGCATGTACTGAGAGCAACAAACTCTACTGCGCATGGGTGAACAAATTGTTAGTTCACATTCACTGAAAAATTAATTTCCCCACTGAGGTTGAGTGTCGGCATTGAACCCCGTTCTTCAAAGAGTGAGGGGGCCTTCGCGTAGTTCGACGCCCGGACAGCTATTCAATGATTTGTATGGAATACTGCACTGTATGTAACAGGGGTGGGTGCAGGGAGTGGGGAGTATCCTCCTTCCTGTGCAAAGTGCGAAAGCTCTGACGTTTTATCAAATTTGAGAGAAAGATAACGGCTCGTAGCACCCTTTTTTAGGTAAAAAGTTAGTTCGACGCCCAGAGAGCTTTTCAATTATTTGGACGCAATACTGCACTGTATGTTACAGGGGTGGGTGCAGGGAGTGGGGAGTTTCCCCCTTCCTGCGGAAAAGCGCGAAATCTCTGAAATTTTAGCAAATTTGAGAGAAAGATAACAGCTAGTAGCAAACATTTTTGTAGGCGTAAAGTTATGGCAGTGGCTATTCTTACGACGAGTCGTAAGAATAATTTTCCGGCTATTCTTACGACATGCGCATACGCTCCATTTTCGTACTCTGCCCACACTTCACTTGTTGAGTAAAAATCTCTCTGTCTCTGTTTTCTTTGTCTCCTCAGCCTTTTCCATATTATATCTGTAATTCTGTAGAGAGAAAACATCGGTTAGTAACAAATGAAAAAAATGACAAATGACAAAGCTGGGAATCGAACATGGGTCCTCGATATTGCCAGTCCTCTGAATTACGATGTACCTGTGAGAACGAGTTGACATTGAAGGTGTTCAAAACATATAAATACCCTAACCCTAACCCTATTCTTACGACGGCACAGAGTACGAAAATGGAGCGTGTCGTAAGAATAGCGGGAAAATTATTATTACGACTCGTCGTAATAGCCACTACCTAAAGTTATAGTTCGACACCCTGGCTGCTTTTCAATTATTTAAACACAATAAAGTAATGCACTGTATGTTACAGGGGTTGGTACAGGGAGGGGGGGTTTCCCCCTTCCCGCGCAAAGCGCGAAAACTTTGATTGTTTTAGCAAATTTTGAGAGAACGAAAACGGCTCATATGCATAGCGCCGTTTTAGGCTGTTTTTCTCTCACTTCAACCCCGCTTTTTAACATATTTTTAGTTGGTGTTTTTTTTGGGGGGGGGGCAACAACCCCCACTGCCCAGCTACCCGCCTGGTGCTCTGTGATTAGTGAAACCATTTCCAATTTGCTTTTGAAAATTGAAGTTTTGTGCAAAATTAAACATGTTATTGTTAACATTCCATGAAAAAGGTCACAGAAATATTTTAATGTTACTTGTTAGTCTAATAAATCTATTAGTATTAGAATTTAGATAAGTACAGTAGCATAAAGTATGAGTGCTTGATTAAAAAAAATGAACAGATTATAACTAGACATTGTTTTTAAAAAGGGATTTAACTTTAATGGCAATTTAGAATTTATGACTTTATGATCGATGATAGTGTACAGTAACCAACACAAAAACTTACATATGGGACTTTACTGAACAGTGGTCACTGTAGATTCCGGCTAGTTTGTCTTTCTGTTAACCCTATACAAAATAACACATATGTAAAATATGATAAGATTGTTTACTTTGATATTCACTAGTACATACACTATAACATATTCTTATCAAATGACCTTTTAGATGAAAACAGGAACATAAACAAAACTTTCGTACCGGAATAATGATCCTCCCCAGTCTTGTGACAGATTGGTATCATTTCTCTTGGCGCAGTTCTGTGGTGATTATATGAGCTACATGTGCTAAAGAATTAAAGAAACGACAACATTCTATAAAAGTTCAATGACATGAATGTGAACTAAATACAAGACCATGGATTTGTCTGTCAAGTATCATTACTTGTCTTTTTGCCTCTGACGAAGATTCTGCTAGGATCGAAAGCTCAGGCCCCTTTTGACTCCAAGTATCATTATCCTCAACCTCCAACATAATAATTATACAAATGAAATAATGAATTCTAGTTATTTCCTAACTACTTGCATAATAATGTATTTGAAATTTTCTTTTTCATTACATTTCCTCAGGCTCTGCAAGGAGTTCTTCCTATTTTTAGTACCACAAACATTTGATAGTTTCCAGTCACACTTTGACTGCATGTTTTGTACAAAGGGATATGGGGAGCTACCAGGGCAGATCTAGGATTTTGTTTAAAAAGGGGAGCAGTATTCCGAAAATTTTGTGATAAGCGAAAAAAAAAATTGGAAAGAAAGAAAGAAAGAAAATTGGTTTTTGGGGTGCATTTTTACACAAGAATTCTCTGACCAGCAATAAAAAAGTTCATCGCCTCGGGTGACGATGGCACATTCTTTGAGTTGCCTCTTTGGTTTCTAAAAGGGGGGGGGGGGCATGGGCCAAATGGGCCCTCACCCCCTCCCAAATTGTCCTGTGTGCTATATTACAAATATACAATGTATAAGCTCTTTCAAGAAGGGGTTCTTTTCACTTGGCTGAATTTGACACAATGACATTTAATTTTTCGTTTTACTGGAAGGAGGCGGATGTGCCCAAAAATAAGCAGATAGTGGCGAAACTGAGTCTCAAATGTATTATTTAAGGTGGAGGGGTTGCCAGACACTGTTCTCTTCAGCTATACTCTACTATGCATGATATATGCCATAGCTAAGAACATAATGTCCAAAGAGCATAAAATAGGAAACAGAAGTCAATGGGGTGGGGTGGGGGGGGGGGGGGGGGTAAAAAACTAAAATGCATGTGCTGAAGCAGTCGGTGATCTAAAGGCGGGGGGGGGGGGGAGCTTTGGAACGTCTTTCAGTGGTGACGATGATAATGGTGATTTTTTTTTAAATAATTGTTATTGTTATTATTATCATTGTTGTTATTATTAGTATTATTGTCTTTATAATTATTATTATTAATTTTATTATTATTATTGTTGTTATTATTATTATTATTGTTGTTATTGTTGTAGTTATTATTGTTATAATTATAATTATTATTATCATTATCATAATTATTATCATTAGTAGTAGTAGTAGTAGTAGTAGTAGTAGTAGTAGTAGTAGTAGTAGTAGTAGTAGTAGTAGTAGTAGTTGCCAGACACTGTTCTCTTCAGCTATACTCTACTATGCATGATATATGCCATAGCTAAGAACATAATGTCCAAAGAGCATAAAATAGGAAACAGAAGTCAATGGGGTGGGGTGGGGGGGGGGGGTAAAAAACTAAAATGCATGTGCTGAAGCAGTCGGTGATCTAAAGGCGGGGGGGGGGGGGGGAGCTTTGGAACGTCTTTCAGTGGTGACGATGATAATGGTGATTTTTTTTAAATAATTGTTATTGTTTTATTATCATTGTTGTTATTATTAGTATTATTGTCTTTATAATTATTATTATTAATTTTATTATTATTATTGTTGTTATTATTATTATTATTATTGTTGTTATTGTTGTAGTTATTATTGTTATAATTATAATTATTATTATCATTATCATAATTATTATCATTAGTAGTAGTAGTAGTAGTAGTAGTAGTAGTAGTAGTAGTAGTAGTATCATCATAATTATTATCATTATTATTATTATTATTATTATTATTATTATTATTATTATTATTATTGTTATTATTATTACAATTTCATCATCATCATCATCATCATCATCATCATCATCATTACCATTATTACTATGATAATATTCCGTCGGCTACAGCTTCTTTTGAGGGTTTATGAGATGGCCCATGAACCCGACAGCCTATAGGAGACAGACGTCTCTCTCTTGGAGGATGGGGAGCCGATCTTTTCAGGTGGATGGAAGACCTCTAGACATACCAGAGAGAGTGTGGAAGGGGCTCCTAGCGCCCCGTGCCCCGTAGCTATGCCACTATTTCCTTCTTTTTTATCCCTTCTCTTATCTAGTTTTTCTATCTATATGTATTTTATTTATTTTCCTTCTTTCTGTCTTCCCTTATGAATTTGTATTTATTGGTATTTTTAATCAATCGATTTGGCAAACCAGCTCATTGAGTGGATTTATACAATTTTAAATGCCTTGTCATTCATCGAAGAATCGGTTCCAATACCACTAATACACTAATTGCTAAGCTTTAATACATCATTTTCCCTGCTTTTTTTAATACGTGAATGCCCTTTCTTGTCTTTAATTTTCTACAACTATATTGCAAAAGAACAATTTCTATCTCTTTCGAAAAATGAAATTATGACAGAATGCATTCTTCCCCACCTAATGCTTGTGTATAGCTGCTTGAATTTTCGGGAATGGAAACAACTCCTTGAACGCTTCTCTCTCTTTCTCTCTCTCTCTCTCTCCCCCCCTCTCTCTCTCTCTCTCTCCCTTTCTCTCTCTCACCTCACTCCTTCATCATCCGCCCCTCCCTCTCTCCCTTCCGGCCCTCATTCAACATTATAAAAATTAATACTTTCTCAAACTGAAGACAATGTTTCATTTTAACTTGAAAATTGATTGAAATGAAAGGCAAATCCATCTCATCTTGTTATTTTTCCTTCTCTAATATTACTGAAACTAATAATTGTGTTGTATGCAGCTTTTAGGAGGATCAAAAATCTGGTTATTTGATACGAATCAAATTTGAAGCCATGTAACGCTAAATTTAACAAAAATTTGTGAAGAAAGCAGGTCAAGGAAAAAATGTGACCCTTTCTATGCAGTGCCGTATACGGCACTGTTTCTATGTAATGAATTGCGCCATCTACTTTTAAAATGGATAAGTTCTTTATTTCTTCAACTCGCTTGGGGCCCTGGAGACAGTATTGCATCACACCAGCATCCAAGATTTCATGTATTTGCAGTGGCGTATCCAGGGGGGGGGGGCGCAACAGGCGCGCGCCCCCCCTATTGGCCGTCGTAAAAAAAAAAAAAAAAGCAAAAAAAAAAAAAAATCCTCATACCAATTGAAAATATTGTTCATTAAATAGGCTTCAAAATTGGTCACATATATAGAACTGCCAAGTAGTACGTTTTTAACGTATTAATACGTTTTTTGGAGTAAAATACGTCCCTACGTTTTTTGAAAATTCCGAGTATGGTTGTTCGAACTTACACTACGTAGATACCCTACAACTACCTTATCTTGTCTATGTGCACTGTTTGTGCTAACATGTACAGTGTATACGAAGCATGGGTGTGAGAACAAACAGTGTACATTGACAAGATAACGTACTGTGCAGTGAATCCATGTTATGCATGATGGCAGTGCACGATTGTGCTATCGCGAGATAGGGAAATCACAGCCCCTAATAACCGGCATTTGTCCTCTGAGAACTGATTCTAAATTTCACAAATGAGTCCAAATGGAATATCATCGCTATTTTTCATGATTCAGGTGAGAGATAATGTCTAATTTGTTGGTTAATTTGTTGAAATATTCTCTTGAAGAAATCCCTGCTGGAAAGTGAATTCCAGCAGGGATTTTTTCAAGAGACTATGATCAAGGTACAAGGATACAGGTGCCAAGTCTTCCCCAGCACCCGCGGCCTAGATAATTGGTAGTGTGGTGGGTACAGTGCGTGCATATCGTGAATCGTTCTTCATGACCAGGCTTTTGTGGCTTGTTTTCTACTCTTCACGCCCCCCCCCCACTCAGTATTATTTAGGGTACGCGTATGCTTGTTCCCTCCCTTTGAAAGCACCCCTCTATCTCAGGGCTGCCAAAATTTCTGAACCCCCTATCGCGGGCTTTGCGCGGGCTTTTCCTGCTTTGGAGACCCCCTAAATTCAGAACACTGCTCAATGTACCTCCCTATCTCAGGTGAGCTCTCATTCCAACCCCATATCTCAGGACAGACACCAACCCACCAACCCCCTCCCAAGTAAGCTGTCATTACAATACCTTGGAAGAGATGGGGGCCAGTGTTTCTACTTTTCAAAATGAAATAATCCTGGCTGAATGAGCTATCAAAACTAGCAGGAATTTCAGGAATTTGATCCTGGGATTTGATTGATTTTTCAAGATATTTCATAACCCCCTTTTTTTTAATTTCTCAGGTGTCGAAGAGAGAGAGAGAGAGAAAGAAAAACACCTCCCTTTTTAATGAAATCTCCGGGTGAAAGATAAAAAACACCCCTTTTTTTACAATTCAAGGGCCGGATTGTGTCGCCCAAAAAATACCCCTTTACCGGAGATTTTGGGAACACGCATGCGGTCCCTTCGACCTCCGAGTGGGGGGTGGGGGGGGGGGGGTGGGGGCCGGGCTACTCTTTAACTTTATGTTGGGGTGTTTGAATTTAGCTGTGGTTAACTACATACGATCAGGGAATTCCTGGAATGTTATAGAATGAAGATAAAGTAATTTTCCATCGAAAAAAAATTAGTTCCTGGTTTTTAGTTTAGATCTTACTAGGCAACTGGGCAAGGTGAATTTGCATGTGGTGTGGTAAAAAGCAGATCAATTGGCTAAAATATTAAGTTAATCATGTCAATATTTCTTTATAATGTACTGTAGATTAATGAATTTAGCCCTCTAAAGAACAAGAAAACGTACCAGCTTCAGGGGGCTTCGCTCCCTGAACCCTCAAAAGAGGCTTTGCCCCTCGACCCCATCAGGGGCCCTGAGCGGGCTCCTGTACCTCGGCTTGGGTTTTCAGGATTTTTTGAGCTGAAGGAAGCAAACATTCAAACCCGAGTATGCAGCTCAGCAAAATGGAGCTGCTTCGAGACGAGACGAGTTCAGTGCCTGTTGCAAACTGTGCGGGGCACAATTTTGACCAGTATTTTTTATTTTTTAATGCATTCACATGAAACGACTTTATGCAACTGAAGGCGTTCTTATTAAAGAAATGTACAGTAGTCGCATTAGCATTTTTAAGGAAAATAGCGAAAACATATAAAACCGGCAAAATATGTTTTTTCACCTAAAAATATATTTTTTTCTAGCTGAATAATATGTTTTTTGAAAGTGACAGGTTGGCAGCTCTGCATATAGCACTATTTTGCATCTCAGCCCTTCTTCAGAAGCAAAAATTTTCCAAAGACCCTCCCCCATGACGGCGATCAATAATTCCTGGCGCCCCCCTATTAGGAAATCCTGGATACGCCCCTGTATTTGTATTCCGTTATCAGGTATGTGATATCATTGTCTTTATCATCTCATCATCGTTATCATCGTTATCATCATCATCACGAACAAGAACATCAACCATCACCTTTATCATTATCCTCCTCATATCCTCATCTTCATTTCATAATCTCACTATCAGTATCATTCACATTATATTATAATAATAATATTCCGTTCTTGTATAGCGCATATCACATTATATGATATAACGTCTCCATGTGCTTCCAAAGGACTTTGGATATTAGCTCAGGCAACCGTAGCACTCGGTGCATTAAAGGAATTAAAGGAATAAATCCTATACCAGGTACCCATTACTACACCTGGGTCGGGTATGGCAAATGTAGATTTTCTTGCCAAAGGATGTTAGTGCTGCGACAGGGATTTGAACCCAGACCTTGTGATTCACAGTCTACTAATCATCATTATCATCATTATCAGCATCACCATTATAATCATCTCCATCATCTCCATCATCTCCATCATCATCATCATCATCATCATCACCATCATCACCACCATCATCATCATCACCATCATCATCACCATCATCACCATCATCATCACCATCATCATCATCATCTTTATAATGGCTTCGTTAACAAAAGAATATATCATCTACACTTGTATTTAAACTTTAGAGCACAATAGCAGATCACGGAAAATAGACAAAATTTACATCTTGTGACTTTTATTTTTCAAAATAGCAACATTGCTACAATACATAAATAGGCTGGACCACCTTTAGAAAAAAAGAAATTAGAGGCCCACTCTTTTTTTTTCTCAACAAATATCTTACACGTTTTTTGAATAAATAGTTACACATCAACAAGAATAAATAAGTTTATACACAACTTCATGTACATCACTAATTTCATTACCCAATATACCCAGTGGCAACTTTGAAAAACAAATTTACAGAAATAAGAACACGGAAATTAATACAAAGAGGAAATAAGTCATGCATGGAAGATTTGTAGTATTTGATGTGTGATACTTCTCCTGTGAAAATAGAAACAACAGCTACAACTAAGTACCCAAATACTGAACTATTCTTACAGTGAAAAACAAAAAACATACCAATAACAAGACAACACTGAAAATAACAAACTGTAAGAATTAGTGACAATGTTGCAAAGTCTTACTTGACATACAGAGTTGAATGAATTTAAAAAAAAAGCCATCCTGGCCAAATAACCATTCACATTGAATGTTAATCCTTACTATACTGCCTTTGTTAAATGTACTTTTTTATGTAAAGTATTGGTTTACACCAAGGGAAAGTGAGAGTGAGAGAAAGAGTGTAAGAGAAAGAGAGTGAAAGAGAGAGAGAGAGAGATAGGGGAGGAGAAGAAAGAGAGATACATAGAGACAAACAGAAATGAAGAAGTAACATATTTATGTTTCTCAAAAGAGATTATAAATATGGAATGAGATATAGGGAAAAATACATAAATGGCACATTGGCACTTCAAAAATATAAATAATTAAACTCAACCTGTAACAAAAAATGTTTGTATTTCAGTTGCCAAAGTAATACTCATTCCCATGCAAGACAAAATATTTTGCGTAGGTAAAAGTTCTATAACACTTTATCTGTCAGTCTGCCAAGATTGCACAAGCGTTGATGTAGATAATACGATCCTACACCTTGATTATCAGATTAACTACATTTCAGTATAAAAATGAGGCATAAAAATAAAAAATCATCTATGCCATGTACTTTCACAGCTACTTCTCCAAGCAAATCAATTACAATACTTTATCAAGTACGATTATCAAAGTTTGGTGATTCATAAACTTACTATTCAGTTTTTGTGAAGGTGTGGAAGAAATTGTGAATGGTGGAAAGTTGTACCACTGTCTGTGTTCACTGTTTAAATAATTGCTCAAATTGCAAAAATATTCGAGTCTATATGTACTGATCATATATACATCACATAGAAGGAAGAGTAGTACATAGATTTTCCACATATATATATATATATATATATACTCCACAAATGTACTGCCTCTTCAGTCCTTACCCCTCTTGACCACTCATCTCCTAGTATTCTTTTACTTCCCTTATCCTTCAAGCTATAAATATATTTCCGTGGATGTCTTTCCACTTCAGCTGTTGATGATTTATCCAAATTACAAGTTTTTCAAAATGAGGATTTACAATTCTTTCCTTATGTTATTATGAAAAATATGCTTATGATCTCTTAAAATATAAATTTTCCAGACAGTTGTTTTAATGAAAATACACATATTGCATTTAACTCTGAACTCTCTGCTATATATCTTTTAATGTTTATAATAATCTGATCACATATTAAGTCTTAAATAGTTTAGTCAGCTTTAGTGAAAAAACGCATGTAGCCAAATTTTGTTTTTATTCTCTGAAAGTTTGAAGTCAAGATTGGAATAGGAATGAACATCATTATCACCTCGATCAAGTTTCTAACTTCTTCTTTATAGGTAGTGGATTTAGAATAATAACGAAGAATCTGAAGAACCTTCAAGTTCAAACATTTCAAGAACTCTTAGATTCACAACCATTCTGCATCCAGTCACTGAAAGAATACTGTTATCTCTCCAGATCATAATCAATTAGAATTATCAATCTTCCAAATCACTGCCTTTATGTCTCGACTTAGACCCCAGCCATCTGCTTCTCCTCCATCCGTCTAATCATAGCACCAGTGCTCTCCAACCCTATCTCCATGTCGTCTGCGCCACCCTGATGGTGATGATGGTCCATCATCATGGACTCCTTCCCTTCACCCAGCATCTCCTTCTCGGCACCGTCCAGGTGGGGCCCGCCAGTGGCGCCCACGGCGTCACGCCTGCAGTAACTGTAGCGGTGATTCATGTGCTGACTGTAGGAGCCCGAGTGAGAGAATTTCTTGAGGCATCGGTCGCACTGGTAGGGTTTCTCCCCCGGAGTGGAGACGGGAGTGTTCCATCAGATGATGTTTGTGCTTGAAAGCCTTACCGCATTCCTTACACTGGTGAGGGCGCTTTCCTGTGAGATAAACAAGGAGATGAGAAACCAAAATTAATAATCAGAAACATATCAAGCATTCACATTGGACAAAAGGAATCATAAAGAAAAAAAAAGGGGGGAAAGAAAGAAACTTAACTTGGTAATAAAATTCAGGTTCACTCATGATAAAGAAGAAAAGAAAAAGGAAATATGAAGTTTGTTCACTTGCTATACAAGACACACAATATACATAATAGTTATAATTAAACAAAATGAGTTATCTAATAATGAATAATAACTCATGTTCACTATTTCACCTTTTTGTTGATAAATATTCATTTTCAAAGGATGATTAAACTTTAGAAACCTCATCCCCCCCTAAATAATGACATTTGCAACACTTTAAGTGAACTTGAAAAAGTGCCCCATCTGTTATTTTTGTGACAAAGTGGCAGTGCATGGTTAGGTTAAGGTCACAGACTGTGCTATCAGAATCACAACCTTGACTATTATTACTGATAGGAAAACGAAATGATCTTGAGCTAGGCTTTAAACCCAAGGTACATTCAAAGTGACTTGCATTTTGACTTCCTACAGATCTAAACCAACCTAAAAATGTGACACAGAGTAACATCTGTTCTTTCCCCCACTGCTTATAATTTTGATGCTTAGGATACAAAGAGATAGTATCTCAATGGGACAATATCACAATTTTTTTTTCATTTGTTGCTATCATTAGTCTCTGCTTAAAGGGGATTTTGCTCAGGGGAGATAACAATGAATTCTGCATTAGTCACACAAAATACAGGTTTATTGCCAAAACACTATTAGCATTTTGCATGACTATGATGTAACACCATTTTCTTCAAACCGATAATAGGATGTTTTGAGGGATTTACCCGTATTTGTAAATTCTTTTGAAAAGTTTTTTTGAATTTTTTTTAGAAATTCATGCTGAAAATGAAATATGGCTGTATAATATCTTCATTATCTTTACAAAAATAATCTTTTCTTGATATTCTGTTCCAGTTTCTGCCTCAGAATGGCATTCCAAAATGCCCTTTTCCCCTCAGAATTGCATTCCAAAATACATGAAGAGAAAAAATAAAAGCTTTTGAAATTTGAAATATGTTATTCTTACAGCCTCAATTTTTGAATCACGATTCCAGAACACATAAAGATAGATGCTTGGATGATTTGAAAATCAGGTTTATGGTAATGAAGAAGATGATATCCTAAGTTTCGAGAAAATGGCTTACTTCGTGTTAAGTACCTGAGTGCTCGTAGACATGTCGGAGCAGTGAACTATGTTTCTGGAAGGTCTTGGGGCACTGTGAACATGCATACTGGCCCGACGAGGTCCTCGACGGCTTGTCTGATCTTCTCCTTCTCCCAGGACCGATGCCGATGTCGCTCAGCGAGTCTTCTGATGCGATGTCAGATGAATTGTCAGCTGCTGCTGTATATTGCAAATGAAAGAAAATATAAATTTATTATTTCATGAAATGGCATTTGCTATTATTCCATAAGTTAATATAAATCATATTATATACAATATGAATTTATGAATTCAATATCTATACTTTGCATAAATTTGAGTAATTTTATTTTCTGTCAGTGGCCTGTAATTAGAATAAATTTTGTCCAATGATTTAGGGATATGGCCTCCATATACAATTACACTTCATAATCATGAGATAACTTATAACTTGTGATAACTAATAACTTATCGAAACATTCCTCATTGATACACTGTAAACAAGGGTTATTCAAACGATTTATTCACAATTCTGACATCAATGCAAGTACAGTATATTTTTTTTGTTTAACCCTGAAAAATCAATGAACTTACCATGATTTTGATGAAGACCACTGCCATTAAGCATTGCAGGTAGGAAAGGATTGGTTGGTCCATAGGCAGCTCCCAGATGAGCCATTGTACTTGGCATGAATCCCGTCTTGGCCAGGGCGCTGTAGACATCTGGTACCTGAAGATGAGAACCATATACTGGTGGTGGAGCCACAGGATAATCCACTCCATCAGCAAACCTCATCCTCTTGGCAGCATAGCCACCCATGGTGGGCAGGTACGCATACAGTGGCTCAGGATACGACCGCTTGAGAAGCATGCTGGCATCGGATGCTGATGATGCATTGGTGGTAGCCGTGGAGGAGGGTGTGGTTGTCTTGCCAGGGCTTGGACTGGTCCTGCTCTTGTGAGCTTTGATGCTGTTCTCATACAGGCTGGAGGGGAGTGGCTCAGACGGTGCATATGCAGAGGGAAGGAGGTATCCATTTGCAGCAGCGGCTGCAGCAGCAGAATAGAGTGCCGAGTAGTTGTAGCCATAGACGAGTTTTGGTGTGATGGAAGACCTACTCAAAGAAGGTGGAGGTGTTGCTTTCCTCTTTGGCAAAGAAAGATCAAGAGGAGAAGTGTCTGTTGTTTCCTTGGTTGGTGTCGGAGTCAGAGATCGAGCAGGGGATCGACTATCTCTATCCATGGGCTCTAATCGCTCACGTGCACTGGGCTCGGTCTCACTGCCTGTTGGGCTGACATCCATTCTCTTTTCGTTGCGATAGGTGTCTCTGATGGGGTCTCTACGTAAGGAATTAATACTGCTGCATGGGGAAGGAGGGAGGCTATCGCCGTCACCCACTCTCTCAGCGATGCTGCTGCTGACTGAAGCCGTTTCCAAATCGCAGTTCTCTCCCGGGGATTTGATGCAAGTCTCCTTGCTATCAATAGCTTGAGCTCTTGCCTGTTCTTTGATGCGTTGTGTGGGTGGAACAACTGTCACAACTGGGGATTGCCTCATTAAGCTCAAGCTCTTAAGCGATGGATCCGACCCCTCCTCCTCGAGCTTACGTGTGCGCTGGAACCACTTGTTAACTAGCTGCATAGGCAGATTGAGTGCTACTGAAATTTTTTCGATGCCATCTTCTGAAGGCTTCGCTTGCATGGCATAGAATGCACGCAGAGCCTGTTCTTGGGCCTTGGAAATGGTCTCAAGTAACTTAGATATATCGGTTGTCTTCTCAGCCTCGGGTTCAGAGCTTTCAGCATTGCAAGGGGAAAACTGACTTCCTGATTTGGGGCTGGCTTTTGGAGACAGGTGCTGTTCACTCTCACTGGGTGACAACGACATCTCCTTAGGATTTTCATCCTCTTTATCATTCTCCTCATCATTTTCATTGTTGGAACTCTCATTTTTGTGCTGAGCTAAGAACTCTTGCTGCATCTCATAATACCGATCTAATGTGAAATTTCCAATGCTTTGTTGTGGCTGTGGATTGCCATTGAAGAGCTTCATCTTTAGCACATCCTCATTGAGGTCGCAAAGATAACGTTCATGCTGATGAAGATCGATAGGACTGTGGAACTCTCGTCCACAATACTTGCATCCTGTTCTATCAGGATTTAGGTTAATCTGTGAAGGAAAACGTGATTCCAAGCAGCGATTGATAGCTTGAGCTTCATGCACTTTTTTCAGAGTGTAGTCCACAATGTTGTAACTTTTCTTCTCCTGATGAACTCCATTTCCATTTAAGAATGTTTTGGGCTTTTCTGGTTCTTCAGGAGTCTTTTCAGATTGCGGTGCCTTCGGCAAGGGGGTAACAGCTGCCATTTTTTCAAGTTTAAAAGGTCTGATTTCAAATGGACTTGCAACAACTGGGGCCGTGTCACTTGTTGTCTTTGTTTTCTTTAGTTTTGAGATGTCTGTTTTCTGCCCGTCTTTCTGTTGCTTGCACACAGTAGATGCCACTATTTGCAGGACCTTTTTCACAGCATCATTTGCAGGACTTGTTAGAGGAGTTGTGCTTCCATTTTCCTGTGTCTCATTGCTTGGGTGACCCTGAACAGAACCATCAGCATTGGGAATCTTGATGTGAAGAGGAGTCATATAAGCTGGTGCATTATTCTTTGCCTCAGTTAACGGTCGAGATTCATGAGTGTCTATGTCACTAAGAGGAGATTGCAAAACTGGCGAGGGAAGGCTATTGATAACTTTGACTGGAGGAACTCCAGAGATCCTGGTCAAGGCTGGAGGTTGCTCCTTAACAGGTGAGCACTTTTTGCTGCTTATGTGAGAGCTGTAGGACCCAGAGTGAGAGAAGCGTTTGAGGCAAGTCGGGCACTCGTACGGTTTTTCTCCACTGTGAATACGAAGGTGTTCCTTGAGATGATGCTTGTATTTAAACGCCTTACCACATTCACCACACTTGAACTTCCGATTTCCAGATGTGTGCGTCAACATGTGACGCTGCAGTCTGTAAATGTTCACAAAGGCCTTATTGCAGATATCGCAGATTTGGTTGCGCCCTGGCATATGCGTGGCCATATGACGCTCAAGCTGGGACTTGTAGGCAAAGCAGTAGTTGCATTCCGGGCAAGAAAAATTGTTGAATGTCTTCTCGTGTCGGTATTTGATATGCTCTTTCAGGGAGGTGAGCCGCTTATAAGAGCGATCACAATATGGGCAGTCTTCAGGTTTTCCAAGCTCGCCATCAATTTCGGTTTCATTGTCATTTCCTCCTGCAAAAGAGAGTTAAAAAAGAACACAAAAGAAAATGAGTGACATTTCCTGTCATTTGCATTGTCACACCTCTTATAAACAATCCCCTAAACTTACCATAAAAACTTAACTTGCACATCTGGAGTAGCAATATCTTTCCTTTCACTTCCACCTATGGTTAACTGGGACATATCAAAACGCCTTTATTACTAATAAAATGAAATTATTACTTTCAGTTTTATACCCACTTGACTTTAAATGTGTATTATAAAACATTTGTTTCACCTCTTTCAAATTGTTCAAGTACCTGGGGATTAATGGGTATTCACCTTTCAATTGCTTTCACTTACATTAGAGTAATAAACAAAACATCTCATGATCTCAACTGCATGGTGCCCAGTAGTTTCAATTAACACATATCTGATTAAACAAGGGAATAGACTGGGATTTTGCTGAAACCAATCAACCTTTGTCCTAAACATAAACAAGAAAAGCTTGAGTGCTTACTTCACACAATGAGAGAGATGACACATATGTTTTAAATTGTCCCACTCAAATGCACAAATTCTTTTGTATTCCCCTTTTATTTTTCATATTTTGTCCGAACTGCCACTCTGCTTGTGAATCAATGAACAAAAAGAGAATTATTGATCGAAGGGAACTTATATGTGTGTGATGTCCTCATCAAAAACAGTGAGAGTGAGAAAGGATATCATGTTTTAAAATCATTTTTGTTATCTTATTACCAATCATGTCACAAATACTCATTTCCAGGTACTAACAAGGGAACATTCTCATTTTTCATCTGTCATGCACATCTGTCAGCAGTCCTTAATCCCTCAAATGCAATAATTCTACATACAAAATGACAGGAACTCGCCACTTAGCCCCTATTTGTACATGTTATTAACAAAAAATGGAATTGTTGCTGGCCTCCCCTCTCCATCTGTTACACGACACTTTTTATCCCTTCCCTTGATCCCCTTGGTGACTACATCGAGGCCGTTATGATATATTTTGTTTCTTTGTTTCTTGATTTGCGGCAGTAATTGAGATAAGACTGATAGTGTGCAAGGGGTTTGTTATCCTCTCCTTGCTTGTCTACTGTTTTGTCTATACAGAGCATCTTGCTTCGGAATGTGTTTACACAAGAATAATTATACGTTCTTTGATCATTGAGCATTTACGCAAAGCAGAAGATCATATCCGGGTCAATGAAAATTATGTAACTGTTTTTTTTTATCAATAAGAGCACAAGTTCTCTTCTTGTCCCCTCCCCCTTACCTAAAATGATCATACAAAACGCACAGAATTTAACTGCTACTAAATATGAATAACAGTGTACACAAGCCTTAAAAGAATATGGAAAAAGACAAGGCAGTGCTCAATATTAAGAGGGGACCACAGACAAATGACTCTCTGAAGATGAATATATTTTTCACGTTCATGCAGAACACTATCTGTGAGTGTGAACTCAGTCATGATGAAGGAACAGGAGGATTAGTGCGAACTTGATCTCATTGTGGGGGTTAAGGTACTTTGTTTACTGATCCCATCCACCTACTGATACTGATCTCATGTCTAACCTAAGGATGTTGGAGATGAGTGCAATCAAACAATAATCTATCCCTCAAAATCCCACCAGAACGTGAGGAATCATTCACAGAGTGGAGAGAGAAGGAATGGGCAAGAGAGAATAAAGCTTTGATGAACACTGCCAGAGAGATATCTAGTTACACCTTCTTGCAAGATGTATAATTTTGACACATTCATTTGTCGACAATCATGTAATTCAGCAAGCACATCTAGCTGGTAATGGATTTAGGGGTATGGCGCACACCCCTTCGTTGTACAAAATATTGGATTTATATATTCCGGTACCTAACCATATGGGATATTGTTTGGGGGGGGGGGGTGGGGGGATGGGGGAAGAGATTATTTCAAACCTACCAGGAGTATCAGGGTCATCTGTATCTCCACTGACACCATCCATGTCTTCCACTGGTTCAGGGTAGATGATGGCAGTGTCGCTGCGGTTCATGTAATCCTCCAGGTTGATGGCACCATCTGCTCCTACATGTCCTACCTCTCCATTCCTGAAGTGATGAGGAGGAGGGTGATGATGATGCATTCCATTCTTCCGGTGGAACTCCTTATCTGGTTCCATGTCATCTACCCCATCATCGTCTCCATCGGATGTCCTCTTGTCCATCTCGACCTCGTCGATGTCGTCCTCGTCACCCATGAAGCTCCCTTTGTCATCTCCATCACTGTCCTCGATGGTGGAACTGTTGCTATGGTAACCATTCTCTGGGCTAGGGGATATGGGGTCATTACCGTCACCTAAGACTGCTTGAGTCATACCTTTTGGATTCCCATCAATGTCAACTGTGGAGATATAAATATATATCAAATAGTTAAAAATTTAAATAAAGAGATGAATTAAATTACATATGTTTTTCTTACCTAGAATATGTTACCCACTTTCAATCAACTTGTGTGATATATATAGATACACCATACTCATGTGCAAAGATAGTTATTCCCATTAAATAAAAAAAAGTAAGCACAAGTGTGTTTAAAAAAAGTCTGCTCCTTGTGTGTGGTATTAGGAAACAAATTATGTATCTTGACTAAGTTCACATTTCCTTTTGTTATCAAGAAAAGAATTACATAAACAAAGAGGAGCATTCCCCAAAATACTACAGCAAGTACACTTAAAGACAGAGACATGTGGCGCGACCAAACTTGTCCGAAAAGAAAGATGGCGCTTATTTCGCTCATCTTATAAAAAATTCGGAAAAGACCAAACTGGCGTTTGTATTACTATAGTATTAGTTGACCGTCCGAATCTTGGCTGAGGAGAGATAGAGAAAGCTGCCGTACCTGAGGCATGCAATAGCCGCCTGTACTGGAGGTAGTGATACTTCATCACCATTCCACCGACGCCTTTGTGACGGGTACCGAAAAGCGTTTTCCAAATCATGCACACGAAATGTTTCAGGGAAATATTCCGCTCATTTGAAGCAAAAGGCACAGTCGGCTGCGACGAATATTTAGTCAGTAAAAGTAAATGTCAATGTCGAATATTTTTCTCTCCAAGTTTATATTGGATCGGGGTGATTTATGTAAATTACAATCATCCAAAAACACAAACGAGTCATGCGAGTTGAAATCGATTTCATTCAGAACTGGAACGGCCGATGAACTTTGAAAATATCTTCTTCATAACGTCCTCTAAAGATGTATTTCTGTATATTGCGATGAGGTGTAAAAACGTAGAAATATAGTCACAGTTTTAACAAATGCTCTGTCTCCGGTGGTATATTTCGAAGAAGAAATATATATATCCTCGATGTAATTCTGCCCTTGGAGCCTCAAGTAAAAATCCACTGCTTCAATTCCAAAAAAGAAGATGAAGTCTTGAAGAGAAAAAACTCCACATGAATGTCATGAGCTTGCTCTAATGGGTGGCTCTTGTTGGACAGGAGACAAGATAAATAGAGAGGGAAGGAGCGAGAGAGAGCAGTGAAGTTGTTGTCGCGCCGGTGACTTGAGGACAGATTGAGAAGGATTTGTCGGAGCGCAATACGAGGGCAGAGACACGAAGTCTGGGGTTTTGTCCTCGAGAACAAGAGAAGCACAAAAGCCATTCAGCGGTACTATTAAAAGGCATGCGGAGGTGATCACTTCTCTCTCGGTCGGTCATCAGCGCCAAGATGCTCAACTCATTTCTTGTCCCACCCCTCTTCAGATCTCGGAAGCTGCTTTTAATGAGGTCATTCAAGCAAGAAGAACACTATCTCCTTCAAACACCTTATCAGTCTCTTTATTTTTAAATGTTGAGAAAAGAGGATCAAGAGCGAAAAAGCAAAAGGTGCGTGTTACCAACGACAATGAGCTCTTGAAAAAACTCGTTTGGGCGATTTTAGTTTGCGAAGAAACACGACAGCTTATAATCGACCAAGTGGAAACACTCGAACAGCGGAAAGTCAGTTGATATACTGCAATAGAAGTATAATGGTTGCAAACAAAAGGTACTAACACAAGAGTAGATTAAAATTTGGAAGAAAAACAGCATTAACACGCAGAAGCATGTTTTGTTGATTCCCTTTGGTTTGCATGCATGGCTATAGTTCCCTATATACAAATATCGAGTAATTGTTCCAAATAATTTTTTTTCTCTCTCCCCCTCTCTATGACAATGTCTTTAAAAAAAAATATTGTGAGCCAACCCCTAAAGTGTTAAAAAGGAGTCTTGTTTGTCATGCCTTCAGCCGCGGAAACAATAAGAAGCAAATTCACTGGCTCCAGTCTGGTGCGATCGACAAAGCACCTGCGCACACAGGCTGGCGGAGTGAAGAAAAGACCCACCTTGCACGGCGGCGCCACGGTGTCTGAGTGGCCGAGCTGAGCCCCATTGAGTCGTCTGCTCGATCGGTACCCCTACGCCTCATGAATTATTAACCTGATTAAGCTCCCTCAAACACCTGACTGGCCTCGACAAAGGCAGCGCTATTAGTCGTCACATGTGAGCTGTGCTAGGCATTGTAGGCAGGTGATTGGCTTGGGTCTTTCTTCACAGAGTATTATCAACCATCCAAATTCTTTTTTTTTAGTCGTCTCTCCCCGTTTCCCATTTAAAAATACCTCTCTAATCAACCATCCTTCACGAAATATTGTCAGCTCCAGTCAAGCAGAGATGACAACCATAAAGAATTCCGAAAGTAGACAATGCCATTCATGTCAATAGCTTTTTTCTTTTTCTCTCTTTCTCTCTCACTCTCTCTTTCCCTTTTAAGAAGAAAAATTAAAGAAGTCCGGCTTCATGTTCTGTATAACCTGGGCTTTCATGCATCTGAATGAGATGTCAACATGACTGAAAATAATATGAAAAACTAGCAATGACTGAAGCTGTAATTAATAATTTTTTCTCCATTCTTTTTATTTCCCTTTTAATTTCTCAATTCGTAATATGAAGAGAAATTTAAACGCGATACGGGCATTCTATACTATAGAAGATAACCCAATTTAATTTTTGCGGGTCGTTTTTTTTTTAAACAATCATAGTCATCATCAAAATTTTCTTATTTCGCTTGCCAAAGCTCATACATACAGTGGTAATTTGTTTTCAAATTCATATGGCTCCTAAAGTAGGATTGGACAATGAAATCTAGACATACCACCCTACAAATGACTTTTGTTACACAAATTTTTCAATTGAGTGCAGGAACAAAAAAAAAGGGAAGATAAGGTCTAGCGAAATTGTAGTTTTCCTGTCACTACTGTTCGTGCTGTGTACATTGTAAACAGGATAGCCAAACATGATTGCCTATCGGTGAAGATCCCCGACCGTGTGGCGCCACGTCACCATGACTACACGCCCCTCCCACCGCTAGATAAACGACGGAAGCCCGCGACGCATTCCCAGAGGATGTGTTAGTTTCAACACATGGATCCTTGCTCAGGCCCGAATATTTGGCTTTCGTTTCTCGTAACGTTTGCAAGGTAATTTTCTTATGGCATTTTATTATGTGTATTTACAGGGCTGAGCTAACTTTGTGAGTTCAAGGAGTTATCACACACCATGCTAAAGATAATCGACACTAAAATATGAGAAAGCAGTAGTTTCAAACGAATTATCGCTTTTCGCAATAAAATTTAATTTTTTAATTGATGACGCGAATTAATTTTGACATCGAGCAAAGTTGACTAAGATCATAAGATTCCCAAACACCTTTAATACTGCTGTATAGCAAATCTGTCACACCCAAATTAGTTTTGTCAGTCAGCGCATTCCAATGGAAAATTTAAGAGCTTAATAAGCTTAGTCTTTCTTTCATTTCTCCAAAGAAACATAATGAAAAGGGGACCTTTATAATGCGTTCAGGTACACAGCTGAGGTACGGGCTAAAGCGTTTGGTGAGCAACTGGATCCTGTCTTTTCATTAACGCATCTAATATAGCAGAAACAAAGTCAGGTCATATCCCGCTAAAACGTTGCATTCCTAAAACAATCTATACAATGCCGTTTTCCCATTGTCTTAAGAAATTCCACCTCCATCTCTATACTTTCTTTTCATACAAGGTACCTTGCTGTTGAGTCAGTATTAATTATTGTTCCCCAATATCGGAGATTAAAGAAAGATTAGTGACTCATGATTTCAAGGGGGCAATTAAGTCTCTAATTGACCGTTGAGTGGCAGGTGTCTGATTGTAGTTAACGACACGGATTATTGTTGAATTAACAAGACAAGAGAACAAACAGCTACCCACCCCCCTTCCCCTGCGAAAATACCACGCAAGGGGCATTTCTATAGATTAAGATGGTCAAAAGTGAAGGTTGAGTTCTGGGAAAGGTGAAAATAATTTGTGAGTTTCCTCATTCCCTTTTTTGTGGAAGAACATTGGAAGATCATCACAGTAGAAATATCACGTGAAAAGGATTCCCTCTCAAATGGCCCAATATTTAAATAGCCGAGGTGTTCTGGCCGAAAATGCATGCCACATGACTGTATGCAGTCCCATCTACCCATTATGTGCACTGTAAAAAAAATGCTGTAGGAATTTACAGTAAATTAATGTATTTTTCAAGCTAGGTATTGTACTGTTTATTCTACAGTTAAACTGTAAAAAGCAGTATATAACTGTAACAAAATTATTTAACTGAAAATGATTCAGTATTTTACTGTGCAACCGGGTTGCCAGTAATTTACTGTACTTCATACAGTAATTTTTTACAGTGTGTGCAGTGCATGTTCTTTTCAGCAAAAAACTGAGTCAATCTTTTTTAAATCATTTTGAGTAATTCCATTACTTATGTAGACAAAGTCATGATACACCTTTCCCAATTGTTTTGAGACAGTTTCTTTCATAATTTAATCGCATGACCAAAACTCAACTTGATCTTTAAACATTCTTTTTCCTGGTTTCTGGCTTCAAATCAACTTATCAACCTTTTAGGACGGAAAAACTACTCGCACCCAGTTTCTTTGCTCTTTAGAGTTGGCCTATACGTAATTCATGCCTTCTCTTCCAATCCAAATAAAGATTTGTGCAAGTGACACAACGCACAACCCTGTTAAAGCTTTACCTGTCATCGTTTGTCAATATTATGTCATGACTAAAACTCTCTCGTCATAATGAGCCGGATTTTTGTATCTTTAAACGTATTAAAAAGGTGAAAATGGGTTTCTAAATTTCACCTGGGGTGAATAGATGGATAAACAATTAAGGCTTTGCAGGACAGACCACAATGAAAATAACAGACAATAATTCTAAGCAAGATCCAGGATGTGGCCTCCGTAGATCGAGGTACTTGATTTTAAACATGTAGTTTCACGTTTTAACTATTTGTTACAAAGATGGAGGGCACCTTGAGAGATTAGGCAGATAAGGCCAGACAATGTCAGACTCAAATCATTTTTATTACAAGAAATAGATTTAACAAAAAACGTTAAAGTTTCTTCTTGTACACAAGGACCGAACACAGCATAGGCCTACTCTACCTTTGTGCAAAGTTGCGAACACCTTCAAGTTTCATTTAGCAGTTTTATTCACTCAACATTATAATTCAGTAATAATTACCTCATTATTCATAACATTTTTCCGTACCAAAAAACATCTCTTAAAAAACCCCATCTACTAATAGGTCATACGAAACAAACATAACATGTTGATCAGTGTCTATAAAATTAATGTTCCATCGTATTTAAGAAGTCTCTGATGATTAAGGACTGTTAGTAGTATGCTTAGACCTTTGCCTGGATGTCACGATTTAACATTACTCATTGAAAAAAAAATAGTACAAACCCGAAAAAAAGTTTGGCCTGCACTGTACGAAAACAGACATAATCGCAATGTAATGGTAAAAAAAAAATCACCAGTGACCTAAATAGTGCCAATACGAGAGTACACACGTTGAACGCAACTGGAAACACAATGTTACCTTTGGGTGTCCCATGCGGGGCTCACTTTGTGCTGGTACACCTGGATTATTTGAGAAATATTCACAATAGCCAGCTGGCGCCGAGGTGTCGCCAGTCGAGAATCAATATGCGACACGGCGCCGCCCGCAGTCACCGTAAATCAGGCGCTCAGAGCAAAATGTGTCCCTACAACACTGTGCTTGTTCTTCCAACACATTCTTCTACCAGAAAAATAACTCGTTTTAACAGCAGTGTCAGGTGTTTTGTACACTTACCATTCCTAGAGGTCTGAATTATCCAAAATAAATGTGCACCTTGAACTTAGTAAATTTCTGATAACTCACAATTCTGATCGCCGAGAGAAATAAAAAGCATAAGCTTTCCAGTTGGCAATAAAGTATTCCACCTGAGGTATATTGTTTTAAGACATCCGACAACCGAATCCCAACTTAAATTTTGATATTCAATGGTGAATGATGGGCAACATTTATTTTATAAGATACCTGTATCACGACGTCTAGCCATTTCCCACATCAATCGCACTTTATCAACAGGCAGGACACGTTTTTACCTCTATCACACGAACCGACGCGACACTGGCTCCACGATTCCATCTGGTGAAATGAACGAGCGCGAGACAGGCGGGCAGGGGAACGATGAAAATAAATACATACACACAAGTGCGCTTTGTGGCGGGTTGTCCTCCCATCAAGTGCTTTTTGATAGGTATTTCATGTTGTTGCTTCAAAGTAGCCTGATCGCAGGCTTAAATACATATATGTATATTTTCTTCTTCTTTATACAATTTCAGAAAATACGAACCAGGAAAACCAATGTTTTGGCAGAGCCAAGGGAAAAAGTAAAGTCAGGACCATTTTCATTTTCTGTTGGTTATTTTAAGATAAAAATAAAAATGAGCGCAGCATTTTCATCCAGATAATGATATCACCAAAATAATAATCCATATTATAATACTCTGTTTAAATACTGAACGTCGGGAAAATTATTCAGATTCCTCCCCCGAAAATACATCGAAATTCATTTTGTATTTACTACGTAACCATGCTTTGAGGACGACCTCCTCTGGAGTGTCGCAAGACAGTTGGGCTAGTGTTGCAGCTTTTTGAGCACATTATCAAATTGTAACATAATCGAAACACATAATTATGTTCTCAGTTTATCGAATCATGGACTCAATAATGATATGTATAGTGTACATGGACCTAGGTCCATGGTATAAGAATAAACATGATAGATGATAGAGACAGGATACCATGAACGTGTGTGAATGGTTTCCTTTGCTTTCAAAATCAGTGCCATGACTGGCGCCAGCTTGTCTCCAGTCTTCACCCAGACTTCTCGAGAAGTTAATGACAAATATATTCGGACTGACTTTTCAACAACTAATCGAAATTCAACTTAAATCATCTCCCTCACCTGTCATACATGAACTCATATTCAAACGCGTCACTAAATTAGATTTCTACACATTTACGGTATTTTTCCATACTAAAATGTATTATTATGTTGTTGAAGAGCCTGAAACTAGGCTAAGTTGGTGGCGCCACGATGTCTCGTGCGCGGTAAAGTGAGGTGAGTCTCAAGCAGCGATTGACATACATGGACTGATAGGTGTCCACCTTCCTGTCACTGTACTCCACATATCTTATCGCTCACAATAAACAGTTTTAAATCAGATAATGGCATATTTTAGGTGCTAATTGTTCGCTGAGCACTCATGATAAAGGGATGGGTGAGTTGATTACGCGCAGGAATTAGCTTGAACAAACAACCGCAGTATCTTTCATTAAAGGACAAGTAACCCCACGTGATATTCTAGATGCACCTATTGTCTGCTACGTCTTTCCATGGAGGCTGCCATTTTGTGCATGACACGGATCATTAGGTACCATATGCATTGATAATAGCCTACCTTTACAACAGATACGTCGCTTTGTTCTGATTGTATTACGATTGTTATTGGCCATGGGCCTAGATAATTGACGACCCATGAGTTCTAATAGCCATCCTGTAAAGCAGATTCCTCGCTTTGTTTTGGTATTGTTACGATTGTCTCCGTCCTTGACGTCAATTCTCCGTCCTTGACGTATATTTTTTATGAAGTATATTTTTTATGAACAAATTAAGACCTTTTAAAAAATATATAAAACTAAACTTACATTTCAGAATATGTGACTTTATCTAATATATATTTGTCCTCTAAAAATCAATTACAAGTTAACGATGAAGGAAATTTTACTTGGGATGAAAAATATGTTCGTGTACACATAAAGTAATGGCAGCCCCCTTATTATTGCTAGCAGACGATAACTTGGCTGGAAAATAGTGATTTATATCTATATCCTGTGTTTTTACATGAAATTGCATGTATCAAATAAGAGGCATATACTACACCATTCAAAATAAGCTAATTCATACGCTGAGGTTAATTTCCCTTTAATGTCTGTTGTCTGTGTTGATAGGGTTTTTTTTGTAGTAGTTCATGGTTACGCTTAATAATAACATAATTTTCAAGTGAATATCATCAATAGGCCTAAATATATGTGAACTTTTGGTACCTTCTATATTTAACCATCAAATCCGGAGAACTTTAAAGGGCACTTGGATTACGTATTTTGACATAGAAAAGGAAGTATTCAGGAAGATGTTAAAGGGGATCGTTTAGATCCGATATTTCCTGTCTTTAGTACATCCTACCAGAGCCAGACATTCGTCAGAGGAAATCGGAACACACCTTCAAGACATCTATCGGTTTTACTTTTATGCCAGTTTGATTACGGAGGTCAAGAAGAAGGTACCAGCAAGGAGTTGGATAACTCCTCGGTACGAGAGAGTGTAAAATTAGGAAGATTATAATTATAGGGAGAATATATATTTGTTCTGAGTTATAACGACACTTCCGCCAAGAAATAGGCATGAAGTCTTCAACGGGTGGAATGCTCTCCTGCATGAAAATAGGCCTTTATATATACTGACGGCATGCATGAATTATGGTACACTAAAATTGGCGTACATTGACACAACTATTATGTTGACATATTACTATTACTAAATTATTTTGAAAGGCCTAAACAATTATTGATATTGATATTTAATGTCCGACCAACCGACCTTATATTATCGTTATCCAATGTTTGGGTATTTTAATAACCTGCATCAGATTGAGCAAAATGTCCTCTCAACTGTCTGGTAATTTTTAGAACAACCATTACCTAACCCAACAAACTTTATCCAACTTGATAAAAGAAGTAATATTGCTATATATATCCCCAGTTATTGGGTTAAGATAATGACCTCAATTTGGTAAAGCTCTTTAGCCGAGTTAGTCAAAAATAGCTTAAAAATGGGTAAAAACAAAATTTTAATTAGTGGATGCCCAAGTCAATTTACCCAACAAAACTCCATAATGCGAAACCCAAACCCGAATGAAATTTGTTTTTCTACATGAGAAACATATCCATTTTTAGAAAGTTCTCCGTCGCTTCAAAAACAGCAAAGACACAATGTGATACTAAAACAATATAACGATAAAGAATATTTCATTTTCAAAGATCGATACTGACAAATTTTAAAAACAAATCGCGCCTCGATCTCGTGTATATCTCCACAAGGTTTATCAAAGACATTAAGGATTTTTTGTAACTCTGTATAAACCAATTACCAGGAAGAGAGACATCATGACTCGAGTATCAGTGTCCTCGAGACATGCAGGCAGTTAGACGACTGCATCATATTCTAATACAAATTCATGTTTTATCATAGGACATAAATAGCGAGGAACAGACATGATAATGATGATCCAGTCTGCAACGGTAACAGGTCGTTTACATCCCGAAATACAATATTTTACACATCGGCGGGCACTTTAACAAAACTTCATACATTTGTTATATACATTAATTCCCATATACGTTTCGTATTTATATTTTATATGAAATTAAATTTTCATATTGAAAAAAGGTTCACATTTATTTTCCTTGGATAATTATAATAAAGTATTTGACAAACAAAGATCAATGCATTAAATGTTACAAAGAAGGGGGCGAAAACCCGAAAAGCGGAACCCGTTGACATTTCAAAAGCTTCAAAATACAACATCCATGCAAGTTCGCAAAGAGAGAAAAAAGAAAGAAGGAAAACAAAACAAAACAAAAACAAAGAAAGAGAAAAAGAATGAACAAGAGAAAAGAGCTTGCCAACAAGTTTGCAGGAAGTAATGGGAGGTTATAGTGGTCTTGATATCAAGGCGACGTTGGTATCTCACATAACTCTTCTTGTATACCTTTGGCGATGCGTATTGATTTCAACTCGGCTAGACGTACATCCGGGAGATTCGAATTTCGTCCTCTGTCTACTCCGACGTAGCCAACAATGTTCTGTCCGCTGTCCGGGCATGTTTGTCCGTACGTGACTGGATCATTCAGAATGAATACATATATACACACACACACCGACAGACATATACATAATTATATATATGAAGAAAAAAGAATAAAACTAATTCCGCGAGGGAGCAGAAATAAAGAAAGAAACAAAACAAAACAAAACACACACACACACACCCCCACCCACACAGCTTTACATGGCTTTACTTCCGAGTATTGTTCATCCGTCCTCGGACAGTCGACGGAATAAGGCACAAATTCATTGTTCGACGTTCGAGGACTATTGTCCGGCTTCCGAGGACCATTGTTCTCATGATTTTTTGTTTGTTCTCTGTCCGAAAATGTCCTCGGACATACGGCTAAACACGCCCATACACACACACACACATACAGTGTGATTCAATAAAAAGGAAACCTACATTCAATTGTTGCAATCAATACATATATATTTAATCAAAGGTACTCACATTGTAGCCTATCATGTTTCCCTTTAATTTGACGCCTTGGTCAATAAAATCCGACCATTTACAGCACGTCAGATTTGCCTCTGCCCAATACTTAATTATATACACATTACGACATGTATGATACTTCTTTTGAGCACCCAACCTCCTCCCGATGCGTCTTGAATCTCTAACCATTTTCTCTTTTCTCTACCTAAGATCAAAATATCAATGTATCAATCTCAAGATAAAATTTTCTCTACATATTTGAAAATCGGATGACAGATTATTCAACAATTATTCTCACTGAAAAAAAATGAAAGAGTTTTGGTAAAATAGTAGGTCTCCCCCAAAGATTTTTCTATACATATGTACTTAAAACTCGGATGACGGATTACTCAATGACTATCACTGCAAAACTTTGGTATAATAGTATAGGTTCCCCTAAAAGAGAAAGAGAGATGGAGAAAGAAATTACAATACCAACAGATGTCAATTGCCAACAATCATTTCCGCGAGTGAAAGTACTGCGGAAAGAATTTTAGATGCTAGTTTTTATTACAGGTATATGTATTCGCTATTTCCTGTTGTAGTTTTTTTCTTCAATTTTCTCTTCAAATCGCGTGTATATAAGCACATATAATATGAATAATCTCACTCTCTTATCACAATCCAGGGGAGCGTTTCATCAAGCGTTTTGTCGGTGATTTTTACGACAACTGTTATAAGCTACTGAAATCCTTCATCTGATTGGCTGAGAGCAAATTTGTCAGTAAAAGTCACTGACAAAACGCTTGATAAAACGTTCCCCAGTGATATTTAAATGTGGAACAAAATTGCACGTTTTCTTTTTGAATGATGATGATTTTCAAAAGGAGCAAGTCAAACATGACAAAACTCCTCTTGACACAACGAGAGCAATGTTTTAGTAATGAAATCAAATAGCTGATTAACTTATTATTCTTCATTAATTTCTTTCAGAAGGGAAATCCTTTCAATTTCTAATTTCGAAAATGAAACCTGGCTTCTGGCCTTTGGTTACAAGTATTTTGTTTGGCTTTAATTTTACTTATCATCAATTGAAGAACATAACATTATCAGCAGTTTGTTCAAATTCGAAACTACTGAAGCTAAGTGAGGGCAGTTTTGCAAGAAGTGCTTTTCAACGAAAACAATTTAATTGGCCGAAAGTCTATATAAATACTTGTTTACGTTATAAAATCACGCAATTTCGTCTTGGAAAACATGACAAAATTAATAACTGAAAAAAAATCAATAAAAACTCACAAAAGTCCAGATATCTATTGTGTTATTAAGTTTTGTGATTACTGAATTCATTTATTACATAAACATGATAAAAATGCAATTTTGGGAAACGGGATTTCGCAATCAAAATCATGTGATTTGTGACAAACTGAAAGCCTCAAAGCTATCATCAGATCATGATAGAAAAAGCCGAGCCCACGAGATCGACAGACAATATCGGTCTAGCGAGCCTCCTGAAAAGTTTTCTGAGGGAGACCGACGGCTCAAAAGACCGACATGTTGGTTTTTGCAATAGGATTTTAAAAAAATCATGGCATTTCTTTCTTGAAGAATTCAGCCATTAATTATTGCATTAAAAGTATATTAATTATCCTCTTCTTCACGATATGTTCATGATAATCCTTGTGCGTTATAATCTAATCACATTATACTTCATGCATTCTCTAACTATAAAGTGTCCATAAAAGCGCTGTTTTGTTTAAAGAAAATCACTTGCATGGATTGTTGTTTGCAATATTTTCCGCAAGGTAATCTTTAAATTTGATGGGTTTGAAGGGACGAAGTATTTATTCGCACAAAATATAAGATCATGTGCTTCATAACTATAGTCGCTCATTTGAAGTACCAAAAGAAATGAAAGGCACACCATACATCCAAGTCTGACAAATTCAAGTAAGCTCTTTCCCCCGTTCTCTTTAGAAGTCATTTTCAAGAGGATTAGACACTTGAAATATCACGAGACTTCATATTTTCCGCTAGTTTTGTATCGAATTCAAGTGCATCGTTTTTATGCAAGCGTCAACAGACGAAATTGCATATCTTACTTTTAAGTATGTTCAGGAGTTGTGTAAAGTATCAAATTTTTATCTTTTACTTTCGAATACATTTTATAGGCATAAGGCAGCTACTACAAACAAATCCTATTAAAAAAGAAGTTTGCTTCTCTTTCTCGTAGATTCGGCCGAATTTATACATCAAAGGAGACCTCATGTGTCGTATATATATATTTTTTTTATAAGTTGAAGCAATATTTCAGAAAAATCTGAGGTATTGGGTATTGTTTTACAAGCCACTTCTCTAAAGTAAAATGATAAAATCATACATAGCTGTCTAAAAACCGGTCTGACACTAAAATGATAGAGCTGTATTTTTTAGGCAAACACGTTTTGAGTTTGACAGATAAAAAGGGCTATAAAATTGGGTTCCGTTAATTCATTTTTTCCAATTATTTCGGTGAACATCAACTTGTCAAATATAGATGATATAAACCATACAAAGACAAGGATGAAGCGATAAAAGCCTCCGATAAAACAGATCCAGGAATTTAGCTGGCGACATCCTGCGGGGATACAAGAAGTCATGGTCATTTCCCCCGACACATCGGCGAGGGATCATGCCTCTAAGCGCCGCTGGCTCCATCATAACGCTAAATATACAACGTTTATTTTATATTGATGTCATATCCCTAGTGGAACATACCGAGCTGGTACGGTTGGAGAAGAGAAAATAATGCTCCCCATGCCCTGCCGCCACCTTGTCTGAGCACGCAGCTCTCAGCCATTCCGGCGCCAGCCCATGATGGGCAAGGGGTATGACCAGGTACTATAAAAGCTATTCCCCCCGATCAACAGTTTCACAGCTGGAACTGTGGAAGAATTACAGTGTAAACCGAGACTGTGCCAATGTTGTCACTGACATACCAATCTCCTGGTTGTGAACCCCCCCCCCCCCCCCTCCTCTCTAAAGATTTTTTAAAATATCGAAAGTTGCAAAAAAGTTTGAAACTTTCTTTGATACCAGTGCAGTATACCTGTCGATTTAAATAATTTCCACCATGAACATCAAAAGCTTAGAACCATATTTATTAAAAGTCATGTAACGAAACGGCTTTCTCGAGTCTGTCTCTGCTATCATTTCCGTAATCGATTCATCAAGAGCATTTTGCATTTTGTTTAGAGCATTAAAAAGCAAAGTTTCGAGTGACTTCAACAATATATCTAGCCTGGAAGTAGGCTAGGTGTGAAAAAGAGAGAATGTCCAAATCCCCTTGGAGGTAGAGGGTTCCGACTTCATGTCGCCGGGTGAATGGCGTCAGGTATAAACTGCCCGACTTCTATTTTATTAGCATGTCTTAAGAATGACACGGCTGGTTTCTGAAACGGTGAAACAAATTATAATAATAATAATTTTGTCAAAGGTTTGAATCTTGGGATGGAATAGTATATCCTAAACAATGGTCTGACATTCTGCACCTGAGGGGAAAATATATGTTTTTAAATTTCTCATCAGTCATGATCCATATCATATCTGATTATACGAAAATATAATAAAAAGTCAGGTATAATTCAGCATATCACGATCATTAAGGTTTAGGGTTTTATGAATATGGACCCCGATGTTTTATTGCATTATGTTAACTAGTGTTCGCTCGTAGATAGTTTCTGCCATGTCAGATATTGTTGATATATTACCTGAAGATAAAGAATGGACAAGCCTGGAATGAAGGCTGCATCATCTTCAGAAAAGTGCCCGAGATAAAAACGGGTAAAATGAATTAGGCGGCTCCAGTAGTCTGCCTCGGCTGACAGAACGTGTAAATAAAAATGGCGCGAAAAGTAATCAATCTACAGCTCACCGATAACATTAGTAGAGAGCACTGACTTTAAGACGGGAAACGAAATGCTCATATTTATCTCGTCATGCGAGCATTATTTCATTTTGCCAAATCTGAGAGTACTCGGGGCGATCGATGAAGAAGAGAAATCCTGCACCTCTGTGTTTCTGTTAACGTGATGATGTTATCACTCAGCGAATATTATCATGGTGTATCTATCCTGAAGGATTTATGATACAGGACACTGTCAAGAAATATTTTACTCGCATTGTTTTACTCTTTAACCCATCGTATGCATGCATATTTACTAACTCAGTGGCGGATCCGGGGGAGGGAGGGGGCACGTGCCCCCAGCCAAATCCGTTGTCTCCCCGGCAGCTAACTTAGCCCCCAAAAGTATCTGAAAATGTGATAAGACTCCCCGTAAATCTGATGGTATTTTATTCATTAATTTATTTATATATTCAGATATTTATTTTCTGCTTGTCAGAGAATTTTCAGACTTTTTCCACTCCCACTACCCGAGAATTCTGGATCCGACACTGTAACTAACTACACTGTTTTCAGCTCATAATTTATTTACGATAAGTTTTAGCTTCCATCCGTTTTTTCTACACATCAGCCTAATCACGATTCCATATACACTACCATAAAATATCAGCCGATACCTTTCATCCGTCCAACAACAAGGGACCTAAAGTACGTGTATAATGATCGAAGGAAATAACTGTCACTTTCCCTTGCATTAAAGCTCTGTTCTTTAGACACTATACCGTTTAACCCTAATTCACGATCAAAAGAGCCGTCAGGGCGCGTCCATCCGACGGTTCATGGTTCAAAGGGGTATGCGACACACATGCCACATTAAGTGTGAATGAAGTAAATTAGTTTTTAGACACAGCGAAGCCTGTATAGTCCGAGGCCTTTATCCACGCTGCCTGTAAAATTATTCATATACACCTACAAAAAAAAACAACGAACAAACAAATACACCATCGTAACCATCAAATTTCAGAGAAAGAGAGAGAGAGAGAGAGAGAAGGAGAGGGGGGGGGGGGGGGGGGTGTGTAAAAGATGGAGCCCTCAATTAAGATTTCAGTGTGCCAACAAGAGTATGAGCCGTGCTTCGGACATGGGGTCAGACGTTTCTTGGGAGGCGGTCTGTTTTTGTTATTTTGGGGGTTAGTTTTGTTTGTTTCGTGTTGTTTTTTATGAAGTATATGTAGTCTGGAAACAGAATAGAATAGAATAAAATAGAAAATAGAATAGAAATAAAAAAAAATATTTAGAATAGAATAGAACAAAATGTTAGCCCATGTCACATCTTGGACGGGGAAGCGTCGGGGAGTGAGCAGAGTTAGGAATTAGGATAACTCCTTGGTTAGGGGTGAGTGAATGCCCCCCTCTTTAGATTCGATGAAAGTGGAGAACGGGAAGTATCAATACGTTTGAGTCAAATCCGTAGAAGACAGGGCCGCGTATTGCGCCCGCCACTTTGGCGCCAAAACTGAAACATTCATGACACTCAAGAGGGAAGGCTTTGATTGAATGTTGGTCGCAACGGCACCAGAAAACACATTTCATCAACTTCATGGATAAAATGTACGGGTGTTTTACCCTTTACTAACTTGACATCTCACATTTCTAGTTTCTGAGTGTATTATTATTGCCTGCTCACATGAGCATTTTGGTCGAGCAGGTAAATTAACATGAAACAACGATATGGAGCAAGAGAGAGAGAAAGAGAGCAAGAGACTATGGGTGTGTGTGGGTGTGGATGTGTGAGAGAGAGAGAGAGAGAGAGATAGATGGGAAATGAGGAGAAGTATGAGGGCAGAGAATGCCTCGGACAGACTGTAAATAACCATTGATTTTTGTATTTTTATGTCCACCCCCCCCCCTCTTCCCCCTTCAAGAATCCTTTAGAGCAAACGAGGTAGGTTGATACCAAGAATAGATGCCATTTAGTATTTACTTACATAAAAACACTTTCTAAAATGTAAAGGGTCTATACATTACGCATATCACCATTACCCAGAAATAGACCGGTTCTGTAATGTATTCAAATGTTGCACATTTCTTCTTTGAGCACCTATAGTGACGAGCTGTGACGAGCTACGTGCTATCCATTAACCTTCTTTTCATAAATGAGCCTCAAAGCTTGGGATCCAGTTTGCATACATTACTTGTTGCTATGTCTGGCAAGCTTTCAGGTTGTCAACAACAACCTTTGTTTGAAAGGTATGTATACAATTTACATACATTACCGAAGCGGTCTATTGATTAAAATATCGAGAAGTATGAATTAATCACTCAGTCGTTCCCACATTGACACATGACCTGAGAGCACCTGTGATTGGGTGATTCATTTGTATGATACGAGTGCTAATGGAGCCAACTGCCATCTTTTTTTCTAATCCATGATCAAAATGTGATTTCTGCAGTGCAAAAGGTATGATTCATACCGCCATTGTTGTCTTCAAATTCTAGCCAAATTAAAAAAATTATACTTATTTGTAATCGTAAAGTTTTGACATGTTTCAAAGATGCCCTTTCAATAATTACAGATGTATTGCTCAAACTGACGCTGCCATATTGTACGGGGTGGGGGTGGGGGCTTCTCTTCAAACGAACACCTAATCAGAAAATGTTCAAAATGTTCAGATTGTTCCAGATTCAAAAAGTAATGCAGACTATAATTACCAAAATACACCCTGTTCCTTCTCAACATTGACCCTCAATTACAAATCCCAGCGGCCTCCCGTCACCCTTTCCCTCTAATCTATAAAATTGAGACCAATCTCGATCATGCAACAAAATCCTTCCACGTCAACCTAGGCGACTGAAAGTCGTCACTTGTCCCACACAGCAAAATCAAACATTTCCGCGTATTTGTACGTTTTTATCACAAAAATATGAGTTATTCTCTTGATTTTTAATTGCATTCATCTGCGTCTGTCCGATGGATTACGCACTGTAGGAATGATAGGATGGGGTTTTTTCTCGGGGGAATATCGCGTTTCAAAACTGGGGACGTGAAAGGGCTAAGGGATTTACGGGATCGCGGGAGTTGGCAAGGGTGTGAGTGCAAAATTTCCCGTTTTTATCCTTTCTGTCTCCCTTCCAGCACCCGAGAGCTAATTATGTTGTCTCTTTTGTGACATCTTCGCAACTGAAGTCTTTATCTCGAAAAGGGTGTGGGGAACTACGAGGTGGACGGGTTCATAATCAGGTAAAATAGGATCAACACCATGAAAACAATGCATAAAATCACAGCTGTGCATAAAATAGAAAATAGACGTGTGCACTGCATCGGTTCAACAAGTCGGTACAGAGAAACTTGACGCTCAACGCGGTAATGATTCACAGCGCCCCCTGTGCCAATTTGACACACAATGTCGAGTCGAAGGAGGATTCTCTTCCCCCCCCCCTTTTTTTTAAGCGGAGGGGGTGCGGGTATGTTGTACCAAGAGGTCAATGTTGCTAAATTTTGCAGATGACTAATCTCTTTCGTCAAGGGTATTTCGTACCAAGACATTTTTTTTTTCTTTCATTAGTAGTATTCACGAGACAGAACCGGCACCAGACGTTAGAACTGAATACCATCCAAATCAATATATAGAGCCATGGAAAAAACTATTAGACCAAGAGTGGTTACTGATAAGAAGGAAATAAAATATTATAAAAGCAAGGTATAATTGCTGGAATTTGGTATTCATTCAATGAAATACAGAGACAAATCATTTTTATAATTTTGTTTGCATATTATAGTACCCTTATTCCAGAAGCTTGGTCTAATATTTTTTTTCCAGGGCTGTAAATCATTGAAACTTAAAATGCGGAAACACAGCACAAAGAAAGAATGTTAAAAGTCCATGTTTGAAATCAAAATGATACAGATTTTACTTTTAGTAGAGCAGTTTTCCCATTTTTGAAAATGCAAGGTCTGGTGATGAAATCTTATCTGAACATTTATCCCTCCCCCTTAAATTCTCACCGAGAATTCTTCAGCCCAAAAGAAAGCAATCAGACTAATCTGGTCATTGCAACATTTCTTTAATCGTTATATTAACCCTCTCTATTATACACAAAAAATAAACATTGTCAACACTACACTTGAAATTAAAGCAACCAATACTTATGAAAGGCAAATTGTTCGGAAACAACGTCTTTTCGTCATTTTCATTGTCGCAAAACAGTTTCCCACTGCAGTAGTCGAACTTTTCTTAGCAGGTCCCTTGTTTACTCTGCTAATGCATTCAACCCGATTATTGGCATAAAGCAAACAACGTGTGCGCGTGTACTCTCGTGTCGCTTCAAACTTGAATGAACTCGCCGAACAAAGGCAGCCAGCGAGCTTGGGAGCAAAGAAGAAAAAAAAATGGGTTGTGATGGTAGGAGCATCCCGCGAGCCCAAGGTCCGACTATATTTGTACCTTCGCTCCTGCTAACCCTAAGGTGTTGCCACGGCTCAAGATTGGCTATTTTCCACCGATCTGTGACGATTTGGGATTCATAAGAGAAGTAAAAAGAGAGGATAGGGAGTTGGAAGAAGGTGAGGATAAAGGACGGTGGTCCATTTGCCATCTGTCCACGGTTCGACCACCTTTGGTCCTATTGTGCGGACGAGACAAAAGGACCGACACGCGTGCGTCGCGCTTCACCTCCGCCAATCAAAGGACTCCCTGTCGTGCGCCCCTTGTGAAAAACCACCAAGCCTTGACGAGCCAACAAGGTGCACGCGAGCTGGCCAAAATTTAGGGCTTATTTTCCCAATTTCTCCATAATAAACCTCCTTCTATTTTCTCTTTAATTCTTTCCCCGATCCATCCCATTTTCTACCGTAATTATCGTCATTATTCAAGACGGTTGGCCAGCCCCCCGAGGGCGGTTGATCGGATTTGCATGAGGTTCGTAGAGGATAACAAAAATGTAACAAAGTTGTGCAGGAAATAGCTCCAATTTCCACGCTAATGAATTGACGGCGTGAGGTGCGGCCGCTACCTGGGCGAGTTGCGTGGGCCTCAGACAAAGAACGTTTTACCCATCTCTTGTTCCAGTTCTTCATCAAGACAGTGATCAATTAATTCGGTTTCAGATCGTTTAGAGAAACAATGACGTAATTCTCGATCGCTTGGGTTCTTAAAACGTCGATTACCGACGAACCCGAGTCGATCAAATAAAATACTCAAACTACAAAATGATTTCATTTCATGTTGTAAACAAAAACTAAATCACATTAACAGGTATTTCTACCATTTTATTCCAACAAATCAATGCAGTCTTTGTTGATACAGAATGGTTAACTATCATGTTGTATTTCAATTCAAACACACACACACAAAAAAAAATCGCGCTTTTGCGGTTGCGCATTCACTCAGTCTCGTTATGTCATTAATATTCATGGTTTTGCAACATGCAGGCTCCACGAACATAATTGCAAATCAGGGCTTTCTGATAATGTGCGCTTAATCCTCCCTCTAGGGAGCTTTACATTATTTCGTGGGATTCATTCTCCTTAGCATGTGCTGAACAGTGCAGCGGTTTGGGGTTTCCGAATTGGCGTTAGTAGGTGGGGGGAAAGAACACGAGAACAGACTCCGAGTCCTCGGCAACGAAATTGGTAGCGAAACATTTTGCACCTTTCTACACCTGCCGACCACTAATCTAGCGCGCACAGATGCGATGAGGAGACAATGAAAATGTATCATATAGGTGCCGCCGTGATCATTATCAGCAAGAGCTGATGAATGCGATAAACAAACATCAGCTGCTACCCCACATTACAGATTAATAAACCCGTTTGCTTTTATCCTCTTATTATCAGTTCTCAGCGCCTGATGGCACAGGAGGAATAATTCATGGAATGGATTTCGACAACAAAACCTATTCAGAATGCATTATAATGATTTCTGGAAAAAAAAGTTTGAATTCCTATATTGGCATGTCAGGCACCTGTGTTTTCCAATTCCAGACATTTTCATCAGTGTTACTGCTTTGCCATTAACAGCTGCAAAACTTGGAATTGGAAGAGGGGAAAGGGTTGTTAAAGTAAATGTACATATAATACAGTGGCTTTTTAATATCAAAGAGAAACAATGATTGATATACCAAATAATTATATTTCATTTTACGATAATATTTTCAAACGTTTTTAGAAAATGGCCGCGTGATAAATACCGAGTCTGACTATATTTGGATATTAACTTATATAGGAATACAGCTTTGCTTTTCCTCTATAATCATAACCCTCCTTTACCTTTCATTACATGTAAAATAAACTCCCCTTCTATCAATCTTTATTTCCTTAGTAAATGTATTAGGTCATGTATGTATATTTTCATATCTCTACCCCCCTCTCACTCTTTTACTTTATTACAATTTTCATTATACAATGTACCACTATATAGTGTGGTTGCCCGACATACATTCTATACACAGCCACGTGGCGCCAAAGATGGTATCAGTTCTTATGAATATGCATGAGGCATCATCAACTTGCGTCGTTGGAGACGAGTCAAGTGGGTCTCCTTTCCATCGCCCCGTTTAGCCGCAGTTTATGAGGGATCATTTTCGTCTAGTCTTCGAGGAGAAGACTCAAAGAGAACACAGGGCACGTCTAGAAAATACCACGAATATTATGAAGATGTAGTTATGTACTTTTTATCTCATGAAAATAATATAATATATAGCGCGCTTTGCCATCGGCCGGGGGGAGAGAGACCAACATTTCCGCGCAGAAACATTCGAAATATCAATCAACGACGCGTAGTTTTATCGAAAACATTTTTAAAAATTACACATGAGAACAAAGTCTACCGACACAGACTGCCGATTTTTCTTTCTTTTTTTTTCGTTGTCGTGTTCGCGATCGATTTCACTGAACAAGATAGCATTGTGATTTGATACTGCATGTGTAGTCAATGATCACATGCTCATCGACTACCATCGTCATCGTATATCTTGATATACTGATTGGACGAACAAGGTCGAGCATCTCGAAAACGAGAGAAGGGTATAGAAGATACACGAGTACCCAACCATAAAATAGAGATAAGTTTCAATTCAAACACAAAATGATCATTGAGCCCTGATTGAGCCGTTGGTTGATTTCAGTTATTAACTTTTGGAGGATGTTTAGAGTTTCAAAGATAATAAAACTGTAAAGACAATCATCATTTAGAATCAGGAAGGTGACATTATTGTATGTTTATAGTTGCAGAATGACGAATAGCAATATTTTTCTGACATCTAACATGTAGGGTATATTGAAGTCCATTAAAATTAAGAAACAAATTCGAACACATGTGGAAACAAAACCATTTTCCGACATGCAAATTTAATCGAGTCCGGGAATATACTTAAAGCAACATACTGGCTATATATCGGGCTTCGAACAATATTGGTTTTCATTTGAATTAATATTAATCATTGTATAGTTGATTTCCTGCAGTTTTTATTGTAAACACGTTATTCAAGGGGTATAAAGCAGTCTTTGTTGACATTCTCAATCGGTTTAGAAATCACACAATACAAAATTGTTTTGCAAATTAAACAATTAAACTATTGGAAAATCAATTTGAAAAACTAATACCATGGTAGCTCACAATGTTAAACGACAAGGTGAGTTTAGGTCTTTGGATCTTCGTCTGTTTGATGTGGAAAACAACCCTGATTTTCATGAAAAAAAAAATTCAGCATTGTAGCCGGAGAAGGCAATTAGGACATCACATCTCAGCTCCGCGGGTATTTTTGGACGCACACATTCTCCGTTTTAGAAATCGATATCGACGCTGAGAGCGGATATTATCGGAGACGTGAATCGTCTGCTGAGCACCTTTAATATCTAGCAATCGAGAATCATGTCGAACATGGGGGAGACGTCGCACGGTCTTTTTATCAAAAGGCCACAACCATTAGGAGTGCGGGAGATGACGATCGAAAGTCACGTGCGTTGACGAGGGGGAGAGAGAAATCAAGATAGGGAAAACGGAGTTTGTGACGAATGCACAAGCATAAGAGGATGAAGGATTACTAAATAAAACAGAGGTATACATATACCTATTATTTAAAAATGAGGAGCAGAAGGTGTGCCATTATTTGAAGTGTCGTGTTTAAGGGGTAGAGGGATGATGGAACATGGCTCATTACAGAGGTGGTGGAGTGGCTTAATTTTGCGGAGGTTAGGATACAAAATTAAAATACCTTTGGGAAGGACGAAAAGTGATACAAAGTGGATGAAAAAAATATAATCGTCATTTTGAAAGATGAGAGGAGAAGGAATCACAGAATCAAAACCTCGAGTTCTTCCACCCCCGACAGAAATTCATCCCACGACCAATTGCTTTCTCTCCCTCTCCCATCCTTTTTTCCTCTCTCCTCCTCCTCATCCTAATAGTAATTCCGTCGGCGGCAGGGGCTATGAGAGCCTGAACGGAACGTGAAAAGACAAAAGGCCATCACACGGGGCACGAAAGATGCCGTCGAGGCGGATGGGTATAGACTCGGCGGCGCCACCTCGCCACGCGCACGGAGGCCCGTCGTCTCGCATGCACATCAACACACGGGTAGCACGCAGGCAGCGACGCTCCAGCCGGCGTCGTCCGGTATTTCGTCCTCGCCGGGCGAAATGCGTCCTCTAATACCAATGGCAGTCTTCTGGCGCCAGCCTAGGTTAAAGGTGTCTTACCAATCTCCTGAAATGGGGAGATCAGACATCGCGACAGAAATCAAGCAATATCACTTACTGCTTGCGATATATGCACTTGGATATGAGATGAAACATACCTCAAGTCTAATCAGTTCAAAACAATGCATGCTCGATATAGGTATTTCGACAGCATAACCGTAAGAGCAGTACTTGACAAAGTTTGATGGTAATAAGTTTACAGTTTACACACTGCTGCTTGTTTACGCCCCTCTTCTACAGGCTTCGAGAGTCTAGAGGATCTTTGCATTTTAAAAGAACATTTTTTTTGACAAAATAATTTGTACAAGTTTTCTCAACTCGTTTTTTAAGACAGTTCAATATATTCGCCAACATTCTAAATTTCCAATAATAATGACTAAACTATTATCACTGCAACAATACATTAATTATCAATAAAATATCATAAGTCGCTTGAAATCAGAGTTCCATAAATTCTATTCCGAAAAACATTATTGTGGATGTAGAAAAAGCGTGAAAAGAAAATCTTGACACCACAATTTCATATAATGAACCTGTCGTATAATAATTGCTACAAAAGTTGTTAAGAAACGGATAGTAGCATTAAGAGCTAATGATCATCATTTCTCAGCACTGGCGACTGGTAATAAACCATCTGACGTGCACGACCAACGATTATGCCTTCAATCATACATGGAATGACTTCTAGTCTGAAATGACGAGACCCTGATGTCGGAATACCACGAACAGGTGACTCGAATTGGAGATGCAGGAAGGACATGCCATTTGGTCCTGAACAATACTGTGCGATCTCCGTTTTTCCCTGAGCTACAAATTATTTCTTACGACATTCGATCGAAAAAGACAATCACACCCCCCCCCCCGAAAAAAAAAAATTGTACAAACTTAATCATTTGAAAAGGTTGTTTCAGAATGTGACATGAGACTGATATCAGTATTACATTTTTTTCGATTTATAAGTTGTTGTGCATAAATAAAGCTACTACTATAAATCGCTTCGTCAATCAGCGTCGATCACTATTGTATAGAAACAGGATGAAAAAGGAGTAAATAAATATTTCTGAAACTTCTTTTATTGAAAGTATGGACAATGCCACTTGTGAATTGTGCCCAGTGCAATATAGGCATCAAATCTACGTAAGTTTGAAAATATGCAAAGGCGAAGGAAGAAGAAGGAAGAAGAAGGAAGAACGGGGCACGGTATTAATATAATAATATTATAGCCTGTGATGCCTCGAAATGGGATAACAGTTTGTTTTCACTCCAATGTAGTTTCCAATATTACATCTTGACAATGGAGCTGATTACAAAGACTATCACAGCACATACACCTTCCATCAAACAGCACAGAGCGATCTTCTTCGGAAGCGAGCTGATAGAGCAAGGCGAACTGAGACGATAAGGGGGGACTATAATCGCTAGTGGGAGACGCTCTTCTCGCCCGCACGACTCCGGCGACAAAAACAAAGCTGCCCGACTCCGTGGCGCCTCGTTAATAAAATATGGAGCGACACCTGCGGCCGCCGTGGAATTGAAATTACAGGCGGTACGGTGAGGTTTTCTCTGTTCTTTCTTTGAGGATTTATTTCTTTTACCTTTCAATGTCAAGGAAAAAGGTAAAAATGACTATCTCTTTGTGCTCCCATGCAGACAATATGGCAGGGATATGGTATCACATATCATTTTTAAATGAATCGTTCATTAGGGCTGGCCAGGTAGACTTAAAATGAACTTTGTGCACTGTGTGCCAGATACTTCAGAAGTTCAGATATGGAGAAACGTGCACGAGTCTGTTACCAATATGAAGATAATATTAGACCGATATCATCGGTATTACAAGAAAAGCTTGTAACTGAGGTACTACCTATAGTATATAATGTTACCCATGATAGGCCTATAACATGAAAATCACACTGCATTTACCTTCTGGCAGTGTACATGTATTATGATACAAGATTTGATAATTAAAAACATCACAGGTATTCAAAACTTCTATACTATAACTAGTGCGCAATAAAACAATTTAAAATGGCTGTTAATTGATGTTGCGTGTATAGGAAATCAACGAATAGGGAACAAAATAATGCACTAAATAAAATTACAGAGACGCCATGTTATAGAAATACATTGGAGAGTGAATCATTGTAATGTCTAATTTAAAAGGACAATTATACTAAATATAAACTTATTAGGATGTAGGCCTACAGTACACCATTTACTCTTTGGTTATTGCAAATCATGCGAGAAAATCTATAGAAAATACGCTGAAGTTAATAACCGCAGTATGGGAAATTTTAAGGATTTTTTTTTCATGAGGACGATTTCAATAAAAAGGAAAGAATTGTGAGCATTTGAAATAGACCAGAGAGGGAGAGGGAGAGAGGGAGTATATAGAAAAATCGAGATTGTCATAAGTTGCATGGATTGAAAATATATTTTTCTTTATATTTTCTTTTCTGTAAATTGAGTTTCGTTAATGCATGTTATATCTTTCCCATCGACTGTGAAAGATCGAGGAAGAAGGGTACACTTTTCAGTCATTATACTGCACAAATATCAATCCCATTCTATCATAAATTTGGAGAAATTGCATTTTGATTGGGATTGTTTACTGAACTTAAATATTGATTTTAAAAATAAAGCATTTACATTGATCTAAATTTGAATGGAATGGTACGAAAACTCCTAAAATTATAACCATCAAGAAAAGTTTAGAATAATGACTTGTGTCCACTAACCTTATATTATATGGTTAATTGGTAGTTTGAACTAATATTGGACTTCACAATGTTTTATATCCCTCCCTCATTTATCTATAAGTTCTTTTACTTGCAAGTAACTATCTTAACTCACATTATTTCATTTAAAGATTAAAGATATTATAATTTAGGTGTAACCCTTTAAAGAACTTTATATCGCCTCTCTTTCCATTTTACTTTTAGCCCAAATAACTGAATTTATCATGTTTATACAGAAGTGAATTTCACCACTTTCATTTGGTTTGGCATAACAAAATAATGACATATATACAAGCTTACTAATCATGTGGAAAGGGTATGAAGCTAATGAGGCTAAAAAGAATAAAGATAAAAACAAGAAAATTCACTGTTTTATTACAGAATAGAAAGTTATGAACAAGAAGATACATACACACATACACTTCTAACGCGAACTATAATCCTTCAACTAAGTTAACACCAGTCATACACCCATCTCTTTCATTTACATCCTGAATACAACTTCATTACGATGAAAGGAATAATGACAAAATAGCAACATAAAATTATACACTTTCAAACAAAGAACGAGGAATTGAAAAGTTGGGTGTGAACAAACAAGGTTGCGGACAATAGAGTCTCGCTGCCGAAACCCCAGCGCCAGGTGGACGGGACATGCAGCGCACAAAGCACCGGTGGTAGCTTCATCAGAATAGCTGCTCCATTCACATCTGTTCATTTGAGCTTAATATTTTTACGATCCATTCTGAAAGATATCACAGTGTCTCTTCATCTAGAGCTACTGACGTTTAATTGAGTAAAACATAAACCACCGAAAATTATTTATACCAGATGCGCATAACGCTGGGTATATTGCCGATGCTATGCCTATGGGTCGAGAAAAATGGTTGAGCGGGTCTCATGGAAAAGGGAGAATCTATTTTGTATTCATTAATTGATCGAAACTCTTATTGCTGGTTGGGTTATTTCGCAATAAAACGATAATATTTCTCGAGTCAATTTAATACGAAATTGAATTATATGCTTATAAACCATGTAAACTCACCATTTTTTCTTTGAGGATTCGCTTGTTTTCTCCGCTTGCACCTGATAATAGCGGAATCTGCCATAGTAGCTCCCATACGTAGGTATGTTCCAAAAACACAGGCCAGTCGGCAGAACGAGAAAAAATCCCACAAAAATCAGAGATTCTGCGGGGCTTTAGAAATCACCAAGAGTTAAAAATCACATAAAGGCCAGCCAGTCAGCGAGGTATAAAGTTTACGTATAGCTGGTATGGTATACCAGGCAAGTTGTGGGAGGTTATCGGCCCTTATCACCGATCGCGAAGCTTGCTGCTAGCACACTGAAAGCCGGCTGGCGCCTAGCCGACCATCCCGGGTGCGCGACCGCCAGTCAGTCGCTCAACTCTCATCCATTACGTCATGTCAAGGGGATTCACGCTCCAGCGGGCCCTATCGCCAATCAACGCATGTTGTACACCGCTCTCTCTATCTTTGTCGTGGGATTCTACGCACACACACTGATATTTTCCTATTGCCTAAACCGTTGAGTGTGTCACACTTTAGGATTTGTGGTCAAACCGTGGCACGTGGGCCTTTGTTTACGTCGCGCGACTCGCTCTTCTCACAGCTTACCCATTACACACACTATGCACACACACTCGATAGAGTCACTGGTTGACGTGCCTTGGGAAAAAACGGTAGTAAGGGATCATCTCAGAATACCAAAGAGCAGAAAATGACTTGCTTTTACCGTCTTCCAAAAATCGTCCTCTTAGGTCTCAGTTGGTGAGGGGGATGTATTACAAAGAGTCGCATATCAAGTATGAAGAATATAGGCCATACCTCCTTAGTTCGACCAATCAGTCGCCATTTGCCCAAAGTTTTGAGACAGGTATAAAAGTTATAAAAGGAAAGGAAGAAATTTCTCTACCTCTATTTTACAATAGAAAACACTTCGTCGCTTCCGTGATCCATTTAGATTTTCATATGAATTTAAGTTTTTAGATTTAATACTACTTCTATTTATAAATTCTGGAGCGCCTATAGAATTGTTTACATTTGAATGCAACAGTGTAGAAGAACAAAGGCCTACAATCCTAAAATAGTCCTTCAGCACAAATAGACCTGTTTACTAATATGCTTCAATTTCTGCATGATTACCTCCTGAACCCCTGCTATTTGATTCACCTGCTATGCATAATGGTATCTCTATGGATGGAATCCACTACTAGTTGTTGCTATGCCTGGCAAGCCTCTGCAAGCTTTTGAGTGGCCATTTTGTTCAAGTAGTATGCGTATATATAGCTTAAAACTATATACTTTGATTTCACCAATCATCTTCTTGAATTAAGAAATAACAGATTAGAACTCCAAGTGTAATACCATGTGATTCATCTCCTCTCCTACAAAATCAATGCAAGACTACTACGAAAATCTCGCAAATCGATTTTGTCCACCAAACTTTTGGAGATAATTTCGTTCACGAGATCGCGATTGATTGGTCAGATTGATTTCTTCTCAGAACATCCCGTATAGCGTTCCATAATCAGCTACAACGGTTGCTAAGTAATTCACAATACCGATGATCCCTATTCATTTCTTGATGTCTAAAAGCATTGCAAAAGACATACTAGTACTCTGCAGGCCAACCTTTAAACCTTCTTGCCCAAAAGAGTTTAATATGCACCGACTTTCCACAGTGTAAAAAAGATGACATTCTCCTTTCTTTGCTTCATTTCTCCTCTTAAAAGTAACCTTCGGGTGTATAGCTAATCCAGGATTCTTTTTGTAAGGGGGAGGGGGCACAATATTGCGAAAAAGTCTGACAAAAGGGGTGATCAAATTTTTTGGGTGCCTTTTTTATATAAAAGCTATCACCCTAAAAAAAAGGGGGATATTTAAGGTATGCTTCTCGGATTTCAAACCGGAGGGGGGGGGGGGCTGGTGCATGGGACGATTGACCCCCTCCCCCCCCCCCCCCCCCCCCCCCCCATCCGCCAATAGCTAACCTTCTAAGATTATTCAATTAGCACATTTTGCTATTATTGCTATTCAGAGGGCGCAGGTTTATGAACAAGCAGATATCCGTATGACGCTCTCTGAGCTCTTCACCATATACCCATAATGCTCAGACGGAACACGACATTAATCCTCCAGTTGTCATGGTTACATTGGCGACGCCCTTCTTATGAAGAGAATTATCTGGCGCCTGTGCATTAAAAGTTAATAATCTGCGTCGCGCTCGTATCTTAGCGGCACGCTGATTAGCATTCTAATATCATACTAATCGACAAATTATGGGTAAATTTGAAGGAACCTGTTAGTTATTTTTTGACCGTCGCTCGTAAGTGAATTCCTAGACTTGTTTTTTCACCGCTTTTGAGCCACGAGTTAGGAAGTATCCTTGAATGTAGACACTCTTTAGATTTAAAAAAAGAAAGAAAAGTTGGTCATTCGACGAGAGAGGCATTTTGTTCACCATTTGTATGGAAACAGTACAGATATCCTTGCTACTGTCCCCATCGAGATAACATTTTAATATACATGTAGTTATATTTCAAAGTACTAACAAAACAACAGGATGAAAAGAGCCTATTAGGTGAAATATATTGGCCCTGTAAAATAGAAGAAGGGGGAGGGGAGAAGGAGAGGGATGACGAGAAAGAAGGGAGAGACTAGAGAGAGGGAAAGGGGGCAGAGACGGGGGGGGGGAGGAGGGAGAGAGAGGGAGTGAGAGAGAGGGAGTGAGAGAGAAAGGGGGGGGGGAGAAAGATGAAGTGACAGATCAGAGAGAGAGAGAGAGAGAGTGAGAGTGAGAGAGGTGCATAAAATGTGAACCGTCTTTTTTTTTAATTGTCTGCTTGCTCTCCTTTTTCGCCCTTCTATCACTCTCGACCTCTTTTAGATCATTATTATAGAATGGAAACATTCTGGCGTCATCAATAAATCTATACATCTACACGATCGCAATCTTAAATAATTTTTTTTATGAAAATGAGACCAAAGATATCTGTGAGGTTTGATATCCAATCTGAATAATAATTGTTATCAGCTCCAAAACGATCATATTCACTCGAATAGGTAGACAGAAGTTTTGTACAAATTCCATCGTTATCGTCATTATCCTACTCATGCGCCTAATGGCTGATCACGATTCGTCCAGCCTTCTCAAGTAACCCAAAAGACTGTCATGATCGAAAAAGAAGGGACGTGACTTGCACCCATTCTGTGCTCCCCAAGCACGTCGACGACCGTCCGTCCACCAGTGCGGCGTGAAAACCATCCATTATAACGGCGGCGCCGCTTTCCTCCCCAGTCAGCTTCCACTGTCCTCCGGTCGCGACAGACAGCGACGCGCATCCCTCCCCCAATTCCTCGTCGCCATCGCTAAAATCTTGCTCGGAGCCATAATCACGAAATCATAACTCATAAAAAGGACAAGAAATGACTGCCACAGCAAGAAGAAAAAATATCTATATCCATTTATTTTGGAAGTGCGTTCATTTTTTTGTTTCCTTCTTTTCAGAGAGCCATGGGACCTGGGTTAGAAAAGTAATTTGTGTAAAGTGAGGCGTCGAGATATAAGTTTGAACCCGAGACAAACACTTTACGCAGTCAAATTGTCAAGACTTACCAAAGAGAGAGGGGGGAGGGGGGAGGAGGAGGGGAGATAAGAGGGGTCATATAGAGAGCAGGGAGAGAAAGGGAGGGAGGGAGGGAGAGAGGGAGAGAGAGAGAGAGAGAGAGAGGGGGGGGGGGGGGGGAGGAAAGACAGAAGAAGAAGAAGGAGAAAAAAGAAAACAAGTTCATAGAAGGGGGAAATGTTTACATTCCCTTCCCATAAGGGTGAATCACGAATGTAAACGTTTCTAAATTAATCAAAGTAATAGTTTAAAAAAAAAGACAAAGAAGAAAAAAGGAAAAAGAAGAAGAAGAGATGAAACAAGAATTGTGTGCAACAGGGAGATTTGAGTCTTCTATCTCCCTGATGCAACTGAAGTGTACATGTTTTTATATACAGAGGGAATGAGCGAATGAGAGTTGACAACAATGGGGCGAGTCTGATAATGAAAGACAAAGCCATCTATTCAGTGGCGTAATGAGCCAAACAATGAGGGACTGAACATAATGGGCAAACAGGGTACAATAATGAATACTTGTGAGTGAGCGAAGCCAAGGAGCAAACAAAAAAAGTCGACCTTTTTTTAATGAAAAGGTAATATTGTCACCGATCTAGACCTATATTTCTATGTTTTTTTTAGGGGGTGGCACGCCACCAGTACGCCAGTGCATTTATTAGAGTACAAGATCGTAGAGTAATAAGACCACATTGTTTTCTTTGATTTCTTTACATAATAATAGTCGTTAAAACCATAGATTCACCTTCCACAAAGTAATGACTGTAACTCACTCACCAATCATGGCGTACATGGCGTATATAAAATAATGGACATTTTTGCATTTTGGAATTATACTAACAATCATGATCAAAATGTATTTTCAATACTGATTTTATTCCTTTCCTCCAATCATTTTAACCAGGCTTGTCTGATTAAGCGATACTTTTCTTTCTTTGATTTGAAATTGAAAATAATGCTATACATAACTTGTGCTTAACATCATGCAAAAATCGTTAAGCTTGTTTGAAATCTACCATTGCCTATGTATACAATTACTGTAATGTGAACCACTCATGTCTTTAGTCAATACTCAATAAAATATCACAATATTTTCATTTCATTTTCCCGAGAGGGATATCACGTCACGTTAAAAATACTAGTACATTGTAGAATGACTGCATTATAAGAAAACACAGAAAGAGGAGAGCGAGATGTGCGAGATAGAGAGAGAAAGAAAGAGAGAGAGAGAGAGAGAGAGGGGGGGGGTACCCGTTGTAGTCAAACCATACATTTTTAAATTAAACTTTTTTTTTCTTTGAGTACAACCTTATTATTAATTTTGATCTATAAGGTTCATTTCTATATTTTTTTAATTTTCGACTTTATGAATTATGCCTAATTAATGGTTTCCCACTGATTTTATTAGCATTATGCATAAATAAAAAATAAATAAAAACACCGTCAGTGTTTGTATAATTATGTCACTGCATTAATTTACTTAATTATTGTATGACATTTAAAAACTAAATCGGTGAATATTAAGATCATATCGTTTTCTGTAAGGGTATATAATTATTATTCTACAAAAATAATGCGTAATGATTAAGTTAATCATATCAATATCTTGAACTTTTGCATCTTTTTAATTTTAATTTTGAAAAAATAATCAATTGAAGAAGAAATGCACCAAAATTCAAATTAATATGAATAATGATTTCTCATAATATCTAAAATAATTGATTTTAGGTCTTTCTGTATTGCGCTGCATGTGTAGATAATTTTTAAACCATCAAAAACAACACAAGCTGGTGATCACGAAACACTTTTCGACGGAAGGTGAAATTTACGGGTCTGCTCGCTATTCATAAGGACCGCTATTCATAGAAACCGCTATTCATTTAACACGCGTTATGAATATGTAGTTACGAATAGTCGTCCTTATGAACGGAGGTCCTTATGAATCGCGAGGTAATTTGTCTATGGTTTGCTCGCTATTAATAAAGACTGCTATTCATACAAAACCGCTATTCATTTTGTCCCGCGTTATGGATAGCGGTCCTTATGAATAAGTGGTCCTTATGAATAGCGGTCCTTATGAATAGCGGTCCTTATGACGAGCAAGGTTACCCCGAAATTTAGACAAGCGATTGTTAGTTTGATTGGATCAAACTTCAAACAGTGTGTGAACTTTCCTTTGCATCTCATTGCTACAAGATATACACATTACGCCGCTCCATCAGGCCAACAAACTTAGTGAAGATCCAACAATAATTGTCTATACTTCACCATAACGCTCATAATAGTGTGTACAATATCGTGTCTCCTCATAATATACTATATACAAGGCCAAATTCTAAAATGATACTGCGGGAAAAGAATGACAATTATATCAAATCGCTCTCTCTGAATCACAAGTCGGCGGCAAGGCGGCGACAAACTGTGGCTGCATCGTTTATGGCAGCCATCTTTCCGCTTTGTCTGTCTTGATCCCAGTTGATCTGATTCACTCTGGGTTTTTGTCTTCGTTTGCGAGAGACATGGTAATACCCTTATATTGACATACACTTTGAATCGGATGTCATAATTCGTCGAGAGGATCACTATTGTAATATCCTCATTACCATCGTGGATATACATGATATAGACGGTAACCACAGTTTTTTTGTTATCGTGCATGAAAAATATGGAGTTTAACCCGTGTCTCGTCACCATGGTCAAAGTTATGGATGAGCGTCTGATGGTCATTAATATTGTGATTTATTTTGGCTGGATGTATTTGAGTGTAGTCCTATATAGGGATGTGTTAATATATAGCATAATCAAAACCATCTTTGTAAAAAAAATTATCTAAATGTAAAAAATATGGCGATTCTCTGGCGTGAACCCGACTCCTATATAAGTCAAAACCCTCTCCAACACCATTGAATTGATAGGGTGTAATAGGGTGTAACCATTTAAATGACGTAAATAATGAATCAATTCTAAAATTGAAATGTGAAAATATTAATTATGTTGTCAATAAAAAGACCACGATCTTGTTTGTGAAGTCGAAAAGAGATTTCAGAAAACGCTCTCTCTCTCTCTCTCTCTCTCTCTCTCTCTCTCTCTCTCTCCCTCCCTCTATTTCTCTGTATCTTTCATTCCAGGCTGTGCAGAGCTGTCTTTCTCTTTTCCTTTTCGGAAAGGATCAAAATCGATATCCCTTAAAAATCCCTATTTTGTTTGCAAAGATAAAATCCCTGTTTTACGACAACGAGATTGATTGTTATACATAAGTTTCATATAATCTCTTTCATATACAGCACTGTGTTAATCACTTTATAATAGCTTGCTAATCTTTTAATGAAAGAATTGACGTACTTGAATATGAATCTGTGATGCTTCCAATCGATGCATTTTATATAGGGTATAACTTTCAAGTTTAAAATTGTTAACTCACATTGCAAAATGAGCGCTATGTGATAATGATACGTCATCTCCGAAAACAATTCTCTTTGATCTTTTTTATTAATACCAAGTTTACTGCTCATTTATAAACGGTCTGCTGAGCGCCAGACGGGCTTTATTAACTCACATCAGTTACAAACACTTTACAAAACACCCTTCTGGCACTCTATTCAAAGTAACCCATACGCCGATCATATTCCTTCAACACGATCGCAAAGACTTTCGAGAAATCAAGGGCAATTCCAATATCCTGTTGTATATCCCATATAAAACACACAAAAAAAATGTTTTGATTACAATGATGATACGTCATTGTCATTTTCGCATATTTCTGAAGGTGATGTACAAGGCTATTGAAATTGACTTTATACTATAGGTTAATTTTCGAAAGTCTTTGCGATTGTGTTCTTATACTTTTTTAGTGTTCAGAAACAATCCAGTGTTCCATTCCGTTCTAAATCTGAATATACTAAACAAGAACGTGCAGTATTTCAATAATAAATACATTTAATCATTAAGGTTCGATGCTAATAAGGACCTTTAAACATGTTAAAAGATATAATGAGTCACTATACGAGGCGCTATTTTCACGTCCCCATTATAATGCAATGCATGAAATGTGAGTTTCGAAAGAAAAGTGTAAATCTTAAAGATGGATATCCGAACCTACAATTATATTCTTTTTGAGCAAAAAGGACATGGAATGTAAAGGAATGGTTGTCGAGTACTTAAACACGACGAATAAAATCATTTCATAATCGATAATCCTGATCAGTTTGATAAGATACAAACACATAAGAAATGCATACCATATTGATCATAAACGCAAAAAGATATTTTCTTCCGGTTATTGAAAAACATTTAATGAGCAAGTGTTTAGTAATTGATTCAGAACGTGGCATTCACAATATAGATTCTCCTATTTTGCGTGTAACGATCGTATGATTTCAATGTCAAAAGCGTTTTCAAAATTAAGAATATATTTAAGTCTTCTTTCTTTCATATCGATATTTTATATTCAACTTTCAACCATTTCACATAATATTAACGATACGATGATGACCAGTATACGCCCGGTTCTCACGAATACCCCTGTTTTCATTTAAATTATGGAGGTTGGGGTGTTCATCTTACCATTATCAAACAATAAGTCCAGGTGTATTTTCATTTTGCAATTTCAATCGATATTTTCGAATAAAGAGGTTTAATATCGACAATATTGTCGACATTTGTTTAGAGGCGATAATTTTTCTTTCTTTTTGGTGGAGACGAGTTTGTCATATTAGCGACAGCGTGCTATGCCTGCAGCTTCTTTTTGTCTGTCACTCATTTTTTTCGCCAAGATACCGAACTCAAACTTCTTTTATTCAAATATCTCTCAGGCTTTTACCCCTTTCCAATCCCACTCCTTACCGTCAGTGCGGCCGTCCGGCTGTGGCAGCGGTGTGCTGGAAGGGTTTAGTCGGCTAGCTTGCTGGCCTATACTCATGCCTTGGCTACATTTCGTCCAGTGCTGCTGTTATTGAACTCAGCATGCTTCTGCTGTTTGGTGAAACAATAGCCGGGTACTTCAGCCGACACTTTCGAACGACAATTCGGCGCCAACTCCATCTAATAAAATAGATGGGAAAGAAAGAAAAAAAAGATGTTGCCATCTTGGCTTGTCCTTTGGAAAATCATTCTCCAACGATGACTTTCTCTTCATTTTCCATTCCCCCCTTTTGGCATGCATTTCCTCCTGTCTTTAACGTTAGAATCTCAGAGTTCGTTTTCTTATTAACTGGTTCCATTTCATCTCACATTTTCAACAATTAAAAATATCAAAAGAGTGGACTGATCTAACTCATTGGGTTAAAATAACGAGAGGATGCATTCGTAGGGTTATGTGAGAGGGCCTGATCCCACCATCATTTTCGCACGTTCCCCCCCCCCCCTCTCAGTTTATTTCTGCCTCCTTATAACAATTATGTCCCCTTTCTTTCACTTTATTTAACTGAGAACATCCCAGTATAGACCGACAGCCCATGAGACCGAATAGATCTAGTAAACTTTCAGAAAAGTCGTCAGAAAACGAACGAGACCGATATGTCGGTCACGTGGGCTGTCGGTCTCTTGGCACGTTAGTCACGTTGGCGTTCTGACAACTTTTTCAGAAGGCCAACCAGACCGACAATGTCGGTCTTCGGTCTAGTGCATGGACTGTAGCCCTTCAACTATTGAATGGTAAAAGCATCAAATTTTATAACTCGCTCCCTTTGCTCGTTCTATAATCATGACGCAATCTGCTTTGGGAAGTTTGTATGTATAGCTTTGGTTACATCGTCATTAACAAGATGAAATGGCATAAAATATCGACCAATTTTTTGATTTATCGAAACAATAGTAAAAGTCTACGGTACTTGTCTATATTTCATTATAAACTTGTGCAGGTTTTGTCCTGTGGGATCGCCGCCCCTGTTGACATTGGTTTTTGTTCATCATGTACGTAGAACATTTAGATAAATATGATAAATGACGACCATGATATACAAAGATGAGAAACGATGGAGAAACTCGTCACCAGAAAAACTCGTCATAAGAAAGCAAAAGTCTCTATATTAGCATTTCTCTCTAGATCGTAAAGTACTAACTTTTGGAAAATAAACCTTTAAATTACATTGATAATCGAGGCGTTTAACCAGCATGTTGACTTGCTTTATAATTATATTCTTCACATTTCACATCCTAAACTTACGTAATCAAAATCACTAACTCGCTCCGTTTTTTCACATTTTATAACCATTTTCTTCCCCCACATTCACGTTGCATTATTGTCATTAAAACAAATCACGAAAATAAACAAACAAACAAACAAAAACAAACAGACAAAAATTAAATCATCACCATCCTCATCTTGTACTGTGAATGTGCGTTGCGTGCGACATGAACTTGGTGTGGTTTGTGTTGCCTTTTGGTGAAGTTAATTGGGTTGCCTGTTTGCTTTTCCCAACACACCGGAAAGTTGGATATGCCATACCAGTTATCAAGACAGTATCTACGGTATACTCATTACTAACTTCTGAAATATGCAGATTGTCAGAAATAAATAAATAAATGTGAATTTGAAATGAAGAAGAAATATTACCACGCCCTTTGTATTATTGGAATTGTTGATAGACAATCGGCATTAGATATAGCCCCGTTGCAGCAGGTTATGAGGATAAGGGCTATATACGCCTCTATGAAGTTGGAAGTGGATGTCTGAAGATAAGTGTTTACAATCTTCAAGTTTCAAGAGGGCCGTTTTGAAGACGGTACATATGAGTTGAATTAGAAGTGTTTCGTGGCATCTTCGAAATCTTCATCTGCAGATGCGTTTATAGGAGTAAAACGATACAATTTTCTCCCATTGCCTCATGACATTGCTGCCCTTTTACTCAGCGAATTAAACAGAAATAATTTGAGTTTAGAAATTGCGACATTAAAATTTGCTCTATTAGAATTGAACCCTGGTCGATATTATCAATCATATGGGTGGGTGTGGGAGATATATATAGAAAGAGAGAGAGAGAGAGAGAGAGAGAGAGAGAGAGAGAGGGGGGAGGGAGAGAGGGGTAGCGGAGAGAGACAGAGAATGAGGAGACAGCAGAGAGAGAGAGAGAGAGAGAGAGAAAGAAGAGAGAGAGAGAGAGAGAGACGGAGACAGAGACAGAGCCAGCGAAAGGGGGAAGGAGAAAAAAGAGAACGGGGGGGGGGGGGGGGGTGATTGGTCATGTGGAAAACAGACAAGCAAAATCAACTCTGCATCACATTCTGTAATACCAGGAATCATAAAGTTACTTGGAAAAAAACGAAGGGGAGACTTTGGTCGTGATAAAAGGTTGTCAAAAATCAAGAAGACATATAATTATGTTAAGAAGGTAACAATGAATTTGGATTTATTCTGAACAAACTAATATATTTTGGGGTGGATTAATTGTGATTTAATTTACTAAAGATGATGACTCCTGCATGCGTTTCCAATAACTTTCCAATAACTGTAGCATACCACATCATGACATGGGCCTCACGTGTTAGTGGTATATCTAGCATTCTCTGGGGGCGCTACTGCAAAAAGTATCTGACAAGCAAGTAAGCAAGCAACCCCAAAAATAATAATACCCCAAAATAAATGAATAAACACTTAATACTTTATTTGGCTAAAATTGCTGGGGGGGGGGGGGGGAATCAGTGAGGATACGTTTTTGTATTTAATGTGTTATTATAAGGCCTATGCCAGAGTAGTTTTTGCTAGGGGCAGGTGCCCCCGTGCCCTCTGGATCCACCGTAATGATTGTATTGTAAAGGAGAGTTGTAAAACCAGATTAGAAGAAGAAGTCAAACGTATGTTTTCAAAAAAACACACGAAAGATTACACTAACAAAAGTGTAATCTTTCGTGTTTTGTTATGAAAACATCGTGACCATGGAGGGTGCTAAATACATTCAGGAAAAAGAAATCTACATCAATGTTCCCCATAAATTTCTGAGAAAACCCCTTATGGCTTAGCTATCAATAGGTTAATGAAAACGGCGCCGAAAAGAAAACATTCAAAATTTCAACGTTTGTTAGTTCAAGGGAGTATCGAAGCTGGCCGAATAATCCAAGGGGAATCTTAATTGCTCCGATACGATACCACCTGTTCGTTCTAATACCTGGAGTGCCTAGATCGTCGGCACGCGACCATTATTTACACCTAAATAAGCGCTTTGTAATCCTGTAACAACTGTTTTGAGGGTTATCTGCTTTGTGCACACACGAAATGGATTCCATTTGAAGGTAAGCAATCCAATTTTTTGAGGACATGTATCACGCTAACATTACTAATTCCTTAGGGATCGACAGTAACTTGTGATTGTTCGATCTACATGTCTTTGTGTACGAATCCCAGGCGGCCGGGCCAGACCGATGCCAGGCCAATAACATAATGTATTGTTTGCATGCGTATATTGTCCGAGCAGTGACTTTTGTACTTTTAGCTGTATTCTTCAAAAATTCTGCGTGAGTGCCCCGAGAAAAGGGGCGAGAGTAGAGGCAAGGACAAGGCCGATACTAGGCTATTTATGAGTTTCAAGACTACACACTCAAATAAAATATGAAATTTACAGTGCACCTGTTTCCAAAACTCCTATAATTTATAAAGACTAACAAGTTAGCTAATATATAAGTTATAAAATCAAATGATTTCAAATTTAAGACATTAGCAGAAAGTGAATCTTTCATATTTGATGACATGATTACATGTAAACTGCATGTTGAAGTCAAGACCGAAAGATCCCAGACCGAGAGCACCTCTTCTGAGACCGAGATCTCTAGAGACCGGTATCAAGACCAAGACTGAGACCTTAATAAATTTAAAGGAAAATGAACTGATAACCTAAGTAGTAAAAATTGTGGGCCAGTTAAAGACATCTTGAAATTATTCCTATTTTGTTGCTTAGCAAGGAAAAAAAATCTCTCCAAACTTTGCAGGTTTTTTAGTCGGGTCTTGAGAGCTTGAGGTTCGGACCGAAAACTTGAGGTCCAAGGGTGAGAGCTTGAGCCTCTGAGACTGAGACCGAGATCAAGACCTACACTTCTAGGTCCCAGACCGAGACCTGCAAAGCTTGTAAACTGTCTAGTCCTTTGCATTAATAGAACTACCTCAGTCACGTGTATAAATGGGCTTTTTTTGTTAGGCATTCAAATTCTGTGCATACTACACCAGAAATTTTTTTATTGTCTTTCAATAGTCAGAATTGCAAATTGCATACATTAGCTGTTGCTGGGTTGAACACATGGATTGTCAAACCTAAAAATACCTAATTATGCAATCTGCATTCTGACTTTTGAAATACAATATTAGTTGCAACAGGTGAATGGAATAGTTTATCACTTGGTAATGAAAAATGAATGCATTATGAAAATTATATTGCCTTATCCAAATAGCATCCTTTTTCCCTTTTTTGCCTTAGCAGCGCATCAAAGGGAACACAGCTCAATGTAGGCTATATATTTCAAGAATTGTTGTGCAGATTTTTCTTTCATTGCAGGTGTTTGAAAACAGTTGAAATTGCCTGTCACATGTTGCTCATGTGAACTTCCTCTACCTCTGACTTTTGAATGTCATTACTGAGGGGCACTATCACTATGAACATGGCGAACAAAGAAGCGGACAAAATATACAGCTCCTCATTGTACCTTCCACACTTGCTCTGGTAGACAATAGAACATCCCTTCATTGCTATTATATAAAAATATGTAGAACAGGTGTCACATGCATATTCACCTGTTCTACTTATTTTACATAATAGAAATGAAGGATGTTCTTTTGTCTACCAGAACAATTGTGGAGGGTACAATGAGGAGCTGTATATTTTGTCCGCTCTCTTTGTCATCGTGTTCATAGTGTATGAACATGAAGGACAAAGAGAATGGACAAAATAAACAACCTCTCATTCTACCCTTCACAATGGTTCTGGTAGTCAAAGAACATCCCTTCACTGATATTATGTAAAAATATGTAGAATAGGTGTCACATGCATATTCACCTGTTCTATTTATTTTTACAGAATAGTTAAGGATGTTCTTTTGACTACCAGGACCATTGGTGAAGGGTAGCATGAGGGGTTGTTTATTTTGTCCACTCTCTTTGTCCATCGTGTTCATACTGTGGAAACCCCCCCCCCCCAGTTTTTTGTGGGTGAATGTGTATGTGAAACAGATATTCATAAAACAAAACATTTTAAAGATAATATACCACATTCTATGGCTTTTATGGGCTTGTCAAATTTGTCCGATAACGATAAAGATAAAGATAAAGATAACGAGATTTTCAAGTAAAGGTACATCCTGCTATATATCGTGTGTACATATGAGTTGTACATATATACTCATGTCTGTTAATAGTAGCTTTAGGGTGTATCTTTAAAGAGAGAGTCCACCCTGGTATTAACTTGATTTGAATAAAAGCAGAAAAATGAAACAGAGCAAAATCCAATAAGAAATAAGAATTGAAGAAATCAATTTTTTGAAGTTGTAATCGATCAAACACAAATTGGTAACTCTATGACGTATCTTGCGAGCTCCTCTACCATTTGCTCAGTACAGAAAATTTAATCATTTTCATTTTCTTAGGTTCTGATGAAGGAATAGATTTGTTTCATACAGGTTTTGTGTACAAAAATATGAGAATGATTATATCTAAGGTGCATGTATGTTAGAATATTTTCCCTTAGAGAAAATGGAAATTAATAATTTTTGGGGTACACGGCAAACGTCATGGAGTTGCCAATTTGTGTTTGATTGATTACAACTTCAAAAATTCTGAACTTTCTTATTTCGTATCGTATTTTGCTCAAACCTTCACTGATCTGTTTCATTTAAAATCAACTTGTAATCAGGGTGGTCTTTCCCTTTAATGAAATTGTTATAAGACATATGCAACCAGCCCTTTGATCTAAAAAAATATTCTCTTCAAAGTAAAGGTGAAATGGGATTCAGTAAGTGACTATATGGCTCCGCTTTATTGAGGTCCAGTACATACAGACCCCCAAGTGTTTAACACTCTGGCTCCCAAAATGTCAAAGTGTAGACATGGGTCCTGGTGTGTAGCTGAAAAGAAAGCCTTGTTTTAAAACTCACTTAATTTCATGAACAGAAGATAAGCAAGAGGATTAAACACAGGTTTGGTAGGGATTGAATCAGAATTGTTAATGACTCATTAAAAAAAAATTGTTGCAAAATTGGCCATCAATATTTAATATTGATGGCCAATTTTTGCTACCCAGTGGGATGAGTAAACTTTCACAGAGTAGGATGCCTTTTATTTTATTGTTTGAAATTAAATAACTTGGACAATAAAAATGTCCAGGGCTCTATAGGAATTTGTGTATTAATATTAATTTATATGCATTCTTTGGCACAATGCTTGTCAGATTATCCCTTTATCTGTGGTTAGATACACTTGCCAGAAAATGATACAAAAGGTAACAAACTGTAACAAAATGTAACAAAATGCAACAAACGTTTCCAAGTTCTTGGGGAAATTTTTCACGCACAGTATACTATATTGGCAACAACATATTACATACCCACAGAGACTGACAAAAATAGAATGCACTCTTTGTCACATCAAATTAACATACAGAATTGGATGCAAATACTGAAAACGATTTGTTCTGTCTCTTCAATTATTTTCATTTGGACTTCCTTTTTAACGGCAAAGTTTAGGGAAATTGTTTGCTGGATACAATTCATAATCACCTGTTGGGTGATTTTGTTTTGCAAAGGATACCCTATAATTGTTTATCTGGATCTCATGATATTCAATTGATGCAGTTGCCAGCAAATTGTATTTATTTGATAAAAAAGAAGGGAAAGAGAACATCCCTTTTCTCCACTATTCAGCCTCCCAATTCCTTTGTACTATTCACATGCATTGTATCTATGAAAATAGGCAATGTGACATTCAATAAAATAAATCCCATATGAACTATAGTTCTGTTCAAAGAACCTCTTTAATTTTCAAAATTTGCTCCAGTATCAGATATGCAATATACTTTTAAATGTAAAAGAAAGAAATACTTGGCTTAAATACCAAACCACGTGAGACCAACCATTTTTTTGCGTCTTTCTGGCTTTAGCTGTTACCTTTGTATTTCTCAGATTTTACAGCAAATGGCATAGGTTTCCATTGGATTGATATTAAAACTACACATGTTTCCTTTTAGAAGTGAACCGCGATTGAAAGCTTCCACTTGACATAACCTGTCAGAAATAGGGGGAAATGAAAAGAACCTTGACACAAGTATGACTTTGAGCTGGGATGTTTTCTTACTCTTGAACTCTGGTTTGGCAAGTGCCCAAACTTGTTATAAAATGCAACCGAAGTGATAGTTGTGGGGTGGGGGTGATAAGGATCAAATGGGGGGGGGGGGGGGGGGGGGGGAGCTGAAAAGGATGGATTAGAAAGGAAAGGAGATAAACAGAAAGAGAGAGAGAGAAAGAGAGAGATGGGGGGGGGGTACTATAAAACCAGATACTTAGCAAACTATTAATGAGGGCCATTTTAGCGAATAATTTTTTTTTTCACTAATTGTGAAAATTCCATTTTTTGCCAGCAGTATGAAACTTTGGTGAATCTTAATCAGCTGAGAGAAAGTTTCTGATTTTAAAGTACTTTCAATCATCCAACTCAATAGTTAATGATAGTTACCTCAAATCATGCTATGACCAGAATATCATTATTAACTCAAAGAGCACATCTCTGAAATTTGGCTCAAAAGTGAAGAAAAGTTTTCGATTCCAAGACTACGATTAATGAAGTCTCGACATGTTCAGATTGACTTAGGGGGTGAAATACGTCCATGTTTGAAAGGTTGGGCTCTCCAGAGAGCCAAATTTCCTATTTAGTCAGGTAAGCCACAAGGGAATCCAAAGTTGTGAGCATAGTTTGAGAAGTTGTCAAAGTCAACTAAGGAGCAGGAGCATGAAGCAGGAAGACTTGCTTGCGGCTTCAGGAGGTCTCTATTAAAACCTTCCCCAAACCCAATTGACTCATCAGGGCGAACAAGAGAGGAACATTGGAACACGCTCAAGATTTATGTCTTAGTTAGTAGATGTTATGATTGTGCTTGATTTGTAGGCTTATTGCTTCCTGATCCCTCCATCTCGTTAAAGTTAATGTATTCATTTTTTGCTGGTTAATGAGAGCATTGATACCTGTGAGATTTTACGAATGTGTGCGTGCTAAGCCCACGTTTGATGCGATTATATATAGCACCGGGTAAATTGGAAAGGAAATGTATCAACCATGTTGACACTTTTCTTCTTTTTTCTGGCTTCTGAGAGGAGCCCAACCCCTGGCAAAGTGATGTCCACATGGGATTCCAGCTTCCGCCTCCGAGGAGCTGGTTGTCATTGAGGAGAAGGGTTTTGGGGCTCTGCGGCGCTGAGGCAGGCGGCACTGTGGCGAGTGTGAGGGTGTCTTAGCCACTCGGTTTCTCATCTTATTCCTTGGTTTCCATGGAAGGTCAGAGTCTTGAAGGCGACGAGGAGGAGGAAGTCATTGGCTATGTTGTTGACAGCCCAGTGCTGGGATGTGATTTGCCATGCGTGCAAGTGATAATTACCCACTGCACTTGTTTGGTGATGTTGCGAAGAACCGTTGCGACGTGTGCTCATTACAACCGACTCTCGTGTCGCCAGTGTGTCTACCTTAGGTGAGTCACCAAGACTCTGTAGTCTTAGTCCCGTAAAGCCGCTCTTCCTTGTTCTCCCCTCCGAGACGCTGTGAACACACTAGGGCGCGCCTGGGAGCAGCATTGGAAAAGTGCAGTCAGACTTGCGAGATGGAAAGCTCTTCTCTCATCACTTTGACCTTCATGCCTATCCTTGCTTTAGCTTGTGCACGACAGGCTGAGTTCCAAACGGGGCATAAGCCCTCGTTAGCTTAGAAGATGGCTCCATTCTAGTCCTTTCTGTTTCCAATCTGTCCCAACTGGGGTCCTATTGCCTGCCCCTTGACCCTGTTTCTCAACACAGCTGTAGTTGTTTCCCCAAACAAAGACCAAGTAGAGCCCAAATGATCCTGCGAAGGGTAATAGATCTTATTTTCATGCTGCAACAATTAGCTCATGCGATCCAAAGTCAAGATCAAGCTCTTGTTGCCAGTGACTTTGGCTATTCCTGGAAAGCCTGCCGATACCTAGGTGTACTATATGTAAAGCCAGGTGATTGAGTTGAGGCTTTTCCAAGGTTGCATTTAGCATTTATAGCAAGTGATAGATTCCTCAGATTGTCTGCCTTTGTATCTTTTTGGACTTGTGATTGATGTTGTCTGATTCACACTTTTCACAAGATATGATCTATAAATGAATAAAGTAGAATGTTTGGCCTGCAGTGGCAGATCCAGGATTTCATGGCTGGGGGCACAAGTCCAAACATTCTCTAAAACACACACAAAAAGAGGTCTTCACATTTTTGGATGCCTTTTCACTCCAAAAACTCTGACAAGCAAGAAGAAAAAAGATCATATCCCTTTTTTGGTGTTAATATTGCTGGGGGAAGACATTTGGTCTTTGGTTTGGTTTTGTTTTTGTGGGGGGGGGGGGGGGGTGGGGTACATGCCCCCCAGTGCCACCTGTATCAGCCACTTCTGTGAGATATCTTCTGTTGAAACTTTTCCTTTAAATTTGTAGTTTTGATTTGGGATTGTTCACCTTGATGTATTTAAGAAAGTGTTTACTGGCTGAAGATTTATTTCTTTAAGATTTAAGAAAGTTTTTACAAATTGAATTACCAATGTTGTTGACAACAGGTTAAATCTATGAATTATGCACTTTTAAAAAACATATATTCGTTAAAAATCGGAAAAAAAGGGGTAATCATTTGAGTAAGAAAGGTCATCTCATTTAAGGAATAGTCATTTTTATATTGAAGTTTTATCAGCAGAGTTAACAGCACTTGTGCCAATTAATCCAGAAGGGTAATCAAATTATCAATGAGTGCAGGCAGCAGTATTCTCTGGTGGCATAATATGAACTTCAAAGAGAAGGGCTTGTTGATGAATGCCCAATCCAATGTGGGATGTGGTGCAGATAATTTCAGTTATGGAAGGATATTTGCAAATATTTGTAAAGTAAATGTTAAAATGAAAATCATGAGAATACTATAGATTACTGATACTGCCTGGAGCCACCTAGCTACCATTTTCTCTCATTTCTCCTAGCTCAAGTTCAAACAAGAACTAACATATATGAGGATGTAGACAATAAAAGGAAATTTATGTAAAAAATGATGTATAAATTTATCAGGAAGGAAGACTTAATTGAATGGGATGAAGTTTTATTATTCTAATTTTGCTGTACATGTATGTAGGAAAATCAAAGCATGTATTAAAAACTAAAATTATTTTTCTTATAATTTTTGTGTTAGAAAAAAAAATCTATTTAACTTCAAAAGGAGTTTTGGGACCATTTACCTCACCTGTGCAAGCTATGATAATTCCTATGATCTTGCTAGCATATCTATAGCCCATATGACTCACACCTAATGATAGCTGGATCCCTTACATGATGGTCACTGAAAGAATTAAAGATTTTTTATTATTTGTTTTAATAACAATAATTTGCATTTCTCTTTTACTCCTCTTTCAAAATCTATGTTCCCTATTCCTCACTGAATGTATCAAGCTTGATACACTCTCAGGTTTGTTTCATATTTTGTCATGTATTGCATGTGTACATTTACTTGCTTTTTGTGTAGAATGAAGTATTAAACCACAGGGTGCATTTGTACAGCAAACTGAATAGGACAGCCTAAATAATAGAAAAAGATGTAACATTTGTTACGACATGGCATTCCTTTGAAAGTTTACAGTCTACTGGCCTCCCATTTTGAGTGCAAGGCTTGACCTTATCTGGCCTGATTTCTAGCAAGGAAACATAAGTTACGTTCACACGATGGGAGCTAAACTTTAAGTTTTGCTTGTAGTTATCTTGTAGTTTCAGCCTTAATGAACGGACTCGTGGTTTCAAAACTTTAAGTTTGTTTGTAGTTCTAGAACCACAAGGGAGCCCATGGTTAAGGCCGAAACCATGAGTGGGCGGGGGGGGGGGGGGTCCTCCATCGCAGTTACGGCCCATGTGAACGGAATAAACTTTAAATTTCGCAAGCTTGTGGTTAAGGATGACCTCGCTATACATGTTACATTTCCGGGTCATACCCTTCGCACGGATTATGAACACAGGATCTGTATGTCTACTGTACACACAATCGGTAGGATCTACTTCCTGGGTTAACCACGACGATCGCTCGGCTTGTAGTTTCAGCTCGTAGTGTAGGGCTCATGTGAACCCTCGTTGCGGTTAGGGAGTCGTGGTTTCCTTAACTTAAAGGTTCGCTAACTTAAAGTTTCGAAACCACAAGTCCCGTAGGAACGTAGCTAAAGACAGAGGCACATATCGGGCATTTAAGGTTAAGGTGAACCCTTGAGCCTTTTGGAAACACCTGTCTCTCTCTCTCTCTCTCTCTATCGTTTAGTACTGTCTGCTCAAATCTTGGTTCTACTGCACATGCTCTGGTGACTATATCCAAATTCTTAACTTCAACCCCTGACCAAACACTATACCCATCACTATACCCAACCCTATACCCAACCCTATACCCAACCCTAACCAAAACCTTATCACAGCCCTTACCCTAAGTCTTTGATAAAATATAGCCCGGACCAAGGGATGAGTGCAATGTGACTTCATTTTTTTTTTTTTTAGGTGCTTTCCAAACTAAAACTTGCTCTTTGGAAATAAGGAAGCCTGAGTTATCCGGAAGGTCAGGTTTATGGGTAATCAACATTTCACACATACAGTATTTTGATGGACGCTGTGAGGTTCAACATTTATGATTACAAAGTTTTAGGGTTTTGAGGCTAATATTCCTACATTTTCTTGTGTGTTTTTAATTGTTCATTGTCTTTTGTTTACCTGTATGTGTGTACCTTGTAGTAGATTTTATCTCCAGTTTTGTTTCTTTATTTTTAGTCTACAAGTATATCCCCTTTGCTTGCCTAACAAATCAAGTTTCTACTTAAATTATTTCTATCAGTGTATACTCTTTCAATAGAAGCAACACAAAATCATTTAGCATGCTTAGAATGTGATAAAACCACTAGAAAAGGTGTGTTGCCTCATCAGTATAACTTTGCCAGATTTGCTGCCCTGGAATTTATGCTCATTGTGATATAAAGTCTCAGATTTCACCTATCCTGTGCTTTTAGGTACTAACTAATTTAATGTCTTGTATGATTTTCCCTGTCACACAGCTGGCAGACTTGAGTGCCAAATTTCACTTCTATTGTTTTCACAGACAAAGGTGTGATTCATTGCTATTCACCTTACACTGCCTGTAGCACAGGTGTAAAACAAGGCCAAAGTAATGATGAACTCTTTTTTTTTGTTGCATAAAATCCACTTGTATAAGTGTCAAGTAATTGTTCTGCCAAGGCATAATAGATTGTTGAATAGTTGAACCATTTCAAATAAAATATTCATATTTATGGATGCTACCCTTACCTTATAATTGCTGATGATGTACTTGTGGTCCCTTATGTAGATCATGCTATACATTGCTAAGTAAATTTATATTAAAGTTAAGTATGTGTAAAACAATTAGGGATGGAAATATGATGCGCTATATAATCTGAATTTTATCATCATTTTTATAATTTGCATTAATTCTTTGCTGCACCAGAAAGGAATTTGTATGTTAATAAGATTATTGAAGAAGAACAAATCATTTGTAAAAGTGAAATTCATTGATGTTTCTGATAATCTATGATGCTGACATTACTTGTGTTTACATCGACTCGGGTTAGAGCACCCTCCTCTTTCTATTGATTGGTCAGGAAGCTGAGCCTGTAATGTACTCTTGTAAGTTGTCATGGAATGTGATTGAGAAAGACGTTCTTTTCAGCAGTATAGTAAGAGAAGAAAATCCTCTTCTTGAAATTCATTAAATAATTGAAACAATTTTAATTTCTTCAAGTGTATCTACAGTGAAATTTCATTGAGGGTCATAACCTAAATATATACGAATTTAATGTTAATGAATAAGGGAAAGAGAGAGAGATTAGAGAGAGAGATTAGAGAGGAGAGAGAGAGAGAGATTAGAGAGGAGAGAGAAAGAAATTGAGAGGGATAAGGGAGGGAGAGGGAGGAAAGGAGAGAGAGAGAGAGAGAGAGAGAGGGGGGGGGGGGGGGGGGGAGAGAGAGGGAGGGAGATGGAGAGGATGGGGAGACAGACTTTGCCAGAGGGCATCAGTTTCAAGGGAAGTGCTTGGACCTACACTTGCAATGCAATGTGCCTGTCTAATTTACAAGAAAGAATATTTTGAACACTTTAAAACTGGCAGAAAGTACAAACCAGCTATTAACCGACAGGATGTGTGATTTTGGAAAGCTTTGACTGAAAAGCAAAGTTCCTATTTGACCTGGATTCTGTTCAAATATTCCCCCCTTTTCAGTGAATCATACCTTTGTAGACTTTTCATCTCGTTTAGAAATGTTGCACAGGTGCTATTGTTACTCATCTAAGGATAAAGTCTTGCAGTATTTTTCCCCTCCTATAAGTCCCCTGTTCTGCTACTAATTGTAAATGAAACCTGGAGAATAGGTAAATATATGGTACATGTATTTCAAAGTATTTTTTTTTGTGCACTAGTTGTGTTTTCTACTTTGACACTTTATGCTTTCAAATCGATGGGTGCACCTTGGATGTTCCAATGTTTCTGTAGTAGTTTCTGAGTCATAATTAGGACCTAGGGGTACAGATCACCTGGCTTAATTGCATGATTTGCTTGTAACAGTAGTACAACCTGTGACACTTAATAACTGAGAGTGATTTCAGGAAGGGGGGGGGGCGAGGGATGACAGATGAGTAGGTCTGCTTGTGGCAAGAATGAAGATGAGAGAGAAAGAAGGAAGAAAGAAATAGAGGGTAGGGGCTTACTTATATTGTTGGTAGATAAAGATATCTAATCACAAAGAATTTTCTACAGTAATAATCAATGATAATTTATATTTCAATTTTGGTTCTTGAGAACTAATCATATAGATCAACCAAAGTGTATCAAAAAGAAACATATTTTCAGAGAGAGAGAGAGAGAGGGAGGGAGAGAGAGGGGGGAGAGCGAGGAGGAGGGAGGGAGGGAGGGAGAGCCATGGGGATTCAACATTCAGAAAAATTGGCATCAGAATGGGAAAGAACTGCAACTGCAATCTCTACAAATTATTAAAATCAGCCTTTTATGGTAAATGTGGCTCTGCTGTAACTATCATTAATATGGATGAGAGATACAAAAAAAAAAGAATGAAAGGGAAGAGAGAGAGAGAGGGAGAGAATAGTTGGCATTAAAATAATTGGAAAGAAAGAAGGAAGGAAATAGGGCAGATTGAGTTTCTGACAGACTCACCTGGCGTATTGAAAGAAAGATTGGCATCTCATTACTGTAGACCCTATGGCACCATTTGATCCTATTACATATTAGGTGACAGGTATTTGTGCTAATCATAATTATGAGTAAGAGAGAGAGAAAGAGAGAGGGAGAGAGAGAGAGAGAGAGAGAAAGAGAGGAGGGGAGGAAGAGGGGAGAAGAAAAAAGTGAACATTGGTATGATTTGATCACCTGTTGTAATTTACAGTATGAATAGGTTGTAATTGGTTTAGACCCACAGGCACCAGCTAATAGCATATGACAGGTAGTAGCTTGTATGCTGCAGCACATTATGAGGTTTGCCCCAAAATAGAATTGAAATTGAACTTGATGGAAAGAAAGAGAGAGAGAAAAAGAAAGAAATATGGAGAGAAAGATAGAAAAATGCAAGGAAATATATTGGGGGGGGGGGGGTAAAAACATAAATGGTTTCTTACATAATTCATGATGACTGGAATCATACAAAGGGCAACCCTTCATAAATGCAGAAATTTTGTGCTATGTTTATTTTGCGCTCATCTGCAAGAGCTTGAAATTAAAACTGCGCGAAAATATGGAAGTATGTGAAAAATAAACCCCAGTGAAATGTGAGTTTGAACGACATATGTGCAGTAACAGTTGCTATGCTTTTTATATTTAATACTAATAATTAGACTTCTGAAGCTCACAGCACATCATACGATCTGACTGCGATCCGATTATCTAAAAAATCGCAATTACTTTAGATGCTGAAATTTATACAATCCTAATCTTCTTGATTGAGGTTCTGCATAATTATGTGAATACTACAATAACAATTTTAGTGCACTTTAAGTTTTATATTCGGAATAAAGGCCAAATCGGCTTGTAATCGTAGACAATCGTACGGATGGTCTAACCTCACTACAATTTGGAGCCGATTTGGCTTTTACTCCAACGAGGAAGCTGTTTTGATTTTTCTTGTTTGAGTGTTCAAATCAAATGTTATCGCCAATTAATTATTCCAAACTCAGATTGTATAGTGTGCAGTGGGCTTAACTTAAACCCTGACACTAACCCTAACCCTAACCCTAACCCAAACCCTAACCCAAACTTTAAACCTGATCTAAAATCCATTTGCACCCAAAGCTTTAGCCTTTGTATATTGGACCAAATAAAGCCGGAGAAAATTTTTGGATCACTAACTGCTCAGATTGCAAAATGTCTGCTGCTGTGCACATGAAACTTTTCGCATTTACAATAGTTGTGTTGGCTCCACTAAAGTAGAACTACCTTTGAAAGTAAATATTTCAAATGATAATGGCTCTTTTTGCTTTTTGAAGAGTTGAGGGGCTAATAGCCCTAAAACCCTTCTCTGCATCTTTTTGTTGCTTAAAATCCTGCAGTAGGATTGACGGAGGTTTATGCCTGCAAACGAGTTAAGAACTCTTTTCAGTGGTGCTCTCTCAGTTGTAATGACTATTAGTGCTCTTCATATTCTAAAAAATGGAACTTCATTATCAATTCTAAATTTCAGTCATTGAACATTGATGCAGTCTGAAATTTCAAGTAAACTTATTCCGACAAACACTTTTATTTCTTCTAATAAGAGTTAACATTTAGTTTATTAAAGTTGCAATTCTTTTACGAATCATTTTTACCTGTGAAGGGTCATAAAATTATAAATTCCTTTGATCTATATCACACTTTAATAATCACCTACACATGACTGAACTTCAGTCACGTCATATTTCCCCAGGCAGAGTGGGTACACCTGACACCCATTTCTTCAGATCGCTTCAGGCCTCCATTTGGAGCCTTCCCGTTTAACATCTTAAACGATAGAATTATAAGCTCCACATCAATTTTTCATCATAACAAAAATTATCCCAACAAAGTTTCATGCCTCCTCCTTCTCCCACTCCCACTTTCCATCTCGATGCCCGACCAGCCCTGTCACTCTCTCCCCAATCAGTGCCAATTAAGCCACGCTGATCAGGTTGACAAGCTCTTGGTGTAAGCTGTCGTTTAGCCCCAGGGCCCTCCTCGTCTGAGCTTGACGTTCGGCCGTCTGGCGGACGCCACCCTAAACGCTGTCACATTACACCTCTGTGTGGATTGTGATTGCTACCAGCACCCCATCTCCTTTCTCTTTACGTCAGGGGTGATAATTGCTCCCGGTCTCCTAGTCCTCTCTCCATCTCCCTCTCCTCTCATCTCTTTCTCTCTGTGTCACTTTCTCTATCTCTCACTTTCTGGCCCTGTATCTCCCACTCGTGTGTTTTCTTTTGTTCTATATTTCATTGGGCCTTTATTGTTTGTATCTTTTATCTCAGAATTTCTATATCAATATACAGTGCTTATCATTTTTCTCTTTCACCTGGGTTATTCTTTTCAGTACGTCTAGCCGTAGTGTGGAATAACTTTTTTTATTATCTGGAAGCTTTCAAAAGACTTTTGTACATCATCCTTCCCTATATTTCTGGGTCATTATGGTCTGTGCCTATTGTTCTTAAACTTTGGCTGTATTTTGACCTTTGTTATTGAGTAAACTTTATTATTTCTCATTTCTTTTGAGTTTTGATTTATGTCTGTCTATTTTCAGATCAGGGCAGCTTTGTGTAGTACCATGATAATCATTCACTTCATATTGGAATTACTTTTGTGCTAAAAGAGAAAAAAATGATCTGCAAAGGCTGCACCATATTCTTTCTCACTTTTTTACCTTTGAAATTGATTATACATTTAATATGGCTGAATATTCACCACTTTATATGGTTCAGAACATTCTGTATTGCAGAACAAGTTGTTTGTTATTTTCCACACATTCAAATTTAGACAAATTTATTCATGAGCATGTATAAAAGTAACAAGGGTGTGGGTTTTGTGGCAAAAAGAAATTCTTCTATGAACTTATAATTTGTGAACAAATTATTCCAAACCAGGTTTTAGCTCTTGATAATGTTTCTTAAAAGTGCATAGAGCATTATAGATTTTGTAATATTGAATAATATTTTGTAGTTTGCAAGTACAGAAGAGAAGTGTAGGCAAGAAACCAATCATATTCAAAGCAAAAACAGTGAGTTGATCAAGTAGATGAAGGCAGAAAGGCAAGCCTTGCAAAGAAAATAATTCAGCTAGGAGAAACTATGGACGTCAGACTATAGAGTTTCCTGCCCACACTCTGCCATCCAGATCATAATAATGATGACTTGGATGCACATCTTTCCAATTATCCTGTCATGGCTGAAATGAAATCCTAGCAAAATTTTCCACGGATCAGAAAAAGATGTTTTTGGGGGAGAGACAACGGGAGAGAGTTGGGAGACAGGGATTTGAGGTTAGCAAATGAGAACCATTTCTCTTGCACCTGGATGAGTTGAAACCACTGACACTAAACAGACGTGGCAGTAATGTTTCTGACTTTGTTCCCTTTTTCATATGAAATTATTAGGTAAAAAATTTGAGGCTACACTGCATTCAAGTGCTATTATTGCAGCATGTGATAGATCTGAAAGATTTCAGTTGGAAATGAAAAGAGATGAAACAAAAGCAAACAAGAAAAATTATAAAGAAAGAGAAAGAAAGAGGGGAAAGACAATATGAAAAGATGATACAGGTATGTTTTTTTTTTTCTTGGGGGTGTACATGCTCCCTCCCCATTTAATGAATATATATGAAAAAAATAAAAATAAAAAGAGAGAAAGAAAGAGGAATATAGGGAGAGGGAAGAGAAGATGATACACCCCCAACCATCCCCTCTCTTCATGGTCTCGTTCTCTTGCATTTCATCCATCTGATATTTCCTGTGCCAAGGGTTGGGGGAAAAATGATTTTTTTTTTTTATAATTGAGATTTATTTAATTGAAATTGTGATGTAAATTGATGTATTTGATTTGTTGCAAGTTATTGCCCTAAAGTTTGCTCCTTTAGAAAAGAAACACATTATTTTGATAGAGCTAATATCAGATATTTGGAATACAAAAGCTCTCACTTGGATGAATATTTTAGCCCCCCCCCCCAAAAAAAAATAAAACAATGATTTTTTAGTGAATTTTTCGGTCATATTTACAAAATCAATAACAAATTTCTTAAGAATGTATCTTTTTAATTGAAATTTGTGAATTGACAAAAGAAATCATGGTGATTTAAATCATGGTGATTTAAATCATTTGAACCATACATGTGCCCCTTCAATCTCTGAACCCACGCTATGACACTGCCTTCAAAGATGTTTCCTTACGATTCATGGACCCTTCTTCCACTCCATATTTTTCCAGACCATTTCTAAGTGCCACTCCTAGAGCAAAAATCTGTCTCCATCCTGATGTTTTATGCCTACTTTCCTTTCATTTTTGGCTTCATGATAATGGAAGATGATGTTCTAAAAAGCAAGTGAAAGAAAGTTCCTTTCTTTTTTCCTCTGCCTCTCCACTTTGAGAATTTTCCGCTTCCTGACTACCATCTATTATTCATTCGTATACTGACGTGCGTTGAATAGCAAGATAATCAAGCAAAAGATTATGCATAAATGTTTCTTTGTTACTAATGTAAATCTGTCTCGAAATGATTAATAGACAAGTAAATATAGTCATGTAATGATTGCAGTATACATCTTCTAGATATAGAATCACTAATCAGGCAATGATGTCAGCATTTGTAGCAGCACAGTATTCAAGGGAGATATATAAAGCTTCTTTCTCAGAATATAATGAAAAGAAACTGATGTGGAATACCCCTGATATTGCATAAATATCCATTAGTCTCATATCTCTGTGCTTCCTTACATTATAGGGGAAGTCCAGCCTGAAAACAAGATGGCGTTATTAAAAGCAGAAAATGAAAAAAAAAATCTGAAAGTTTGAGGAAATTCAAATGAAAGAATAAGTAAGTTTGAAAGTCGTAATCAATTAATAGCAAATTTACAACTTGGTGACAGACATTTTGAGCTCCTCTCCTCTTTGCTTTGTACAGATAATTCAATAAATTTCCATTTTCATGGTTGTTAAAAAAAATATTGTTTTATAAGTGGGGATCATGCATGAAAACCAATAATATGTCAAGGGCACAGGTATAGTGAAATATTTTCTCCTGAAATTGTTTTTAGTACAGAACAAATGAGAGAGTTGTTCAAAGAAGTACGTCACAGAGGTTTATTTCTAGGGTGGACTTCCCCTTTAAGCCATATCAGGGTTCTGACAATGATTTTTTTTTGTCTTTCAATGTAATTGCTCTAGACATCACTGTCAAAAGTCTGGTAAAGGTTTGTTTTAATTAATCAGTTCAAATTTCTCTAAAGTGTAAGAATAGAGTTGTAATCTATGCTTGTTACATTTACATGTTTTATTGATTCAATCTGGGAAGGGAAACCTCGAGACTAGAACACCCGGGTCAAATAAAACAAGAAGCTGCCTGGAAGCTACTCTAAGTATGTGGTTGCCGTGGCGCCTGAATGTCGGGCAGTCATCCAGTCAAACGTTTCTCCAATCTCGGTGGCAGAGACCCAGGTGACAGAGGCTCTATTAATGTATTGTAATCCAAATTTTCTGTCTCAGAGGGCACGTTCGCACACCAGAAACATTGGAAGGGTGAGGAACGTTCAAAGGGACACTTTCACAAGGAGCACCCCTCTCACGCTCCACTGTAGCCATGCCTGAACAGAAAGTTGAGGGGGTGATTGTTGAGTTCAGGGACCATGAAACAGAGTTACATTATGCCTTAACATGTAAGTACCTCCATGTGGGAATGAACAAATTGTCTGGTTGAGACTGAGAGTCAGAAGCGTGTTTTAGTTTATATCATTTAACCCGTTGACTACTGAATTTTTAATGTCTCATAGGCTTAACACATGAGCCAACCAGTTCCCGTAGTCTATATGGGTTAACATAGAGTTACCTTTCTGGCTCACAGCAGATGAAATGAACTTGCAATCTGAAGAGTGTCTTAGAACTATGTTCAGACTTTCACCAGGATAATAGTTGAAGAAAAGATGGAAGAACATTTGTGTTCATGTCTGCATGTTATTCAATAACCATGGCAGGGCCCTGGTGATAAAGGGTGGATTAATTGTATCTCTTTGATCAGAGGTATTTCGACAAAAAAAAATTAATCATGGCCAGATTATCTATTGAATTTTCCATATGATTACAATTTTTAGGTTGCTAGGCCCTGGATTCATTCCTGTAAGAGGAGCTTCAGTTGAAACTTTAAGCTCTATATTTTGCACTGCATTATAGTAATTAGTATAAAAACAGTCTATTGGGAATCCTTTTTATTTCAAACAACATTCTGACCAATTGAGATGAGAACATTATGTTAAAGCTTGTGGAATTGTTGGAATGATCTCTTTTCTAAAAAAATTATATTCTAGATGACATTCTTGGACCAACTGCATAGTTTCTTGAACTACATGTAGACGTACATTGGGTCCACTTCGATATTTAGAACATTCTCTGGCCCATGCAGTCATATAATATAGTCCAGTCTCTATTCAATATCCAACTGCTTGACTGGCTTGAATTTATGCCACATACATGGGCAGTGCTTCCTCCATGACAAGAATGGTCTCTCCTACTCCCCACCCCCTTTCACCTCATTTCTCTTGGTTACCTCATCTTGACGCCCAAGTGTCGAGCAATCAAGGAGATAAACGTTTATCCAATCTACTTGCCAGAGACCCAGGTGACAGAGAGGCTAATGGATGCATTATTACAGCCATGTGTATCTTATTCAGGGAGTGAGGAAGAAGGGAAGAAGAAAGGGAGGAGAAAAGAAAGAAAGATGAAGACAAGAAGATGCCTGTGCATCTAATTTGGGGAGTGAGAAAGAAGGGAAGATGAAAGAGAGAGGAACAGTGAGACAGGGAAAGAGAAAGAAAGATAAAGACAAGAAGATTCATGTGCATGTTATGTGGAGAATATAGAAGAATAGAAGCAGAAGAAAGAGAGAAGAGCTGAGAAAGGGAGAGAAAAAGAGAAAGAAAGATGAAGATAAGAAGGCAGAAGATTGGAGGGAATAGGATTTTTATCATACATTATGCATCCCATAGAGGTAACAAGGGGATTAGGTTATAACTTTTGATGGGGAAGGGTTGAAGGGGTATTACCATGTTAAAACTTGCCATTTTGGGGGGATTTTATAGAACTTCACCCAACAGTATTAGGTCTTCTGAAACTGTATCTGTCTACTCTGCTGAGGTTTTGGAGCAGTTTTTCCTATTTGAAGCGACATTGAGCTCCCTTCAAGAGTTAGAGGTTGTAAATGTATCTAACCAGCAAAGCTACATTTTATATTGTCCTTGAAACTGTGGTTATACATGTACTTTTCCACCTTCAGTTCGATTTTTACAGCCAAAAAAAAATATGCCCTTACTCAGGTAATGCTTCTCAAAAATCAGTGACGATAGACTATCAAATATAACATTGCAGTAGCCAGTCACATCAACACTGTAGTTATTAGTATTTACATGTATGCATGTTGTAATAAAAAGCATACTTGTCTCTCTGTTTTCCCTTTCTCTTTTCATTCTAGCTGTGTAGTACATACACATCTTCATATCCTTTAAAAAATCTTTTGCCAGCAGTACAATACCACAGAATAGAAACACTTTCATTAAAACTTCAGGGAATTCCACAGGCCATATCTTACTACTTTTAAGCAATCTTATGCAATAAAATAACATGATGAATATAAGATTATTAAATTTCCCTAGTTCTTTGACTGCAGCTATTACAGAAACAGAGCATTCCGTCATAGTACTCAATTTTGCATGTCTGTACCAGCATACATATGAATAGATTGTCTTTGATTATCATTGTCCATCTAATCTCACCCTCAAACCTGGTTTTCATAAAATCAATTTGAATAGCTAATGACAATCAAAATCAGTTTCACTTTTGTAAGATCAGTTACATTCATTGAGAATTCAGGAAGCAGTGGATCATAAATTAGATATAAACAAAACCATTTTCTATGCCAGTTAGACGAATGAAATATTTACAAGACCTCTACAACCTATTTCCTGGAAAATATTAATTGATTAAATTTGATTTTGTAAAAATCTCATAATGATCATGAGTATGAAGGAATCATAATTTTCAACCTTTTCAATAGCTTGTCAGTGTACTGTGAAATAGAGGCCTTTCACACTCCCTGCTGGACCGCTCCAAGTTAGACCGCTCTAGAGGAACTGTTCTTGAAGAACGGTATGTTTGCTTTCACACTCTGCCCCTTTTTTATGTCTCAAATCGCTCAACGAGTCAAAGTGGTCTTGTTGCTATAGCAGCTCAGGTCAGCGCGTCAATTTTTTCGCGTGGAAATCAAACCGTATACTGCCTGCCTGATGCATTTATCTCTACATCTTTCCAAGGCTTCTTTTTTTTTCTTTGCTTCTCTTTGTTTTTATCATCCTATCGTCTTTTCTTTCTTTAGATTTCTTATGATTTTCTTTGTTTTTATCATTCTATCATTTATCTTTCTATCTTTCCTTGTTTTCTTTCGTTTTTCTTTGTTTTCATCATTCTATAGTTTTCTCTTTCTATCTTTCTTTATTTTCGTTTGTCTTTCTTTATTTTTAGTCATTCTATCATTTTCCCTTTCTATCCTTTCTTTCTTTTCATCATTCTATCATTTCCTCTTTCTATCTTTCCTTATGTTTTCTTTCTATCGTCTTCTCTTTCTTTAAATTTCTTATGTTTTTCTTTGTTTTTATTCATTCTATCATTTTCCCTTTCTGTCTTCTATCATTTCCTCTTCTATCTTTCCTTGTGTTTTCTTTCGCTGGCCTGCACTTATAGGACAATCAAGGAAAATCACACAAGATTTCCCACGGAACACACACACTCACTTCCGGTTGAAGTATGCTTTAGGATCGCTTTCAATTTCCCACTGCACGTCGGAGCGGTCTAACTATTAAAGAACCGTTCCTCAAGACCACCTCGCGAGGTGGTCTTCTGGAGCGCTCCAGAAGAGCGCTTCCTGGACCACTTGAGCATTCACACTCACCTGGGAACCGCTCCTGAGGAACGGTTCTTACTTAGACCGCTCTAACGAAGTGAGTGTGAAAGGGCTCTTAGATGTATAATCTGGGCAAGTCAAATTTCTGTTGAATTAAGTTGGTATAAAAATGAGTAGACCACAGGATGCCTCATAAGATCATCATGCATCTACTGTGGTTATTTCCCTAAAGTAGTGTTTTACTTTTAAAATGTAACTCAGAATAGGAACAGTGTTATAGGCAACAATATAAACAAGGAAACAGAACAAAATATAAAATATAAAATATTTGTGTTTGCCAAAGATGTGGAAACAAAATATAAGAAAAAGGAAATTTTTAAATTAGTTTGTTTGAAACTGGAACCATTTGTTTTTTCTTACATTGTGACAAATATTTTAGCAAAATTTAACTATGATTTAGACTTCCGAAATAAAGTGAGCCTGACAGAGAGAGAGAGAGGAAGGGGTTAGAGAAAGGAAAGGGCAAGAAACAGGAGAGAAGAGAGAAAGGAGAGAGAGATGGGGGGGGGGGGGTGGGGGAGGGAGGGACGAAAGGATAAGTGGAGAGAGAGAAAGAGAGAAAGACAAGTTGACAAACTTCAAAATTGAGAGGAAGTAGAGTCGGAATGGGAGAGCTCTCCAACTGCAATTTCAACAAATTATTAAATTGAGCTTTTATTTCCAATGTGGCTCCTTTAGGGTATAACGATCAGCAGCAAAGCCAACCGGTTGTCGTGATCACGGTTCAGTGACCAACATGCCCCTATTTACGCTGGATTTGTGACATTTTCAGATGTTCCAGACATTCGAGAGGATTTGCATAGCATCCAATAGGATGGCTTTCACTGGGAACCATTGGCATCTGTTAGTATGTTATAAGGCATGAATCTCACCAACCTTATGACAGTACTTACGTTTTATTTTATATTTTAGAACATTTTGTATTTGTTCAATTCATTACTGACCAAATCACAGAGAACATATATGCACCTCTTGAAAAGTTTGGGTTACAGTATTACGAATGATACAAATATTGGTTGAAAGTTTTGTGCAAAATGAAAAAAACAAACACATTCATATACTGATAATTATCCCATTTCTTTGTATGATTATTCTTAGAGTTTTACAAATTATTTTCGTTTTAACATTCACATTTCAACTTTCCAATTATGAGATTGGTATTTATGTCTAAACCCTTTTGTTTAGTTTTGATATTTTGACAAGAATTGATATCCTGCTTGAACATAAGATTTTCAAGATCACTCCCTCCTTTTTCTCTCTTCTGGTATCTTTAGAGTCACAAGAGATGGGTGACCTATCAACTAAAGAAGACAATAGAATCTTGGAATACCTCATACATCCATCTCCTCATCTCTCCCATCTCCTCTCCTCTCATCTCCTCCCGTCCCACCCCAACAGACACAACATCGTTGAATTCCCCAGCAGCCCATCGCTATGATATCAGTCTTTTCAGTCGATCTTCTCCCCGCCAGCTGTGAAGTGCGTTGAGTTATGTTGTCTAGACTCTGTGGCACCATCGGGCCGCTAACCGCCAGCTCCCAGGACTCAAAAGGTGAACTACTTTTCAATCCTTGCTATCACTGCCACCTCTCTAATTGGAATTCTTCCTCGTATTCTCTCATCTCTCATCCATTTTCAAAGGGCGCTGTTCATATTTGTGCCTAACCTGATGCTTGGATTGCACTGAAAGGCGATTCCATGCAATGTGGCCTGCAAAACATTTGTATTCCATCCATTTATTTCCTCCAAAAATGAAAAATCCATTGATATGACCACTGACCAATGTTTAATATACGAGAAAGAACAGACAGTTAAATGGTCATATCAAGAAATTTGTCATGTTTGGATGAAATTAATGACTAAAAGACATACGTACGGGACATATTACACTGAATCGCCCTGAACAGCAGTTTTATGTGTTGCTCAGTGTAGGCCATTATCCTCATTGATGAGCAATTTGTTTAATGTCCTGCAGAATGTCTTTTCAGTTTCAAGACAAAGTTTTTGTTTTCATATTTTTAAAACTGCATTTAATTTCTAAGTGTATCAGGTACTTAATCAGAAATTTTAGTTCAAGGTATTGTTATCTTCACTAGCAATACTTGCAAAGAGAATGACAAGATTTCTCACTTATATGCAAGAACTTTTGTGACATGAGTACAAGAAGTAGTATTTAGAATCTAAATATTCAATCTCTTTGTTTTAATTGACATTTTTGTTGTCATTTTATATGAGTGTAGGGTATGCTATTTCTCTTTTTGATGAAGCAGGATTTCAAACTGACACCATCAAAACCTTCAAGACAAGAAATGATGAGAATGTTTGAGGGTTATCAAAAATGGTCGAGTAGAATTTAGGTGCCAACGATGTGAATTAGTGACCGTGGCTGGTAGATTGATGCATTTTTTGATTGTCGTTATTAGCTTGTTTGTGTACATGATGTACCGATGTAATGGTAAAGTCAGTATTGCATTTATTGCGCAATCTTGGTTAAAGTCAAGGAGTAAAAACAGTAAAATCATTGATTTTATGATTTTTGTGTTCATCTTCTAATGAAAGCCTCTGTTTGCTTTTGACATGCTTATTACAAAATGTAGTACAAAAGATGTGAGTTAATGCCCTTCTGGCTCCAAACATGAATATCATATGAAATATCTGTTATCATGTTTATTTGGTATGGGGTATGCTGTTTCTCATTTTGAAGAAGTAAGATTTCAAATTGATGCCGTTGATATCTTAAAGACCATAAATGACTCTTTGAGGGTTAGCAAAAGTGGTTGAGTAGAATTATGTGCCAACCATGTGCATTATTGACTATGGCTGTTATTAGTTTTTGGTTTATTTGCATTCATGATGTACAGGTGCAATGGTAGAGTCAATAATATTACATTTGTTGCTCAGTGTTGGTAATAATCTGTAGTTAAATCAGTAATGTTCATTGATTTCTCTGATTTCTGTGCCTATAATATCCAACATGTACTTTTGGTACACCTGTATGCTTATTTTTTCATTTCTTTTATTTTGAGCATTATGATTGTCAATATTAAGACCAAAATATTGTGGAAATATTGATTGATCATGTTTTCTTTGCCATCAGAATTATTCCAAGTTTTGAGACACATATAAAAGGGTAGAAAATGACCTCATAATAAATTTAGTTTGCTCCTGGAACACCAGTATTTTTCAAGAAATCACATGTTTGCTTGTTTAGTGTGATGTTGCTATTTATTGGTAGCAATGATGAATGTCCATTTTAATATTCTTCTCATCCTATACCATGGGCCCTCCAGCCTCTACTTTCCCCCCTCCTATATCCTGGAACCTATATCTTGAGCCCTCCTATATCCTGGGTTCTCCTTTAACCTGAGCCATCCTACAAAAATGTATATTGTAGGCCCTCCTACATGTATAGCTTTGTATCATGAACCCTCTTTAAGTATTGGGCCTTCTTATATACATGTATGGTAGCTCCCCTATATCAAAAGCCTCCTGCATTTTGAGCCCTCCTGCTTCATGGATCCTCAGAATATCTTTGGCTGTCCTATATCATGGACCCTTCTCGTATCATTGATGATCCTATATTATGGGCCCATAATTTTTTTTTTGGCTCTCCTACATAAAAGTGCCCCTGTATATTGGGGTCTTTTGTCGTTTTGTTTGATAGCTCTCCTTTCTCTCTACCTTGGGTAGTGGGCCTTACATTCTTGTGGCCTTCCCATGTCTTTCAGAATTCATGTGATCATTACCCTATTCATCTCTTGCCCTTGTTTTATCATGGCTCCTTTACCTCTAGCCTTCTACTATAATTTATGTCTACCTGGGGAGTGTTTCATCAAGCGTTTTGTCAGTGATTTTTTACCAACAACTGTAATAAGCTACTGAAATCCTTGCATCTGATTGGCTGAGAGCAAATTTTGTCAGTAAAAATCACTGACAAAATGCTTGATGAAACGCTCCCCTGCCCACACCATGAACTCGTCTCCTAAATTTGCTGATCCGACATTTCCTCCGGCACCATTTGCTTTGGGCTTTATTTCATCAGAGATATAGGGTTAGTGTTGGGCTTTAGCTTGTCTTTGGGTAAGGGTTATGGTTAGGTACAGTGTTCTGTCCAGAGATGAAGTTAGGAATTTGGTTAGTGTAGGAAATCGGCCTCGGAGCGAATAATCCCCAGAGCATATGTCATAGAACCTCTATATCATCTTTAGATTATTTTGCACATTTCATAATGCATTTAAAGGAAAATCCAACCATAATGGCAAGTTTGCTCTGAAAGAAAGAGGAAAAATCAGGGAAGCAGATTGGTGAAAGTTTGAACGAAATCGGACAAGCAATAAGACCGTTAGGAGTTTTTCGAAAGTTGTAATCACTATACATATGAGAATTTCAAATTGGCCAAATAGGTAATGTCATTGTGATGTAGTTGCGGACAACTCCCCCATTTGCTCCAACACACAATATGACTAAACTGTCATTTTTTTTCAAAATGCATTAGGATCTTTTTCTTTCATGAGGACCTATAACAATATGCTATCTCCAATATATTTTGATTGCTGCCCGGAGGGTAAAGGCGCAAATTGACAATATTTGTGTGTACAACAAACGGGAGAGTTGTCCACAAGAATGTCACAATCGACTCACCAATTTGCAGTTTGAGATTTGCATAGATATAGTGATCTCATTTTTCAACATCCCTAACTTTCTTATTCTTTGACCGATTTCCTTCAAACTTTTGCTATCTTGTTTTTCTTATTTTGCTGCTGTCACACAAATCATCTTATTATCAAGGTTGGACTGCCTATTAATTTGCAATTCAACCACAGTAGAATACTTTCATGAATATAAAATGGTATCTTTAAAGTTACATGAATTAGCAAACTAAATTGAAGTGGTATCAGTCATAAAAAGTTCTTATGACTTATTAAGTGTTAAAGTGGCATTAACCTATTTTTAGCTCATCCGGCCCGAATGGGCCAGATGAGCTTATGCCGTGGCGAGGCGTCCGTCCGTCCGTCCGTCGTCCGTCCACAATTTCAAAATGCTTCTTCTTCGCCATTTCTTACCCGATTTTAATTCTGTTTGCTTTATATGATAGCACTAGGTGGGGGATTCAAAACTTCTACACAGAATTTTGAAACTCATTAAATATGCTAATTTATGCGCATTTCTCAAAAATCACAAAAATTGCTTCTCATTTATTGACCGATTTCGATTTTTTTTTGTTCCATCTGAAAGACTTTCATGAGGTTCATTGAACTTCTACACGGAATTTTGAAATTTTGTCTACAAAATTAATTATGCTAATTTATGCGATATTTATTCAAAAATCACAAAAATTGCTTCTTCTTCCTCATTTATTGAGCGATTTCGATTTTTTTTTTCCATCTGAAAGACTTTCATGAGGTTCATTGAACTTCTACTCGGAATTTTGAAATTTTGTCTAGAAAATTATTTATGATAATTTATGCGAAATTTATTAAAAAGATCATAAAAATGGCTTATGCACTCTTTATTGTATTACACAATAATGAGTTTTGGCATAGCACCCATCGGTGTGTGTGGACGTGGTACTACTCCTGAGTTCTACAGGCTGCAATAGAGAAGTAGTTCACCCTTTCGGCCCTAGTTTTCAAGGTGAAATGCTGTTACTGATGTAAGAAAATTGTTGAAAGAAGTCCATTATGTGTATTTTGTTCAAAGTACAAATTGCTTGAATTTCTTTGCTGGATGCCGGATGAGCGCCACATCATTGATGTGCTAGTTGATGTGGTGTTTAGATATCTGATGCCATGTATTCTACTCTACCATGGAAGGTTGAAGACAAAAGAAAACTGTATCACTCCTTCATACTCTCCAATATTTGTTTTTGTGAGAAAATGAAATTGCCTCGACAAAGTCAAGTTCATTTGGACTTTTGTATCAAATTAGCTGTCATGCTTTTGAAACCACTCAAATGTAATCACCTATATTCTTTAAATGATAATCATGAATTCTGGCCAGTGTATGCATTTGGTTGACAAATAACAGTAAATTTAAATGTATAAATGGCACCTGCCAAAAACTATAAATTTTCTCCCATTTTATAGGAATGCATGGAAGCAATAATTTGAGCAGGACACTAGACTTTTATATTTAAATGAATCCACATCTTTTCATTAGTTTAGATGAAATATGTAGATGAAGATTAGAGAACACTGATTGTATGATGTAATTCTTTCAAGGTTATGATCCTTTATTTGAAAGGATGACACAATTTCGGAATATCTTATAGATATTGAGAATTTTTTCTTTCTTTGACTTAATGATGGTTAGTTCTAAAAGCGAAACTTGTCTGGTGCTTACATAGCATGGATTGAAAAATAATTCTGTGGTGCCTGTCTTCTGTGGAAGAATTTTATATCTTCCTTCTTGTTTCTGGCGTGGAGGCCTCGACTTTACATCACAAGACCACTTAATCAAGTACATATCAGTTGGTAACAAGGGGAAATGATTTTCACTTGTTTTGCCATCATCGAGTAAATGCCGCACAGGAGAATAACCGCAGCCATTGCTTGCGAAGACTCCACGCCAATTAGCCAGTCTCTGAGAAAATATTCAATTTGTATGAATAATTCTGAAACAAACTCAAGGAATCCCAAATGTTAATCGGAAATATTGCTCTCGTGGGGAGAGACGGTCTGCCGTGTCTTGTGTGTGTCTTTTTGGAAGCTTTGGAACCACGGTTTCCTCAGTTTGCCTTGAGGGGGAATATGAGTGGGATGGGGGTGAGCGGAATGGAAGATGTAGAAACGAAAGAAAAAAAGATTACATTATTGATGACTCTTTGACTACAACATAAATCAATCTTTAATTAATTGTGTTTGCAGATCTATGAATAAGAGGAATTGTGTGAAGAATGAAAATAGAAGTATTTGAAGCTCGACCCAAGAGATTCTGCTCACCAGCCCAGAGAGGCAGAATATTTTGAGCAATCACTTACATGTACCATTAACGTTGCTGAAATACTTTATGAAATCTACTTTCCAAAACGCAGCAAGACATATTCCTAATCTCGCTTTGTGAATGAGTAATGTGAAAGATTATAATTTTCTGCCTAATCCCTGTTCTGTTGAAGCCGGGAATTAAAAATAGATCTGCGTTTTGCCTTTGTCGGCTAAGATCTTTGGGAATGGTTTGGCCTGATGAGCTACGGCATTGACGTATTGTGTTCGTATCTGGGACTAGCTTTGACAAATTTAGTGAGATCTGCAGGAAATCTCATTAAATGAAAACTGATGTCATAAATCGCTGAAACATGTCATGATCGGCCTAATTTGAATCATTCCAAAAGCAAAAATATCAGTAGAAAATGTTATTCCCTTTGTTAACTTTAATTCTCACAGTCTTTTTCCTGTATCTGTATTTTATAACTGTAAATTGTGTGCTTCTTAATAGGTAGTGGGTGTTGGCTCAACTTGTGTTCATATGCTACTTCATATGTCAGTCTTATTGATTTAAATTACCTTTCTCATCTAATTAAGAAATCTTAATACAGTAATTCTTCATTGAGTCATTCTATTTCTCCTTTTATTTTTTACTCAATTATTCATTGATTATTTTAGACTTCTATATTTATTGTGTATTAATTGAATCATAAAGGAATAAATATATTGTACAAAATATAAAATAACATTAGTTTTCCAGGCATTTTAGCTTGGAAATCTTTGTATCCATAGTTTTTATAAATGTCAAATCCACAGAAAATTGAAATAGATGTGTATATATATATATATATATAAATAGCAAAATCAATTATGGAGCAGGAATCTTGAAGTTTGAAATTGGGCTAAACTTTAAATTATTGAATGACTTCTAGATATTTTATTTTATGTAAGCATATAGAAAATGCAATTCTAATAAAACAAACTCATTTGTTTATACCTATTTTAATGATTTTTGCCCCCTGACATTTAAGAAAATTCATGATTTGTGCATGGTTTGACAAGCTTTTGTTTTTCAGGAGGTGGGAGGGGATATAGGGATATGCTCAAGTTGACTATATATAAATGCTTTAAAAAATCTTATTTCTATCATCTTTGTTGTGGCACAGTGGATGTACTAGTAAATGAATATTCAAGGTTCCTTATTCTCTTCATGTTCTTGTGGATTATGACTCTACCTTCTGACATGATTCTCATTTTAAAAGTCTTACTGAAGAAAAAAATGACATTGTTAGGATTTGTCAGTACCTTAACCTTTGACAGAGCTGCCAACCATTCCGTTTTTGACAGAATTATTACCACCTTTTAACCAATATTACGGCATTCCGTTTTTTCTTCATGAAATACGTTTTTTTTTTTTTTTTTTAAGTGTTTGCGTGTGTTCTGTGTACTAGTATACGAAAATACAGTGTTGTCTATGACTTCCGGGTTTGAGCTATCGATACACGTAATGTTACAGTCCCACCGACGAAACCGACCCCAAACTGACCGATGGTACGTACATGTACAGTATATCATTGAAATAACGCAAGTTTCGATCGCTCTTCCGTCGTGTGACTGGGTCGTGTGACTGCGAAAACATGTTTTATTCGCATGCAGCGGTGCCCATGTAGCGTGCGACCCATGCAAAACGCATGTAAGCACAGCACCGATCTCTATATGTGGGACAATGTATTACCGCTTGCTGAACTGCGCACGGGCTTTGACACGATCGTGGATTTAACGGAATTATTTCGCGAAACTGGAGAGGATTTGATCAAAATTAGTGGAAAACGGTCACAGAAGTTTAAAGAGGAGTACAAACAACGATTTCCTGTCATAAAGCCAAGCACAAAAGGCGTTGAATTTGCATTTTGCATGTGTAAGTTCTCATTTATAATATTAGATTTTCCAACAAAAAAAAAAAAAAAATCCAAAATCTAAAGCATTTTTATCAAAACCAGTACGGTGTAGCAGGTCATGCAATATTCCTGACACTTGTATAATTTTCCTTCTAGTTCTATTACATGTACATTTATGTTTTTGAAAATCAACCTTGGACTCTGTCTCTGGAGTTGGAGATGCTGATTTAATGGCCTCTAAAAGTCTAATGGCCATCCATAGTGCTATTTTCTCAGTTTGAGACTCCCATCAGGGCGCTGCCCCTGAACTCCCCCCCCCCCCCCCCCCGGGGGGCCTTAGCGGCCCCCTGGACCCCCGGCCATATTTGTCCCTCGATTTCAAATGTTGGCAAGTAATGAAGTATGAATATGATCCAAGTAATGCGTGACTGTGAGCACACATCAAAGGGAAAAATGTGACAAGGAAGTATGTCGCGCGTGGTTTTAAGTTTTGTTTGAAGGTATTCCTTTTTTTGCTGTAAATTCCTTTTTTCGGCCATCATGATTCCTTTTTTTGGTTGCACAAGGTTGGCAGCTCTGCTTTGACCTTTCAGTTATTTTCAGGGCTATGATTTCAGGTAAACCTAATCATTCTGCATCAGTGACAGGTGTTTGTCAATCTTACAGAAGTGATCCCCATACATCTGTTGGAAGCATCTAATGTGACTCTTTGTGTACATGTACATGAATGCATTGCTCTTTTATTTGGAGAGTGATCTGGATTAGTGGTTAATGTTGAAGATGGAGAACAATTGCACCAGAGGTTTGGGGTTCAATTCATCGATGTGGTATACCTGAATCTCTAGGATTTTTCTTGGAAAAAGGGGGTGGGGGAGCATCTTTATCAAAACCAGTCACTTATATGCTTTAAAAGGTGATAAGACTGTCAGGAATTGAATTAAATTACATTATCTTTATTTATTTATTTATTCAGGGTTATTTTACCATTGCACTTAGAATATGGATATTAGCTCAAGCTATGTGATATTATCTATTTGAAATTTAGAATCTATGACCTTTTTTAATCACAAAATATTCAGAACAAATTTGTTTATTACTTAATTAGTTTTTTTTGTTTATAATCTGTTTAATTTATTTTGGTTATTGTTTTTCTTCTTCAAACTTGTAACTTTCCTGATATTGTATTGGGATTTCTGTACTTTAAACCTGTACAGACACTCTGGTTTACCTTTGAAAGTTGAAAAAAAGAGTAAAGACAACCTATAATTTTGAGCATATGGTATATGAAAAGTATTTCTTTGGTCATCATGTACTTAAAGACTCGTTTTCATTTTCTCGTTCATGTCTGAAGGTGAATAATAGTTTAATGACCTTGCCTGAAACCATCAGCACATCACAGCACCAAGATGTCTTCAACATTGGGAGAGTCATCGAACTTTACCTAGGTATGTCTCAAGGGGATTTCAGTCTCTTTAAGCCCATCCTCATTAGCCCGAGTTTTGAACATAGCCTGCTAATTCTGATCTGGGGAAATTGTAGTGTGATCACAACTAGCTTGAGCTAATTCCCAGGGAGAGGCAGATAGAGGGTTATTTCACCCTTGCACTTAGGATAGGGATGCTAGCTCAAGCTAAAAAACAAAAAAACAAATAAAAGCACACCTGGGATAAGGTATACTTTAAAGCTCAAGTTTATTCCTCGAGCGGGTGGAGATTGCTGGAATCGGGCTAAGGAGGCTTAGTATTTTGTTGAAAATTCATAAATTTATTGCATTTAGGTAGAAACATATTATTGAGCCATAGGGCAGGTAAAATACGTCTAATGCCTTGATTAGGCTTAATATTATCAAAATTGTCATTCCATATTTGACCAGGCATCACAAAACCACCAAAAAGTCGCCAGATATGAACTTTTAATTAAGGTCTGATTCTAAAAGAGGAGATTCTCAGCTTTAAAATGATATGTAACTCATTATCATTGAATGTTCCTAACTCACTGTACAAAGAATAGAAAGCACAGTCCCTCAGAATAAGGGATTAAAGTTTGCAGTCTATGGAAGCACTCTGACCTGCAAGGTGTGCTAAGGTGACAAAAGGAGGATTAGAACTCAATAAATATTTCTATGAAGGGATTATCAGATTGTCCTAAAACTTGGCATACTAACAAGGCATATCCTGTTTATTATAATGCACAAGTATCAATGCAAGAACTTATTCTGCTTAAAAGTTATGGGAGATCAAAATGAGACAAGTATTCAGGGTCGTAAGAAAGAAAAGTAATACAACAAAATCCAGAGAAGACACACACAAGTCTGATGAAAAACTGTCAAAAATACAACTTCTAGATTGTTTGGTGCCTCCAAATTTTTAGATCACATAGAAAAAGTATACTCTTTCAGGAAATACCCAAAACTAAGATTTGACCATGCCATCTAAAAACACATTGATTGAGCTCTAACTGAAAATCACACAGTGCGACTCTTTGGTGGTTTTGTGGTGCCTGGTCACATATGTCTTCACGACTATCACCAACAAGTCTTTTCATGCCACTCCGTTTCCCCTAAGCTAAGCTGCCTAACAGAGATGGGGGAACTTCAAACTCAGACCTTTTTATCAAGAAGCGCTGATCGGTCCAATATGTTAAGATTGAACTTGTTTGGGATAATGGAGAAACACCACGTTTAAATGTGGAGAACACGTGTTTCTCTCATTAGTTCTAACTGTACTGTCTCTCATGTGTATACACATGATCATTAACATTGTAGAATGTGGTGGTTCATTACAGGGCGTGAGATGTTTTATAATGCTGCAGGATAACCTTAGAACTAGTGAATTATTAATCTAAGAAATTAGATTTAACAATCATCGCAAGATTCATGCTGTTTTCTGAATACATTTCCTGAATAAAAGTAGAAATAAAAAAATTTAAAAATAGGTAATGTGCAGCACATGGAATTATTTTCAAACTTTGCTGGAAATTTTCCAGGCTACTTTTAACCTGCATATCAAAACAGATTCAACCACAGGAGAAAATTCAAAAATAATGTTGAATACATCAGAGATGATGATGATTTTGGAGACGGAAAATGATGATAATAATAATGATAGCGGTCATAACTGATTACAATACTACAAGATTTACATGAATTGTATTAAAGAAACCTATGTTCGACAGACATAGTTCAATATCAGATAATTCATTCTTTTTACTAAAATCCTAAATACATGTATTAGAGTACTATCCATGTTAATCTACATATTAGTTATGCACTTCAATTCATAGTTTTGGGAAGGTTTTGAAAATGAAAACAATTTGCATTCCACTTGCATACATTCAAATAGTAAATACATTTTTTAAAAATTGGACACCTGAAAATATGTGTTATCAAAAAAGAATGGAGATTTACAGGAAATTTCAGCACTCAATATTTATTTCTTAATTGGACCAAATTTGGAATGAGTAGAGGAGCCGTCTATTCAAGGTAAATGCAAGTTAGATTACTTTCGATATCATTTTTCGTTCATACAATTCAAGAGATTTAAAGGGTAATTAAACCTTGTAAAAATCTTATTTGTGTAAAAGCAGAAGAATAAGAGAAACAGGATGGTGAAAATTTGAAAGAAATTGGACAAAGAATGAGAAAGTTTTGAATGCTTGAAAAATAGTATAACTACATCTATGCGAATCTCAATATGGCAGTTTGGTGAATCACTTGTGACGTATTCACGGTCGACTTTCCCGTTTGTCATACACCAAATTATCTTTGAATTCCATTCCCCCCTCCCCCTCCCCCCGAGCACCTTTTCCCTGTCGATAGCACATTGTTATAGGTCCTCCAAAAAGAAAAAAAGATCCTACAGAGTGTTACGAATCTTATGCATGTTAATATATGATTGATAAGTTTTTGTCACGTCTGCGCAGTGGAAGGTGCCGTAGTTAATAAAAGGCAAGAAATCAAGGTAAATTTAGAGTGTTTTTTCGTTATTTTTCACCGTTTGCGTGAAAGATTGTTGTTACGAGTGTGGGGTGTGAGAATGTAAACTATGTAGGCCTGCGGTCGTAATAGAAGTTATACAATTAAAAAAATTGTAATTTGAGTCATTTTGTGTGTTGGAGCGAATGGGAGAGTTGACCGCTGGTACGTCACTGTGACTTTACTGATTTGGCCAATAGGAAATTCCCATATGTTTAGTGAATACAACTTTTAAGAAACACAACTTTCTTATTGTTTGCCCAATTTTTGTTCAAACTTTCACCTATCGGCTTCTCTGATTTTTCTGCTTTTACACAAATCAGGTTCTTACAAAGGTAGGATTGCCCTTTAAAACTCTTGAATTATATGACTGAAAAGGGATATTGAATGTATTAAAGTGACAGTAAATTGAAGCTGCTAATGGCGCCATCTTTCAACAGGATTTGATAAGTGTCTGTGCCTCTAATTTTCCCATCATGCCCCATTCTAGTTTGTAGAAGCTTACCATGTATCTGTAGGCAATTTTCCACATGTGCAATGTCAAAAATAATAGTTTGAAATATAAAATGTGCCTATTTCCCAAACAGCAGTTTGTTGAAATTCAAAATAAAATGAAATTAATTTTCAAATTATAATCTCAATTTAGCAGTTACTGTAAGGTGGTGCTGTTCAAGTTTTGCCAGTTTAATGCCAGTTTAAAATGTGTCACTGATGTAAGAGAATTTTTATCAACAGCAGCAGCAGGATTGCAATTTTAATGCTAATGGTACCAACACTGCTTCAAGCAAAAATTTATTTAAAAAAAAGGGAAACAGAAAAAAAAAGATCTTTCTAGGCAGGTTCTGAAAACATATTTTTATAGGTTATACATGTACCAGGGGCGTATCCAGGGGGGGGGGGCGCAACAGGCGCGCGCCCCCCCTATTGGCCGTCGTAAAAAAAAAAAAAAACTAGCAAAAAAAAAAAATCCTCATACCAATTGAAAATATTGTTCATTAAATAGGCTTCAAAATTGGTCACATATAGCACTATTTTGCATCTCAGCCCTTCTTCAGAAGCAAAAATTTTCCAAAGACCCCTCCCCCATGACGGCGATTAAAACATTTCTGGCGCCCCCCCTATTGGGAAATCCTGGATACGCCACTGCATGTACCATGTTATACAGAAGGGCTTAATAGAGAGGTGGTCAGTAAGACAGGTTTGACTGTAACATATTTTAGGATTTTGTTTCAAGTCAAGGAAAGTGATGTTTCTGCTTCTTGTATAGCAGCAACACCAAACATGAAGAGTGGAAACATGTAAAGACATAGTATGTGTAGTCAGAATCAATCAACTCACAATTAGTCAATGTTGTGGTTAATATATGGTTTGATCTAATTATTACATTACAAATAATAAGTCTGCTTGATGGTGTCCATGCACAAACATTCCTCAATTGGACGAAGTAAAGTACATGTATACTATACTATTAAAGCCCGTGTACAGTATTGGTAGCAAAAAGGAAATTGGAAAGAAATGTGTTAAATGTAGTGTCATGTTGTTCTCCTTGTATCCAAAGATGTTTGTAAGAGATCATTTGGTATTCCATCTATGATTTCAGGTGAATTTCAGTGTAAATATCTGTAAGAAACGCTAGATCACTGCCATATGCTAGGACCTATCCACCCCGATGCATAGAGAGCATGTGTGTCACTGTGTGTAGCTACTCATTGGTTTTACATGTGTGTGTGCAAAGTGTATAGTAGATGTTGCCATTGTTGGGATTTTACGTGCCTGGCCCGGCATATAACTTATTTTTTGCCTCTCATTTGCTTTAATATTAAACTTTAGGAGGTGAAATCTTCACAGTGTCATAGTATTGCTAATATCTTGAAATGCACTGTGCGCTGATTACAGCTGCCGGAGCTAAAGCCAGGGTAATAATATCCCAAAACCCTTTGGAAGCGCATAGGGACGTTATATTATAATGTAATATGCGCTATACAAGAACAGTGGTATTATTATTATTATTATCTTGCTATTTAATCAACAAAAATCTAAGAAATCTGATGAAACCTTTTGAGGGCTCACTTTATACCTCAGTCGCACAACCAAAGCAACCCAGAACGAATATAAACAATCTATCCTTGACCAATAAGTGTGATCTTTTTAAAAATTAAAACAAAAATCAGTCTTGCATAGGTGTGACTGTGGTACAACAGTTTCATTAAACATCATACCTCCTTCTAATTGAAAAGAGAATATTGACAAGAAATATATGAATGCTGTTAAGGTTATTTCCAAGTGGCTCCTAACAAAGTTTTTATTTTTTTATTTTTTAAGGAAACATATAGCTCAGTATATTAGAGGGTGTTTTGATTTATCATTAATAGTTTTACTTGCATCAGATTAAGATTAAAATAATTCAAGGATGCAGGACATATATTTATATATGAATTAAAAATTACTTAGACTTGCCAATCTTTATGAAGGTATCATTCCTCATGAAGGTAATACTTCAAATGATACTTCAAATGATAATGTTCATTAGATACAGATTGATATTAATTTAATATTTATGAAAGATATGCTGTGTGGCTGATACTTGTGAAGTGAACATTCAAGATGTGAATGTTACAATGTTAGGAGATTACAAAAATTGGAGAGCAGGTGAAGATAAAAGTAGAGTCATAAATTAATATCCTTCTTCCTTTAGTAGGTCAAGCAGCAATTATGAGATGAAAGGAATTAATGGATGCTACCCTACACTTGAAAACATCCCTCTTTGAGAAACGAACAACTTAATTCTATTTTTGCAGCGATTATAGATCAGCAGGTAAACAGTTGGCTTTCAGCAAGCCGCGAACCCGATAATTTGTCACCTTTGTCATTTGTATGCTACATAGCACCCCTGGTTACCGATAGCGATAGGCACCTCTAAGTCTGCCCTCTCGATCAGCGGAGGTTAACGGGGGCGACAGCCTCGACAGGGATCGGTTAGGGCGCCCAGTCTGCATGGCTCCTCGCTAATGGGTTGGAGGATAACTCGTGGAGCCATCACTGGCATTTAGTTCCTCACCTCACTTTATCTCACTCTCTCTGTCTCTCCCCATCTCTCCCTCCCCATCTCTCCCTCCCCTTTTCTCTTCCTTCCCTTAATTCTCTCCATTTCTTCCCTTTCTCTCTCCTGCGCTGCTCTTGTATTCCATATTTTCCCCGGTCCCTTTTCTCTGGATCTCCATTTACCTTTGTTTGTCTTCGCTCTATTTTGTTTTGCAATGTCTCCTCATATTCCCGCTTTCGATCTACTGGTTTTTTTTCTTGTACCACTCGCCCTCCTCAGTACATATTCTCATCTTTCTTTCCCTCTCCCTCTTGCTCACTACATGGCTTTGACCTCTTATTTTAGTGTCTCTCCTCTTGACTTCTCTGTTTCTACCTCCATATCTGTAAATTACTCTCCTTTCTGTAATATTTTGCTCTCGAGATATGTTGCTCTCTGTCTCTCTGTCTGTCTCTATTTTTCAAACTCCTTGCTTTCATTGTCTCTCTCTTTTCTTCAATCAGTAATTGCCTAATTTAGCTTATTAATTTTTGTGACAACTGCTGTCACCTTTAAGTTAATTTGTTTGCTTCTTCTGAATATATACTCTTTCTTATTTCTTTCAATACCAATACAGTATCAGTATTTTTATTCTTTTTGAACGTGTCATTACTGTATTCCTTTATTATTTTAATGCTATTTTTTCTTCTTGTCCCTGCATTCCTCTTCCATCTCTCATGTAACAGTTTCGTTTTCGGTCTTTCTGTCACCAATCTCACTTTGCGTGGAGTGCGTTTACATTGCTATTGATACCTCAGCCAATACATCTTATGTTGAACTCTTTTGATATCACGGTTATGAATACTATTTGAGGAAATTGCATGTGGAATCTTCAATTTTCTACGTGCCACTGCATCAGATGTGGCAGTGCCATCAGGTTATATAATTTACTAATAGTGTCATGTCCATTAACGGAAATTGGGGTTCTTTATGAAATATGAGATAACTATCCTCCTCTCTCTGTGTCATCTCTCCCTTTCTCTGATTTTCTCTTTCAACTTGTATTGTCATAAATGTGTTTCTTACGACCTCATATAGATATAGCATTTATCTCGATTCACTCTTTTGAACTCTTTAATCTCCCATTTCTTGACATGGTTATTTGATGCAGACTGAATGAATGAATGACCTGTGTACTAAGAACATGCATCAATCAATTATATCCAATACTCCTGAGGGAAGACAAAAACAAATAATCCCTCTCCTTTACTGTTTAACTGAGTCTTTGGTCAAACAAGTGTCACATTATAACGAGGTCTGAACTTTCTAGTGTATAATTGACCGAGGGGCATTTTCTGTCACCGCGTTGGCACACCAATTACCCAAATGTCAAGTCCAATGGTCGTGTCCACTTAGCCGGTGGTCATTTATTTATGAATGAAATTGAGTGGGCCTGTTCACTTATTGGTAAGTTTTGTCTTTGCTGGACAGGCTTTTTCTAGTGGACTTCCTGTCCCCATTTCCTGATCAAGCAAGTGATGTTGGTAGCTCTCACCAAGGAGTTATATCACAGAACCATGCTCTCACAAACTGTGTAGATTGGGAACTAGTTCATCATGATGTACTTTAGAGCAGATAATTGATTATTAGCTGTAGTAAAGCAGGCTTACATTTTGCTGGTATTAGTCCTTTGAGTTTGTTATCATCAGGAGAAGTAGAGTTGTACGTTGTGTGAGAAGACATTCTGAATGATGGTCGGACGTAGAAATGTAGTCCGTCGCCATAATAAAGTAAAAGAATAATAATAATGTGAAATCACCAGAAGTTATGTCTACAGACCTACAGGTGTATGATACACGGACACATTTTTGGGGGGTTATTTTTCACTTTGTTGGCAATTGGCATATCGCAGAAATTGAGAAAACTTTTTAAAAAATTGTTGGGGAAAAAAATTGTACCTAGCTCTGATGGAAAAAATGAAAGAGAGAGAGAAGGTGGTCTCTGCTCTGGTGTTCTTTGATTCTGATTACTATCATACCCACTCACAGTTCGAAGCAGCTTACTCCCAGCATGCACAAGAACAAAACTACAAGATGCTGAAACCCTGACAGATGGGAACAAATTTAGAACTTGTGAGTTTGGACCCTTCTTGAAAACTATTCCTTCCTGTAGAGCAGATATATTAAGATATCTTATCCATAGCCCTGACTGATCAATAGCTGCAAGTGAATGCAGACATGATCTTTGAAACCATGAGGTGAAAAATGGAGAGAAACGGGGGGAAGAAGGAAGAAAGAGAGATGATGATCAACACCCGAAATCAGCTGTCACCTCAGCGCTTCCCTGAACAGGACATTACAAATGAGAGCCACTAATCGCCGATTTCGACTTCTTCCTCTCGCCCAACAAAAACAGCGATGCTCTGGCACGCAACCACCGCGTCTGGACCGTGCCCCCCTCCTCGTTCCGTGAGATGCAGTCACCTGCGCAACTCTCAGGAGATGCACTTCCCACTCAGATCCTTATCAAGTTTTTTTGTGTAATTCGTTTGAAGGGGAGATAGGTCTATTGACCTGCTTCAATGTTATAAGGAGCCACCAAGGCATTAAGGTAACAGAAAAATGAAGAAAAAAAGTACAGTGCCTATTCCAACTAAACAAGGGGGAGGGTACATTCATTCATTATCTCTTCCGAGCGTCTTTCATTTCCCCAATTGTCTTTCACTTTGACAAGGTTTCAGGTCTGTTTCAAATTACGCGGGCAGCTCTAGGGCCGCAAACAGATCATCCCATCGAATGTCAACAGTGAATGGTAGTCACTTTCACACTAGACACTTAATATATCGTTGGATTTTCTTTGCATCCTTCTTTACCCTTTGAATTTTATTTCTTTTTCTTTCAGTTCTCACATTGTTGTTCATTTCCTTTGTATATGTTTCACTCCCTCCCACTTTTTACCATTTTTTGTCACTCAAGTGTATGATCACAGTTGCTTCTATTTGTTCGACCATGTTTGCATTCTCTAAACAAGTTAGATTTTACAGGTAATTTCACTTATTTTCACATTTATTCAGGATTTTAATTTGTACGTGTATGTCATATCATTCAGTACATCAGATGTTATAAATGCAGTCCTAATTCTTATTTTGTATTGTGTGCATGGTGATTTTTTTTTGTACGAGCTCTTCATCGTTTTTATGCTTTAGTTTTCAAATATTTATCTGTATGATGAGAGGAACAAACATTCGTATTTACATTCATCTTTAAATATTCTAACTGTTCAAGCTTATCCCACTTCCCCAAATCCACCCTAAAATCTTTGATTTTCATGATAAAAAAATCTAATGTGAACTTGTTTTACATCCTTAAGGAAATGCACTGTAATGTTAGATGTTAGAGCTTCATCGATGCAATGATTACTGAGGGTATAGCTAGACAGATGTTTGAACATCATTCTGTATATCACAATTTGAATGTGGATGTAAGCAAGCTGGGCAAGACTGCCTAGCCTCCTAACTGCCCATTGCCTGTTCTTGCCGAGATATTTATTTTTATATTAAATGCAGTATTGAAAAACAATGATTGTAAAGTGTAACTATATTTACTACTCCCACCCTGTGAAGAATATTTATAACTGATTTGAGTGTGTAATTCAATCGCAAATCAGTGGTAAAATCGTCGGGTAATTTTTCATTCCAAAGTGTAATTACATGCATGTACTGCTTACTCCCTCCCAAGAAAATGTGAAATTATTACATATGTACTGCAAATGCAGACCTGTGGTAACATCTTTAAGTAATTTTTCATTCAAATAATACATACTTGTAGTTTGAACTTGTACATGTAGTTGGTGTGAAGAATGTTTCCGAACTAAGCATGGGTGTGAAAGAGAAAGGCGCTGTGGCGCTTGCCTTGGGATCTGAAGAAGTTCTAGCCAATTGGTTAATTGTGGAGGCTTCCATGGAGCAGAGGTAGAAAAAAAGTGGATGAAAAATATTGAACTCATCATTTTAGGAAGGGGATCTTTATCTATCCTGAAAGATCCTGAAAGAGGAAAATGCGTGCTGGATATGGAAAGTGATGTTAAATGTTCAGGCTCCATTCTGTCTTCAGACTTCATTGGTTGCAAATGTTAGCCTTCCTACGCAAGAGGAATGTCGAAAATAATACCCCCCTCGTAGATTCAGTGAAAGCAGGGGTGGATCCAAGGGGGTCACAGGGGTTGGAATCTTCCTCTTTTTTGCTTTTCAGAGACTTTTGGGTTGGGACATTTGCTCCTCCGTCCATATCTCGCAAGGTCAAAGGTTAAGGTTAAGGTCATGATTTGGTTTTTTGTTAAGGACAATGTGAAGATTAGGGTTAGGGTTAGGTTTAGGTTTAGGATTAACATGGCAAAGTTAGACTGGAGCATTTGTCACAGGAGAAAATGCCATGGAACCGTAAATCAACACCCCTAGAATAAGACGATCCCTTTTTTGCTTGTCAGAATTTTGGGGAATTGGTCCCCCAAGTTTTTTTTACAAATTTCTGGATCTTCCCCTGGAAAATGTACATATCAGAGAATCTTAAAGGTGGTGATGTGGGGCTTTAAAACCGGCGCCAGGAACATGAATGAAATTCTTTTGATCTTAGGCATCTGTTTGATCAAAAGCGAGAGTGACAAGCTCAAAATCCACAAGGTAAAGATTTGAGATTGATCATGGAAACAAAGGATAAGGTCAGTTTTGTGAAGACATGACCTGTCTCAAGTAAATTGACATCCTCTTTATGGCATGTTGCCAATTAATGCAAAGCCTATTTGAATATCCTTCAAAATATAAATTTATTGTATTTGTGTGAAGTACATATTGTATACAGTCACATGACAGTTTTCTCTTTAATGTTCTATTTAAAGCTGTCTACCATATTTGCTCATCAGCTCTGTGCAGTTTAGAAGCATCTTCACCAATTATATCTGCCTTCTGATTGGTCAAGCTAAGATGCACAGGAAACCAGGGAGTGAAAGTGAGAATAAGGGAGACAATAGTCATTCAGGAAAAGAAAGTAATTGATTGTGATATATAGATCCTGTTTGTGATCATAATTTTTTCCTGTTAAAGAAGTTAATAGCAAGTAATTAGAGGTTGCTAAAAGCAATAGAATATAAAGAGAGATTATTTATGTTAAACAAATAAAAGCTGTGTGTGAAAGTTGTGGAGTGTGAAAGGTATACATGATCTTTTTTCACAATCACTTTGGTATTGAGATTTGGTCCATGTGAAGACATATTGAGAATTGCTACTTGTTATAGGAGAGGATTTATTTGCACTTTTGATTGATGTGATAATGATGGAAATTTGAGCTTTATGTCAAAAATTAACTTGTGGAATCAATACAGTATGCATGCTCTCATGTTGAGTCCTGTTCAAGATAATTTATGAAAATGATACAGTGAGAAAGAGAAATAGAGGGAGCCAAAGAGTTTTTCTGACATCAGATCTTCATGAAGCCACTTTCATCCAATCTTTGAGTAGTATCTCTCTCCAACTACATGTACCTGATCACACGTCCCTTAATCCGGTATTGGTTTGGAGATCAGTTCACCCGACAAATCCCGATGGGGTTCAGAAGGTGACAACACGAGGGGTTGTCTCAGCCCCCGTCAGCTCGACGCCAAGCTAATAGTCGAGGATGCGCCCGCCCCTCGCATGGTATTAGTATTTCCTTTCAGCCGAGCAAATCACCGTGGATTGAAACACTTAACACCCGGCCAGAAATTTTGACAAATCTTTCATATTCTCCCAAGGTGCTGTCACTCTCTTGGTTGTGTGTGGGTGAAACAGAGAGAGAGAGTGAGAGAGGGAGAAATGGAGAGAGAGAGAGAGAGAGAGAAAGGGAGAGAAACCAGAGAATCAGAGAGACTGAGGGAGAGATAGAGAGAAATAAATAGAGGGGAATGGGAGAGACTGAAAGTGAACAAGGGAGACAAAGAGAAAGAGAGAGAGAGAGAGCAATAGAGGGCAAGATAGAAAGAGGAAGAGAAAACCAAGAGAGAGAAAGACAGAGAAAGACAGAGAGAGAGAGAGAGATTGGTATAGAGGGATAGTAAGAGGAGGCAAGGGAAGTGGGGAGGGGGTAATCATACTTAGAGGGGACAGCTATATAGAATTAGGCAGGAGGGGGAATGGAGAGGAAAAGGAGGAAATAAATAGTGTTTGACAGGTACCCAAACACAGGAACAGGGCTCAGAGAAGGAAACTATTGAGAGGGAGTGAAGCTTTTTGGAGAGAATTAAGATATCTGAAGAAGGATCGATCAGTGAAAGCAGTGACAATAGCAGTGGAGGGGCTGACGTAAGACTTTTGTTTGATGAAATACCAAAGTTGAGATTGAAAATAACAAATTTACTTCCATGATTGAAAGTTATTCCTCAAAAAGATATGAATAATATTTTCTATATAAAGAATGATATTCTGCTTTCATTTTAGCTTTTCTAATAAAGTCCTCTCACTGATAAACGGTTAAACCCTCTACAGATGGGTCCTTCACAGGTACTACTTTACGTCTTTAAGAAAATACATAAAAGACAGGAAATGTGATGAGAGATTCCAAGAAGGGAAGAGCAAAGAAATGATTATTAAAATTATTAATATATGTTGTATTTCATAATCAATTTGAAGGAGGCAGGATGCAATTTGATGGCAAAGATAGTCTGAGAAGTGTTAAGTACCAAAGCAGAAAAAAAAATCATATGACTTTTTTGATATATTAAAAAAATGTCTGGTCTATTATTGCTCTCCTTTGGCGCTTAAAAGACGTATCGAAAATAGGAACAGGAGACAGGCTTGGAGTGTAAGAAAGTAAGGTAACAGAAAAAAATATTTGCCAATGAAACAAGAAAGGAAAAATCTTGATGTGGAAGACATTGCCGCTGGGTGACAGACCGATATAAGATTAAAGATTTTGGACGGGGAGGTGCCAGAGCTAGTAATTATCTCTCTATCAGGCGGCACCCAGCTGCAGCCCGGCTCCCAAACAAGCCGTATCCTGCTAGAGAGCAGCGACTTGAGCGAGAGTCGTCTGGGGGTGCATGCGTGTGTCGCCTGCCCGCGATCCCCCGTGAGTGTAGGAGATATGGTTGGGTGTGTATAGCTGCTAGGGAGGAGAGTGTGGACTGAGAGATTGTTGGGGGCTGTCAGGCTTGTCTGCTGTGTTTAGGCTTGGGACAGAGGTGCTAATTAAGAAGTGCTTTTGAAAGCAGATGATGTGTAAAAAAATTAATTAAAAATCAGTTTAGCAAAAGTAGGACTTTTATAAAAAATGAGACATTGTAGAGTCTCACTGGGATATGTCATATATAAACAAAATGTTTAAGAAGGAAATATATCAAAAGTTATTTCAGATTCAAAGTTTTATTGTCATTCAGTCAGTATTCTTTTAGATCTATGTACTCATGTAAAAATGTTTTATGCACTATTTTATATACCTGATCAATCCAGCCAGTGTGGCATTGGTTTAGGTCAATGGAAATGTATTTCCTGAACTTTCATTACCATCTGACCTTATTTCATAACTGTATCCCGTCATAAATTAATGGTGGATTTTAGGGGAGGGGCACAATTGGCCCATGTCCCCCCCCCCCGTATGAAAACCAATTGGCACATGACATGAGAAACACACTTGCTTCCTTAATTGTTTAATTGCTTGGTATTGCCCCCCCCCCCAATCCTTATACAAAGTCCTGCATGGTTCAGCCCCTGCCATAAACACATCTTTGATGAAGCAGCAGCATCAGCATAACATGCATATTCCATATTTCATTGCACAAAGATCAGGAAGAGGAAGGGAGTTTACACAAGCACCACGTCACATTATCTTTAGAAAACATAATGATCCTGGCCTTCGTTATTGTCCAAGTTGACACCTGCACCTGATTGGTTGGTTGTCTTAGCCAAGTGGATCCAATGACATCAGTGTGACCATTTTAAGATTACCGGGAGACTACTTCACTTACGTGCAATTTTATCATTTTTTGAATGAGCAGAATGCATAGTTCTTGTAGGCTTATTTGAACAAATAAAACATTTACTGTAGATAAACTGATTGATTATTAAATGATAAAAGTGCAATGAGTGTGAATTTGAATAGGATTTGTAGCTATGAATGTCTCTGCATGGTCATTTCTGTCAATTTTTTTTAAATTTTAGTCTGTATATATTTATCTGTAAGTAATAGGATAAACAATCCTTGCCTCGATCCCCTTTGAAAATTTGAAAAATCTGCTCTGTATTATATGGTTAAAATAATACATTTTGAAATGTGAGACTAGTATAATAAAAGATTTCACAAAAATTTGTATTCATATTTGTATATTAGTATCAAACAAACTACATGTAAAAGTTTGATGTTACTTAATTTTGAGAATTGATGCATGAAATTGCATTTTCTTTTCCTCTTAGTTATACCATTCAATGTTAGATTCACAATCCAGATTTCATCATTATAATCCAACTTCCGTTGCAAACCACTATTTTAAATTTTCGGTTTTCTTGCAAACTTTGCAAAGTTGAATGGAGTTTATCATTTATCATATATGGTAAATTGGTCCTATTTTTGTTCTCTTTCATTTTCTGTTTACAATTATGCAGTAGCCGTTTTGTCAATTTTATGTGTATATTTTACTTTGTTCAATCATTTGTAATTCAGCCTCTGGCTGCAAGAAATGATTTTTATGCATGAATGAATAAAGACCATTATTATAAATTAGGGGAATGTTTCTGTTGGTCATATGATGAAAATGATTATTGAAATCAGTGACAATCCTCATCTTAATTTTAGTGGCAACTCTTATGCCATTATGATTATGTAACTCTATGGGTTACATACAGCTCATTTAATCTCTTCTCTGTCTCAAATACTTCTCTTGTATAGTCACTTTGCTACATTATTACTTCTGTTGGTTTTTTTTTTAGTTTCTGTTGTAAATTCAAACAATGTACAAATCTAATGCACTTTGTTTAAAAATCATACAACTTCATTTATTTCTTAATCGTCAAATTTCATCAACCTACTAAGCTACTCCCACCCAGTTCATATAATCTAGCAATCCTATATCTCAACAATCTTCACTAACTAAATGTAGCCTTCTCAGATTTTTACGTCAGAAACACGATTGCCACACCACTCTACCTTCTCATCTAATATATCTACATATCACCCTTTGCCCGTCAAATGCCATACTTGTATTTTTAATTGGGCACGCCAAGATCACTTTGTAATCACCCTGCTCGGAGCCTCTGTGAGATAGAAATACCAAGGGGACGTATACAGGAAGATATGTCATATAGTTTCTCTTCTCTTCTCTAGAATGAAAGAAAAAGAAAATAAAAGAGAGGGAGAGATCTGAAATGCCAGGCAGATCTGTGTCTCCAAACTCAATAATTACCTTCTATGTCATACATTTCTGACCCCACTTGCTTAGACTTTAATCAGGATAGGAGACAGTGAGGGGATGTCATTTGTAAATGGACTACTCTTCTCATTTCTTCATGGAACGTAGAATGTGAATTAGTTCCATTTGATTTCTTTGATTTCTTTGAAAAACATTTTGTTTTATAGATAGTTTTTAAAAATCTAGTGCAAAGCAAGTTTTGAGTAGCCTGCCCTTCAGACAGATCAATTTACATTTTTATTGAAAAAAATAAAAAAAAAGAAATGGAGTTTATAATTCATGTTGACTATATAATTGAATTCGGATATGAGAGGGATAGTCTGCCTGCCCAAGACACAATTAGATATTTTTTGTTGTCATTGATATGGGGGATATGAATATCATGACTGGAAAGTAGACTACATATGACTACATTAATGTGCATTTGTTGAATAAAATTTCAGAATGTCAGCAATCATTGCTATTTATTTCATATGTTGTTCTTACTGATATGTTTTATATCATGGGTTCCTGTGCATTTGTTGTATTTGAACATACCTCTGCAAATGCTTTCAAAACTAGGCAAAATAAAGGAGATCACATTCAACTAAAATTACATTTAGAACAGGAACTGAGATCTTGGAATAAAGGCCAGTGAATTCTCAGTCTTTCACTGTAATTTTTTTCTTCAAAGGATTGAAACTATTCAGTATTGTTTGATCGAGAAATCAAGTATGAATAGTTGTAATGAACAAAGGGAAGTAAAGTAGAATCAATACAGTGTGCTAAAATTAGACCAAACCGTTACAACATAATTTGTTACGTTTACTAATTCCATGTCAGGGCTAATACCAAATATGAAAAAAATGTATTTCTGGTGCGTGAACTAATTTGTTATTTAATAAAATAATGTTAGAAATGATTTATTTGATTTATTTGATTTGTCAGAGATCATGAATAATTGATACATTCTCTTTCTACACTCTAAATACTGCCATACATAATTTCAGTAGTATTATCTACATAACATTTAATTATTTCTGTCATCAGCTGTTCCAAACAAAACCACATAATCATTTTTTGCTGGTTACTCAGAAAACAGACAATTATGAATTATTTTATGTAGCAAAAGAAATTAGTCAAACATGATAATATAATGTGGTACTTTTAAGTTCTCCAAAGGAAATACAATTGAATATCATTAGGCCTTTACCCTTCAAGTTTCATGATTAGTTATAGGTCTCTCTCTGTCTCTCTCTCTCAAAAGAGTACTAATAAAGCTGCTGGATCTCAGTCAATCTGTGAATGAAAATAAACAACAAATGATATCTATTTCTGTCATTTCTTAATGCAGTTATAGCCAGGAAGAGTGCAAAATGATTAATTAGAAAGAGCTGTTTATATTTATGTTCCCTGAAATGCCTCTTATAGTGAGTGGCCCCACTAACACCACATATATTCACAATTTTACAGGTTTTGTACTTTGAGATATCAAAGATACCGTCCAGTGCCTTAATCTCTTATTGGATATACCGACAAGAAGAAATGTCCAAGATAGTTGTGAGTGTTTTTTTTTTAAAGTTGCCTAAATATAGCCTCTAGTTGGCAGACTTGAAGTAATTATATCAAAATGAGTCATGTTTGTAAATAAAAGGTCAAGAGAGATGGAGAATTATGGGCTGTCATTGCAAATTGGCAATCCCTGCATTCATCTCTTATAAGCCGAGGCATCTCTCTCACATCTTTATCAGCCCACGCCCTGTGTGTGTGTGTGTGTGTGTGTGCTCATACTTCTTCTATCAAACAAATATTACCTATTAAACAATTTTTTTATGAAATTGACTTCTTACTAAATGTTATTGTCATTGTTCTTGTTAAAGTGATCTGGTAACTTTGTAGAGGCTTGATAAAATCTGAGCTGCCTGGCCTTACAATGCTATCAGTGTATGTAATATGGTATAAAAATGAAGCCCAGGAAAGAAAAAGCACTTCAAAAATCATCATGTGCTTCACAAAAATAAACACATGCAAGTGACCGGAAATGCCAGTCTCATTTTCCCCCATAAACTCAGTGTTATACTAAAGCATATGGCCATACGCTTTCGTAAATGGGAGTATTCAGTCATATATATCTTAATAATAGCATTATATAGTTTAAATCCTTTCTATGCCTGGATATTTGTTTATCCTTCTGAACATCATTACAAGACAGATATCAAAATTCAACAATTTATTAAATCAAGCCTCCACAAAGTTACCGAATCCCTTTAATACATTTTTTTTTGTTCCTGTATTTATTTTTTGTATTTTTACTTATATTTATCATATCATTCTGTCTCTTGTTAGTTTTAGGAGGACACATTTCTCTGACAGAGGACATGGGTATTTTCATTGTAACATCTTTGTATTTCTTTAATAGAAATAAAGATGAATTATATATAAGAATTAGTAATTGTAATAGTCTAGGGTCCTGTACCACAAACACACAAAATCACCTTACTATCAATTGTAGAAATCTATATATTTGTATGTCCATTCTTGTTACAATTCAAAGTTTCGTACAATAAATTGCATCATTCTGTAACATAAAACTCATTGTAATTCACTATTGATTGTAAAGTTGCGATCGAAGGAGATACAATTAATTTTGGGCAGATACATTCAATTGTAACTCTAATGTTCCAGGGCCCAGTCATATCTTATTGTGGGGATTACATTATGACATCAGTGACTGAGTATTGATTTTTTCCCCCTACACTTGCTAGATTTGCTCTGTGAGTGAAATACTTCAATTTATATGCCTTTATTTCTAGACAATGTCTGGTGGTGTTTTTGTTTGTTTGTGTTTTTTGTTTTTGTTTTTGTTTTTTTTTTTTTTTTGTGGGGGGGGGGGGTAGTTTATCTCTTAGCTATAATTGATAATAGCTAAATAGGTATCTTTTTTATGTAACTGTCTGTTTTTTTAGAAATGTGTGATACAGAACAGCAATAAAATATGAAATCATATACACCCCATTATATGGAATTGTAAATTTTCCTTACCTACTCTTACTCTATTATATCCTCAACTCTTTTTATAATTCCTATGAAAGACTAATAATTCCTTTTAAAAGGCAATTAATAGCTATATTTCAGCTTTCCAGGCTAATCCCAAAATAGTCTATATATTTTGCCTTTTTGTCATGAGTGACATAGTATGCTTTTAGTTGTGATAGTTACTATGGATGCTATGGGTGTAATTTTAGTCTTATGTTGTGAATTTTGGAAGGATGAACATTTTAAGCTGTCCATGAAGTAACTTTTTACAGGTTATGCAAAATATGAAATCATTGAAATTAAATGTCTGGTAAAGTGTACTGATGGTTTATTTAAAAAAAAAATCAATTTAGATTCGTTATCACCCATGTGACAATAGATTATCTTGCTTTGATATAAACATTAAAGTTGTTAAACCTATGTTTTCTCATATTGCATATTATCAATCCACATCAAGCTTTTTCATGTTTATTATTTAAAAAGATGTATGATGCCATTTTCCTCAACAAAAGAAAGATACTGACTTTATTAAATGGTACCAAGAAAGAAAGTAAACAGAAAGGAGAATATGAAGTAATGAAGGATATAAAAAAAAACCTAAATTGTCTGAAGGCTAGAGCTATCTGAAGTAGTTTCCTGTCCACTGGCGGCGGGACAGAAAAATTAAAGATAGAATCATCCATAATATCCCTTTCATTTACCAGCTGTCCAATCTGAAAATGATCCCTTCTTCATGCCCTCTCTGGTGATCGCCCATTTTCTAACCCCCTTTTTTCCTCTTTTTCTTTCACAGGGGAACATCCTGGGGTGGAGTTGGCTTCTCGGCCTGTAGATACAGCGCGGGAGAGACAGCCATGCTGGAGCCTGGAGTTTCCTCCGCTTTTTCCGCCACGCACCCATTAGTGAGTGTCAGTTATTAATCGTGACGGCGCTCGTTTACTTTGACTCATAACCAATCCCGTTTTAATGAAGATTCTGGAGTCGGAATCAAGGAGAAGATAGGAGAACAAAAAAAAAATATTTGATTTATCTCCAGTTTATTTGAGAAATTCTGGTGGTCATTGATCTTGTATCTTTATACATTTTCATGTCTCCTATCTTTCCCTTTTTGGTGGGTCATAAGGATTTCTGGCTTCTAGACAGTTTTAAGTAGCCTTCATGATTTTTTTAATTGTCGACTCCAGTTACCTCCTTACGCTGGCTACATGTATGCTTCCACGTTCTCTCTTAAGTGCCCTTCTTTTTCTTCTTTTATTGGTTAATTTGCAGTTCTCTTAAAGGATCCTCCCCCGATTTCTCTATTTAAAACTTTTAAAACCTATTTGATTTGAATCGGTTTCAATCATCAATGACTTACACTTCCTGTGTTATTATGCTCATATTAGGATTGATTGGTTTCAGGTAGAAGCTGCATGAATAGCTACCCGTCACTACGGATTTTCATTGCATTGTCTTGTCAGCCCAGTTCATGAAAATCTCTGCCTTTTTCATTGTTACATCAGAGAACCCCAAAAAGCTTGGCAGGGAACGTACGGATGGATAAAGGGATTCATGTTTCTCATGTAGTTCATCGTAGGTTGAAGTGGGACCCTTGTGTGAAAGATGGAACACATTCTGGAGCCAAACTGTCTAGCAATTTCATGCTGATGAAAAATCACAGGAAACAGCTTGCCAAAAGGTAGCAAGCTTTTCTCTGTCTCTTCCTCCCCCTGTCTCTCTTTCCCTCTCTTACACTCATCCTCTTTCTCTCACTTGCTCTTACTGATTCTACCTCTCTTTCCCTCCCTGTGCACCTTAACCTCTCTACACCCTTGTAAAAAAGTACCATAGTACCCATGGTAATTTGACAGTAATTTGACCAAATTACCATGTTTTGTTATCATGTAAGGACTTGATTCAGAGTCAATCATTTGTTTCTTTGAAGGTTAATATCACTGTAATTTTCTTTCTGATAATTTCGTTTGCTACCTATACCTCTGGGTTTTTTTTTACATTATTTTCATTTTGGTACATCTTTGCCTCTTCTAGTTCAGATGCCGCTCCTCTTGTCTGTCCTAGTTCATTGATAACATCATGTTTTTCATTCTTTATCTATCAGAACAATTTGTTTTGTAAGACTCACACCTTGAATGCATTTGCTAGTTGCAGCTAGGCTCCAAGTAACTAATTAGGAGAATGATTCACTTTTTGTCACACACAAAAAAGAGGGACTTGCCCACATTCAGACTAGCAAATCTTTTTCTACAACTACAGTGAACTCTGTCGATAAAGACCACTCAACGAAGACAAGAAAAGCATTGAGTCTTTGGTTTTTTTTAAACACAGCTTTTTGTATAAAGTTGTTTTTATGCGAATGCCATAGTTTTTTCACAGACTGACTAGAAATTCCACCCTTTTCTCCCCTCTCTTATAATCTTGTTTTTCTCTATCTCTCTCTTATTCATTTTCATATTTTCTGCTTTTAAAATTATGCTGAATGAGTTTGATTTGCTTCTTCTATCTGTTGCTTTGTTTATATTCTCTCTTTATCTCTCTTTATGTTCCTCAAAGATTTTTTTCCCTCTCTCTTCCCCATCTTCTAATAAAGATTGTTCATTAGCAAAAAAAAAAAAAAAAAAAAGAAAGAAGAAGAAGATTGATAACTTGTATTCAATATGTTATCTAATTGTGATTTAAGGGTCCTTAAATCTGTAAGAAATTATTGGATGAGTAGGGACAGACAGATGCTGTACTTTCCTAAATTTGATCATAGCCTGTAAGAAAATTGCTGGTAACATACTACTATAACAACTAATATTTAGGTTCTTAGCTACACCATTCTAGTTTGTTTTGTTTTAAATGTATCAGAGTATTAAAACCAAATAGCTCTGGTAATAACAGACAAAGTTCTCTCCCCAGGAAGTCTGGCTCCCAATCTTTTATAATGATCAGTAAGAATTATAGCATGCTATTTCCCTTGTACATTTCAGTTGTTTTCATCAAAATTAAAATAATCAAATCATTGATTCACTTTGATGCTGTTGTCCACAAATGTCAGCTGTATCATATTTGGCATTTTCATTTAAAAAAAATGATAATACATGTATACAATATTGTAATATTTTGGCATGGTCATCAGTAATTGAAGGTGAAAATAAGAGAAAGTGTAAAAGAACGAGAGAAGGGAGATAGAGAGAGAGAGAGAGAGAGAGAACGTTGAAGAGGTATAAATATGGATTGACCTAGTAAAGCAATGAGCAAGCCAACACCTCAATTATTAATAGCATGGCAAAAGGAAATATCATTGATTAAAACAACATGGTGGGATTAGTTGAAATGCAGCAGTTCTGGCATTTCTACGATTGACTCATCACTGCATGGCAGTGTTTGAAAAGGTTAGTATTAGAATGAAATGTAGAAATGCATTAGAACACACACAGTATTAGTAATAATTTCCCATTATGGGGGACTCATCATTCCTGAATATGATGTTGAGTGTGAGACAAACAATGATCCTTTGTGTTGAAGTAATTTGCTGGATCAGTGGATATAATTTGTAAAGTTTTTTTTCTCTCTTTTCCCTTTTTAGCCCATCTTGGATGTGTGTTTGAATTTTTAACTGTTTGTTTGGAATTCACACAGGATTTTTTATTTTTTACTGCTCCTGTATCCCACCCAAATACATATTGGTGCCCCTATAGTGTTGCTTGCATTGTCTGTCTCTGGAACTATTACATTTGTTTCTTGTTTCATGTCGTTCATAACCATGTATAGCTACTGGTAATCTATATAGTTCAAAGTAATATCATAGAAAAACATATTTCAGTACCATCCAAATGATTTAGGCCAGTATTTGTAAGCTTCATCACATTTTTGTTGTTCTAAGTAACCTCTCTACCATGTGATAAACTATTTACAGCCTGTTTTGCTCAAAATGCAGTTCAATTGTCAGAATTCAAGATTAGCTTCAAGAAGGGATATAAAGATGATGTAAAGCCGATGGCTCATATTCATGGAGGTGGACTAAGTTACTCCTGGGCCCCATTTCATGAAACTGCACTGCCACATTTCTATGACAAATTTGCTCTCAACCAATCAGATGCAAGGATATCAGTAGCTTATGACAGTCATTACAACTTGTTATTGATAACAATTTTTATGAAACAGGTTCCTGGTTTAATGATTTATGGAACACCAAGTGTCAAGTTCAAATTACAGTAATTCAGTAATGAAGTAAATGTAAACAAAATGTAAATGTAAACGAAAAATTTGTTTCATGTTGAAGTGATCTTTGTTTGTTAGTTCATTTACAGATTTATGGTAAATTTTGCAGGATTTGCGTGTTGACACTTGGTGCTTCATAAATCAGTAGACTAAATCTACCCACTTCGACCTGGAATAAAGTTACTACGCTTTTATGAATATCAGCCAATGATATGGTTTACCTTAATGAGTTCTTCTTGACCTTAAATGATTGCTCCTGATGTCATGAGTAATGACAGTTTGCAGCAGATAAGGTAACCACATCTTTTAAAATTTTCTCCCAAATCTAACTGACTAACGATTAATTGGACATGTTGATTGGCTTAATTAAATGTTTTCTCACCTTAGTTCACAAGTGCTAGGTCATATGACTAATTGCTCCTTTTGCATCACCTTTTGGGGTTCTTTTGAGGTTCTTTTTGTATTTATTGATGAAGGGATCTAATTTGACCTTAGTGGCATTGTGAGCTGATTTCCTCCCAAATTTATCTGTGGTTTGCTTGAAGGTTTGCCTTGCCTCATGTTGAGTTAGCCAATACTGCTGCCAACATGCTGTGATGGTGACTGAAACTTATGTAAAGATGGTCCCTTTTGACCTTATTGACCCTTAAAAATTATTGATATGAAAACTTCTATACAAAGAGTTAGAGCTGTCTTTCACCTTATCATATCTATTAGTTTAAACCACAAGCAGATTGGGGGGGGGGGAACGCAACCAGCCCATACCTCTACTTTTGAAACCCAAGTGGCATTCTTTAATATACAACCCCCCAAATATACCTTCCTTTCAAAGTTTTAACCTGAAAGTTCCCTGAAGAATCACTTCCCCACTTCTTTTTTTCTTGTCTGAATTGTGCCCTCTCCATTCCATAAAATCTGGTTTTAGCACACTGTTGTAGACCACTGATTATGAGTTTGTCTGAAATTTATCACAAAAGTATTAAAGATGTCTATATCACCTTGTTGATTTGTGTTTTGTGGTAATGAAGCCAGTCTTAGATTTAGGTTATACTACCACTTTGTGACAACAAATATCAATATATAATAATTTAAAAAAAATTCCCAACTATCAGGATTGGTGGTCCATGCATCAAAATCAGTATGTTGTTCTCCATGGTAAAACAGACAAAAAAAGCACATAATGTTTAGAAACAAGAAAATTTTTTAAAAAGCAGGAAATTTGGAACAGCGACTTAAGTTTTGGAATGTAATTTATGCAGAACATATAGACATCATTCATGATTTCCTTTATGTCGTCATTTGACCAGATTTCCTGTTTCAGTGCCAGGTTCTTGGTGTCAGCATCGATCAACTCTCGTCACCTTTCACAAGGCACTCCTAGATTAGCCTCTAAGATTCGTTTGCCTTATCTGAAATGTTCCAGAATAGAGATGGAACTTGGGTAGAAATAAAGACATAAAAAGCAGGAAGATAGTGAGTAATCGACTCGCTCACCTAGCGCATTAAACATCAGTTTCAACTCGTCTCAATTTCCTGTGATGTGTTCTATATGTTTCCGTACAGGCCACCAAGAAAGACGGGGAAAGGGACACAAACATAAGAAATGTTGGGATTCTCAGAGAGCATTCTGGCGCATTTCGTGACAAGCTGCTTAATTCCCATCATGCACCACACCCCGTTTTATCCTTCCTGAGTCTGTACGCGCCCCAGCTTGGTCATGTGACTTGTTTGCTGTGGCTGATTCTCAGAGGGGATGGATGTCAGATATCATAGGGACAAGGTAAGGTAATGTTTATCAGTACCTGCAGCCAGAAAAGATACTTTATTTTTAGGAAGTTTTGAGCACTTTTAATCCAAAGCTTGAATTATATCTGAAACATTGTGATGATTTCCACATGTTCTTGGTTTTATTTGCAGTCTGAATATTTGTCTTTGTTAACACCACATAAGGTATGAATTGATCTCAGCAGAGACAGGAAATACCTAGTTTTCCAATGAATCTAACAAAACTTGATTTCACACAATCTCTGGACATTTGTGATTTTAAAGACAAAATGCATACAGAAGACATTGAAACAAAGAATATCAAAACAGAATGATGAAGTTTTGCATCTCAATTATTAATTGATAAATTGATTGTCAAATTATTAGAAGAAGGAGAATGAAACTTTAGACCCATTTTTTTCTGAGTGAACATGCATGAATGAGACAGCTGCTTCTTCTCACTTCTCATACTTATATTAATTGCCCTTAATAACTTTCAGGCAAGTAATTGAGACTATGTTGTCCAGGACATAAAATGTTAATTGGATCCCTGGATATCTGTCCCTAAATCTACCCATGTCTTTAGCACGGAAACAAGTTTGTAATCATATTATTACTAGGAAGTAGCAGTACAAGCAATAGAGGAAATATGGGTATGTTGGCTCGAGTGATGGGCAAAAGCTGTGATGGAGTGTACTTTAGAATTAGAAATTAAGAACATGAAAGGTTTTATCTATGTGATAGAGAAGTTATTATTTTTTTTTTTTCACATTGGTGTTTAAGGAGAATACATATGTATGTTTGGAAAGGGCATATTGTTATGGTGTTGGTGTTCTTTGCTTTAAGGTTCTGCATTCTCTAAAAATGTGCAATATTTTGTTATATTCCTTTTTTATTATTCTATCCACATTATCATCTTTATCTGTTGATGAACCTGAATTATGTCAGGCAAAAAGATGTTTTGCCTGTGGAACTCACTCTCATGGAGGTGTCGTGGTTTAGTGGATACGTCACCGGACTGTGGATCTCATGGTTCGCGGTTCGAGTCCCGCCGCGGCACTAATGTCCTTTGGCAAGACATTAATCTACATTTGCCACTCTCCACCCAGGTGTAGTAAATGGGTACCTGGTTCCTTGAAATGTTTTGAGCGCCTTATAGGGCAGCTCGGCTAAAGCCAGGGTAATATTGGAGCGCCTTGAGCACCATTGGTGGATACGAGTGCTATATAAATACCCAATATTATTATCCTCTCTTTGTGAAATTGAGTTTAGAACACTTCAAATCTTGCCTCAAAACATACCTACATGTAGTTCAAAACTCACCTGCCCTCGACAAAGGAATTAATTAATAAGGTTGAAGATTTGTCAGTCTGTCGGTCAATTGAATCTGGTGTTGCCGAAATCACTGGCCCGTCTCCGTGGTCTACTGGTTAAGGCACTGGTGTTTTAAGCCAACGACCCGGGTTCGATTGCCAGTGGAGACATTTTTTTAACCTTTGCAAAAATTTCAAAAAGGGAGGACAGCTCTGGGGAACTTTGATTTAAGCTACGCAACCATTATTCTCTCATTTTCATTTCTCACAATTATAATTATTTCCACGAGAGTTGCCAAAGCTGTTGTATATGTTATTTCCTTACAATTATATATATGTATATATATATATATATATATTAGAACATTGAAAACAAGAAGCAATAGGTAGTATCTTATTGAGCATTTTGCGTTAATCACTATAATTGAACATGAACTATTAAAATTAATCAAACTTTTCTGTAATAAAAAGGACTGAGCTGATGGAGACAAGATTAGTAAAAATAATTGGTAGATTAATCATTTTTGCATCAGCTCCTTTTCCTTAATGATGTGTGATGTTATGGTTTGCAGAAAAGTGCCAGCCCGATGGCAGGATCACAATATCCCGTCATCATCGGTACTCTCCCTGCTGCCCAGCACTGCACCTGTAAGGTGGCTGCTTTCTCGTGCAGGCAGGCAGGCCAGGACAGGAGGACATATAGTCCCAGTATGTTGGCACAGGTAATTGCCTACATTTCCTGAGCTATAACATGCTAATTGAGCTATTAAACATCACCACCTCGGCTATAATTAATGTTGGGAGGTAACCCCATATTCAGCACAGAAGTGATATGATCTGGAGCCTCTTAAACTTGTCTACTTGTTTTGCAAAAATGGTTTCATTGTCCTTTTTGTAGGTCTTGATTTCTAGAATCATCCTTAACATGCTTGAAATTCAGTAATCATTTTGTCTCAGTTTCTAACTTTTGAAAACAGCTCTACCAGTTATTTATGTGTCAGTTGCTCTCATTGTATTATCTTTATTATAAAACAAAATGAATAATCAGTTATTTTGTCAGATTTTAAGTTACAAATTCAGAGCTATTTCAAGGATTTAGAGTTTATAATTACAGTATGATCTATAAAATAGTAGTTGCTATTTTCAGGATATATTTTGCATTATTAAAAATTCAGTGACAAATGTAATGCTTCACGAACTTGTGAATTTAAATTAGAATGAATGTGGGGAACATATTGGGATTAATTTCAATACAGTCTTAGATTCTGCATTAGATAATGAATCAATTACTTTCTTAATCACAATTACTTTTAAATTTCTATTTTGAGATGATAATGTTTTAATGTTTTTTTGTCAATCCTGCCAGCAGAGAGTATATTAACAATTGTAATTTTAGCATCATTGCAGTATAAGCTGCCCCTTTTGATAATGATAATCATATCACAATAACTAGGGCAGCAAAGAACAAATGGAAATGCTCTATCATTCAGCATGATTTCAGAGAACCCTCAACCTTGCTTTACCCCAAACAACTTTTGTGTCACTCAAATGTTTCCATGTGTAACTTGAAAATCAACATGCGTTTGTAACCCTTCCTGCTGAAGTAGACTTACCTCATTAGGTAATTATCAAGAAGAGTAAAATGTAGTAAAGCATTATAAAAGTCAGGAGAGAAGAGATAATGATGAAAGTTTTCAATGTTAGGAGCCAGGTGTCTCACCTTGCATCTCGACCCCGTTAAAAAGCGATAGGTTCTTTGACACCAATCCTTTTTAGAGCCCCTTGTTGAAGTTTTGGAAGGTGATTGGTCAAAAGGAAACTGGTCACACTGATTACTTGACAGACTTGTTGGGACTGTTTGTTTATTCATAAGGATTTGTATACCCATTCATTTGATGTGCAATTATTTCTCTTTAGAGCCCATGTTGGATCTTTGGGAGGTGATCAAAAGGAAGCTGGCACCATGATTGCTTGACAGATTTGTTGGGACTGTTTGTTTATTTGGAGTTTGTTTACCCATTCATTTGAGAGGGTAAATTTTGTTGTTTAATGACCAAATTCTGATATTTTCCTGCTTCTAATAGATCTTGTATGCATATGTCAGGCTCAGCCTTGTTTGGATTATTTTGTTTGTCATGATTTCATGTAGCCATTCCTCCTTAGGCAAGTTCTGTTTAAAGACCAAAGTGAAATCTTTTCCTGCTTCTAGCTGCTCTTGTATGAATGTACATGTTATTGACGATCTTCTAATACCCCTTTCAAACCAAGCACTTACCCGGGGAAGTTCCCCTCGTAAGTTCAGAGTTACGCGGGGAAAGGTTTGGTCTGAAGAGGACAAGGGAAAAGTTACCCGCGTAAAGCCGAAGAACTTCCCCGCGTAACTTCTCCACCTACCGAGGTGCAGAACTTACGCGGGGAAAGAGAGTTTCAACAGGTAAGTGGTTGGTTTGAAAGGTCGGCAGAGAACTTCCCCGATGAATACGTCAGCGATCAATTATCACTTCCAGCCAGTCACATTATGATCCCATGTCGTCGCATCGACTTTCATTAACTCCGCGCGAAAACACAAACATGCGCGCTCTGAATCTGACCTGACTTCCAGCTGAGCAAACGTGGAATTCGTAACCAATGGCAACTTCCCCAGGGAAGTGAGGTCGGTCTGAAAGGTGCTCCTGTTCTTCTCCTAGTAAAGTAAGGAATTCATGCTAGTAGAATTTGAAGGTTTTCACCGGGGAAGTTAAGCAGGGAAACTGGTTTGAAAGGGGTATTAAATGCACTCTGCCTATTTCTGGTAGGGTTAATGATGGGAAATGTATTCAATAATTATTAGTTTGCCAACCTTACAAAGTGAAATCCTGATGCATAAATTATGCTTTCTTCCTGTGGTAAAAACAGGAACAAAGATGTGAACGTAGAGATATATTTGATTTTTGCAAGAGTAATAAGAAATTTCTGAACAACATATTGGCATTTTTCAAGATGAAGTCTACCCAGTCACCTCTTTAGCTCGTAAAAATTAATAGTAATGACTTCCTCTTTAAATCTATTAAATGCACTCCCTTTCTATATCTTTCTATATCTCTCTCTCTTGCTCACTCTCCCTCCCTCTCCCTGTCTCTCTCTACCTCTCTTTGTATCTCTCTCTCTCTACAGGTACCCAGACACGTTTGGTGTGCCATGTCACACAGAGAGCGTGATTGCAGGAAATGTTTGATGCAGTTTGCGTGAGCTCACCGCTTTTCCCGCCAAATTGACCTGTTTCCTGGAATCAGACACTCATGTCACCTGTGTTTTCCCTTCCTTTCCCCCTTCACTATCTATCTGTCCCACTCTATCTCTCTCATTTCATTAGATTTAAAGCAAAAGATAAGATGAAGGTAACCACTTTTCTGTCTTTTTCCTCTTCTGCCTGTAAGGGGTGTGGTTTTTTTAAAGGGCTCCCTCAGGAGCTAGAATGATGAGTGCGTAAGAAGACCCCCATAAGGTGGCTTCCCTTTTGTAACAGATTTACGATCTTCAAAAGTTGATCTCTTCCTCTGCCCCTTGAGGGTGCACTATGAATGTGTCAAGTTCACAGCAGGAGTCTCATGGTTTTAGAAGAAAAATTTTTTAAATGAAGAATGACCTAGTGATATAGTAACATTTTCTCCCTCTGCTTGAACTAGTAAATAGGCCTTGTTGTAGTCCTACCCAAGTTCTTCATGAAAGGTTTCCAAATACTTCCCCATAAGCAGCCACGTGAGAAATATAATGTGGTCGTATTCCATAAAACTTTTTGAAAGCATGTCGGTAGGGACTTTATAAGGAGTAATTGAAATTTGAAAATGGACTGAATTGACTACTGTAAAACAAAAGATTTTTGTGTTCATGAAACTTTTGCAAATTCCGTAAGGGGTCGAGATTCGTGAAAGTTTCATGCCGTGAAATAATAAAATCACAATTTAAACAACTACAAATTATTGCAATTCGCTAAAGTTTCTTGCTGCAAAATTGGCTTTCATTAACAATTTGCGAAAGTTTTATGTCGTGAAGGTTTCTGGTTTTACAATGTAAGTCAGGAGGACTTTGATCATATTGGAAATGGAGATTGACATCAACAAAAGTTATGAAATAAATGATTGATTCCTCTCCCTTCCACTGACACTTGGTGAAAGGATGTTCATATTGCTGAGGTACTTTTTACCTTTTTTGTTATGACATATATGACTATCATGTGTTTTGAAAACCTGTTTCCGTATTCATTAATAAGCTGGAGTAATTTGACAGATTTGAACATTTGATAAGATCTCTCTGGTCAAAATATGATAAAAGTCACCTGTTGAAATGGGTGACAACCTGATGCCAAAGTCTATGACAGGGACTACACAAACCGGCTCGTCATCCTCCAGACAGGTGTAGACCGTTTCTCACCGAATTACCTGTCAGCTAATCCCTATAAATAGGCATATCAACGGCAAATCCAGTTATGAAGATATGACACCTGGATAACAGGTTACAATATCCTGTCAATATGAATGCTTTGTGACATCACAAGCGTCATGGCACCGCTTCATAAGTGCCATGGTACCGCGTACAGCTGTCATGCGGGGAGACTGTGGCTGCACGGCAGCTCTCGATACACCTGTGACAAAAATGCATAATTTTTTTCATTGGGAGACTGTGGCAAGTGTCTTTATCATTTTGGTAAATATGACATTAGATTAAAGTGCAGCTTCCGTTTTCTTGCAGCCATACCATTGAAAGGTCCTTTTCTGAACCGCATTCCCCCATAAAAATTGACAAGATGGGGTGCGGTTGGGGTGTGTTGAGTCTCGGTGATAAAACTTGCCATTTGGGAAATGCCAATGTTCTCATTGTCTTGAAGTACGGAAGTTCATGACAATATTTAGGGCATCTTCATTGAGAACGCTTCCCCCCTAATCAGTTTATAAAGCACAAAAAGTGAGGCACATAGTTGCTTGGGAAGAAATTGAAAGATACATATGCTGCAAAACAGTTTTAGAAAGGGTAGCAATTGAAGTGACAAAGCCTTTCCTCAATTGATTACCGTATGCTCAAAAACAATGATTTTTAGATTAAGTTGGTTATCAATTAAGGGGTCCCTTTGTGTCTAAAAACAGAGAGATCAGGAAGGAGAGTAGACTCAGCTGGGCTTTAGACGAGACACATCTTTGTGACTCCTTTTGGCATGCTTATGGTTATGAAAAGGGAAATTATGGTGACGAGACCAGAAATTTGGTTGTCCACAGGTTTCTGTGTCTGAGACAGAATTTTTGCCAAAAACCTCTACCATTTGGGTTTCTCAAGTCAAAACATCAATCTATCAACTGATGAATTTTGACATATTGCTCTAACAAAATGAAGAAGAAGAAGAAAAAAAAAAACCCTGCCTAAAATACACTGATCTTCCACAAGTATCTGTCTTTTTCCTTCTTTCCCCGTTTTCATCTCCAGAAGAGGGAGAAAATGTAATAGAAGTGTTCCGATTCAGAAACTGCTTTTGACAGTTGGGGCTTCGCATCTGTCACGAGAGCATTCAGGGGAAAAGAGACAGTGAAAAGTGTGGATTAACTTGCAAGAAAGTGCGGGGAGGAGCCCGAGTCTAGCCGCCGGTTAGGGAATCAAGCAAAGGAAGTTTGGGAATGTGATTAGAAGGAGGAGAAACTACCTCGGGTCAGTATTAGAAGTTTGTTTTGACAATAGCATCATTTCATTGTGAAAGGAACGCATCTCCATGATTCATCCCGCCTCCTTAAAGAACAGTTTGAGGCAGAATGGAGCATCCTCTTTCTTCTTTCAATCACCTCACAGTCATGAAATACAAGGAGCTTGAAACACATCAAGGATTTCATTTTATTTCTGACTCCGTCTTTTCCTTTAAATACATCCTGTTCAAAGCTTCCTCCATCTCTCCACATCCGCATTCCTTTCTGCTCGCTGCTTGAATTTGTGACTATTTTTTTTATTAATTGAATATCAAGCTCTTCCAATCCAGATGTTTAGAGGAGTATAGAGACGCTTGTTTACTTTCTGTCCCCATTATATTTCCTTGTTTTGCAATAATGGTATGTACCAGTATCTCTCCTTCCCCATTATCACATGTAAAGTGAAGCAGAGAGGGGGAGAAAGAGAGAGAGAGAGAAAGAAAGAGAGAGAGAGAGAAAGAAAGAGAGAGAAAGAAAGAAAGGGAGAGAGAGAGAGAGAGAGAAAGAAAGAGAGAGAGAAAGAAAGAAAGGGAGAGAGAGAGAGAGAAAGAGGGAGAGGGAGAGATTAAACTTTAAGCTATTCCTTCCATATTAGTCCGATCCTTCTCTCTCTTTCTGTTTCTTTCTCTCTCACACACACAAACATACACTCCCCCCACACACTATTTCTCTATCACCCACTCTCACTCACTCACTCTTTCTCACTCACTCCTTCTCCACTCCCTGTGTCTCTCTTTTTCTGCATATCTTCTTCTTAGGTGTAATTATTCCTTTTAGAATCGTCACTGCTCCTACTCCCTTACAATCTCACTCTCACATTACACTTATTCTCCTTCCCCTTATTCTCCTTCCCCTTATTCTCCTTCCCATCTATCCGTCTCTAGAGATCTCCTCATCTATCCCTCTCCTTCATTTTAGTTATTCAATTTAAACAGAATAAAAGGCTTCACATTTCACATAGATTCCATCATGCTTGTATGATTGATAAAAACAATTTGTATCTTCCGATTAATTCTTACTCACCTTTACCCTTCACATATCCAAACTGACCATACCCCACTGTCAAAACAAGGACAGCCAGTGTCTTTGTTTAAAGAGGAAGCTAATTTTATTTTTATTTTTATTTGAAATAGTTAAATGAGCTATTGATATTGCAATCATCTGCAAAATGTGTGTAGTTTTATCTTCTCACATACAGCAAGCACATTATGATTTGAGCTCTGGGATTATGAATTCTTTTGAGACATTCCACAATTTTTTTGAGGGTAGATTATTGATGAGTAAAACTTTTTCTATTCAAACAAGTCCAGTGTAAAGCTTGTATTGCAGTACTCTGTGTATCTGTAGGGGTCAATCTTTAAAGCAATGTAATAATACAAAGAGAAATATATTTAAAGTACCATTTGAATAATATTTTCTACATTTTTTTTTAACTTGATAAAGTGTGAATAAACCAGCGTGAAATATTTTGGTTATTGACATTATTTTGTGATCTATTTTTGTTGATTGTACGGGCATATTTTTTTCCAAATCACTCACATTTCCCCTCATCATGAATGGACGACAAAGGAATATGATACAATAAATGGAACAGAAAAACGATTTCACAAACTCCTTAGCTTTTTAAAAAACTTGTACCTCGGCTTTAAGACCACAATGAAGTGCTCACAAACCGTCGAATAATTCTGGTTTGAAACTTGAAGCATTTCCTTATCCAGGAAGGAGCAGAATTAGGAACCTGATCTCTCTCCGAGGATAGCAGAACAAAATTATGATGAATTTGATCCAAAGCAAATGATGTGACATCTCTATCAGATCACCTTGGAATAGAGTAAAGCAGGGATTTCCTTCTCTGCCTCCTGCCTCATATCCAGTTTTCTTTGCCTCATAATGAGGAACACAAACTCATTTTCAAATGCCATTATGACTTTTTACATTATATCTTTAAGGTTCTGTCTGTAAAAGCAGTATGGCTTACAGAAATATTATGATGTGAGATTGAACTATTAAAGTGTCGATTGAAACCATCGTTAATTTTAACATGTGGTTTTCTTTGCTTCATTTTTTTTTGTTCATTGAATCAAATTAGATTGAAGAGAAAGTCTGCAAATAAGTTTTATAAATGAATTTATTACTATGTTTCATCTCCTGAGAGATAGGGTGACATTGAATTTATACAGTTTTACATAAAATGCTCTTATAGCTCTCCGCTGATGATATTGAATGATGATTATATAAACATATGATTTCAAATTAAATTTGCGACTAAGAAGGATAGGGGGTTTCACATAATGAATTATTCTTATATACCGTAATTATATGTGATAAAATAAAGCTGCCAGAATGTCATTTAGAATCATACACAGCTATTTTTTAATATAGTAAAACAGTAATTTTAGTGTATTATAAGAAAAAGAAATCATAATTCTTTTCCAGAAATAGACATTTTTTATCTAGGCCATCTATTTGGTACATTGGAATTAATATATAAATAATTGATTCAGGTAATATTAATCATTCCTTCTTTTTTCTTTATAGGAATGTGTTTAATTTCATATTTTGTTTATTTTGGACAAAATAGTATTTTGCACATTACATTCAATCTGTGATTTTGTGCTTGCCCACACAGTTAGCACAACATTTAGGTAAAGCATGAATTATGTTTGGCAGTCTTATGAATTTTTATTTGATTTAGCAAAGAGGAAGAAAAACATGATTACTTGGCAAGGTGGGAATTTGTTTACCTTTTCTTACTCTATTTTTATGATGTAATAGTGACCTTTCTGTGAACTGAAATTCTTATTTTTATCATATTTTTAATGTTTCAGTGCAACAGATTGTTTATTTTGAATGTTTCTTTGAAATTAAGAACCACATATACATAATATAAGTTAGTACATTTGCATAACAAAGAAACTATCAGAAAGTGTTCTTAAATGCTGTTAAAGTTTGCCAGTGATCATAATTCATTTAAAAGTTATAATTAGTTCCATTTAATCCCATAGTATGGTCAAATGTATTATATGATTAACAAGAGTATCATCCCTCTGACAATAATCTCGATTTTTTAAAAGCCTTTTCAGCATTTTAAAGTTGGCTTTCGATGGGTTTTCACTTTTTAAAGTTGAGTGCTTTCCTTTTCATGTCTTAAGCACTTGATACATATCTCCAAAACCAACTTTAAGGAACTACATCCCAGGCTAAATGCCAAAGATATTATTTTTGTTTCACCTTTACCACTTCTAGACAACTCCAAACATTCCTCCCACCTCCAAACCAGGTATTTTATCTGCGACCTTCCTTCATCTTGTAGGTGATTGCTTTCCTTGGCACCTATTCTCTCTATCCAGTCCTCTCATCTGCATTGAATTGTTTGGGAAATCATGCTGTGAACCAAAGTTTTGTGTATTTCATCTTTTTTTTTATATCATACATACATGTTTTGACATGAAATGTCTACTTATTATAATCATATTCATGGATGCTTGTTTATGACATGAATATTCACAAGGTTTGAAATGTATGTTCCTTGGCAGGAACGGCAAAAACATTGTCCAGAGATAAAGCATTATGGATCACTTGTAAGGTGTAGGTGGATACAAAGATATAAGGTGAAAATATTATGTAGGTGTAGGGTGGATATAAGGATAGTGTGAAGTCAAAATACATGTTTCCTATTCAAAGACTTCTTCATGGATTCATTTATTTGAGGCAGAAACAAAAGAGATTCTCTCCAGTTGTTTTGGTAAAGTATTTCTCAGTGAGATACAAGCTCTGGAATTATTTCTTGCCAGAAATAATCGTATTTGACTTGAATTCATTGTAAAGTTGACTGCTCTGAGCTTTCATATTTCGGTCACTTTAATTTGGTCAACATGAGCACATATCATCTGTTGAGAGTCAGAAGGCCATTAATGAAAAAGTATTTGAGTTAACACCCTTCTGGCTCTCAGCAGTGATATCATGTATGCATAGGCTTTCGATGGTACTGCTGAAGAGTAATACTCTTCACCATGGGGAGTACAACTTCCTTATGATCTGTTCATTTTCTCAAAATATATTGTTTCAGTCTTATTACTCAGCATGAACAATCCTAGATTTGTCATAGTTTTAGCAATAAGAAGTGGGCAGTGGGGGTAGCAGGGTAGGAATTCTGTTAACTTGCTGTTAAATGCCTAAAAGCATTGATTTGAGATAAATTATGAATGACAAAGAATGAGGAGCCAAGTGTGAATAAGTCCATTGTCAAGCTCTTAAATAATTGTAACAAATGGTGCGCTATCTTCATCCCTCTTGCAGTGCAGCAGCCAATAACAATTCCTTGCCGAAGTTAGCCGAAACATCTGTCTAAACAGAGGGGCCTCATAAGTTGATTATGTACCATAATGTCACACATTTGTCCCATTCCCAACTATCTCTATTCTCTGTAGATTTTCCTTCCCTATGAATTGTGTCCATGTCTGCAGTGCCTCATAAGTAATTTGAATCCTTTTATCCTTCACCCATCCTTATTTCCCCTTTCCATTCCTTTTCTATTGTGCCTTTTTGTAGCTCGTTCTCTCTCTTTCGGTTTATTATATTCAGAACTCCCTTGCGCCTAAATGCTTAAAATAGCATTTAAATCTACCATTATGTTATCATTTCATTTGCACTTTCAGTGTTGAGAACTCTAGTGCAGTTAGATGCTTGAAATCGCATTCAAAGCTAGCATTAAAGTTTTTATTGCATTTTTGGTGTGAAGAGCTGGAAATTTTTTGCTGATTCTTGTGAAGAATAAGGCACACATTTAAGGTTTGATATGCTGAGAGTGAAAGCAAAGAAATATGAATATAGTTCAATAAAAAAACGTTTAGCTTTACCAAGAACAACTTATTGTGGTACTTACAGAAGTGCCATGAGACAATAAAGCTGGGTTATATGATCTTGGACAAAATGTTTTTAATTTCACATCCATTTGGGGTATTTCAATATGGTCAGGAGCACTGTGTGTGAGCATTTTATTTTAAAACTCTGATGTGAATAACTTTTGACTTCTTGTTCAGTAAGTTTCAATATGCATGTTTTTTGTTTTATTATTGCATTTTATTAGAAATAAACTTTATTGTACTAAAAGCATAATTTCTAGCAATAATGATGACATATACATGTACACAAAACTAATGGACAAGATATAACTTTAAGTTTCTTTTTTTTTTGATGATGTGTCCTTGGCTTAATAATAAATATGAAAAATGGAATTGTAAGTGATTTATTGGACATCCCGAGCAACAAGGTGTGATAAAAATGAAGAATAATTTATGATAGACAGTATTGTAATAGAGATTGAAAGAGAATGAGTCAGTGATTAATAATGGATTGAATCTTAAAGCAGAATAATGAACATGGCGCATTAAGAAAATGCAAAACAGAATCGTGTGATGATTTGCCAAAAGAAAAACGATGACAAGGAAAAATGGAAAAGGTGACGGAAAATGATTTACAATGGGGGAGAGAAAAAAGTGAGAAAAAGTGGAGGTGGAGTGATAGAGAGCAAACTTGTTGGTCTATAGCCCGGAGCTAAGGTGGCGCCTTGGTGGCGCTAGACGGCCCAGTATGGTCGTCGCGGCAACCAAGACGGCAGGGCCGAGAATCATCCCAGCAATGATTTCTCCCCACAGGATGAACAGGTGATAAATCTTTACATCTTGCAGAGGTACGTTTCCACTAGACCATCATAAGCTGTATGTAGACATTGTGAAAAGATTTTTAATTTTTTTTTAATAGTAGTTGGGTTTGTACTTTGATGACTTAGTTAAAAACTTGTGAATATATTAATTATAGAATAAAAGACTCTTCAGGAAATGTTTTCATAGATCTCCAGCAAATGCTAGGTCTTACTTGGTCTTTTAAAGCCTTTCCACCCATCTAACGTTTTTTTCCCTCTTTAGCTGGATTACATCATGTTTAAAAGAAAACATATAGTTAAATTGTTCTCTTCCACCTTGCATATGTGCTTGCTTGAAACATCAAAGCTAGGCTTTCCTTATGCCTTGTTCTTTCCAATTGAAAAAAAATATGAATAGAACTGATTGAATGTCTTCCTTATGTAATTTCTTATTTCTCGCATTACAATTTAAAGTTGTACTAAGAATGAGAGAGAGAGAGAGAGAGAGAATGAATACATGGTATGAATAAATCAATAAAGGAAAGCAAATTAGATTCTTATTTTCTTTTTCAAGTCTTTAGATTGCCAACTGCATCTTTGTTTTTTGCATTTGATATTGATTTATAAGGGCTCCTCTTTATGAACTTTTTCTCATCATTTCCCCCGGATTGTCTTGGGCTTTTCTTCAGTGGAAAACTCTCTGGTGATCATAGTGAAAACAAGGTACATCATCATCATCATCATCGGCAGACAGCGACAGTAAAAAAAAAAAAAGAAGAGAGAATTACAAGGGAGTTAGCATTAACTCAGGGCAACAAAAAAAAGATGAAAAATATGATTTTGAGAAATTTGTCTTGGTGCCATGTCGCCTATCTTATTGCCGCCGTGTCGTTAATTTAGCGTTGGTCTGGTCGTTGTCGTCGCGTGGCTGACTGCACTGAGCATGCCCCGAGGACGTAGAAGGTGTTGAGGATATCTTGAGTGAGCTATTCTTTATTCCAGACCATGGGTGGAAGGAGAAAATAGAGGCAAGGAGAGATGGAGAGAGAGAGAAAGAGAGAAAGGAATTTTTTTGGGGGGGGGGGGTGAGTTGAAGGAGGAATGAGATGCTAGAATTTTTTGAAAAATGAGGGAAGGATAGAGAGTGGATAAAACAAATATATTTGTTAAGAGAGAGGGCTAGAGAGAGAGAGTCAGACAGACAGACAGAAAGACAGAAAATATATATCTAATAGTCTAGTGAACATATGACAAAAATAATCGTAAAAGGCTTATGAACATTTATTTAGATTTGCTAAATTTTCTGTTTTTATAATGCATAATCATTTTTAAGTTGAGGTATTTTGATAAAGGAAAACCAGACAAACTAGTCAAGTTCATATTTCATTTCATTTTCTAAAAAACCCTCCATGTGACACAGTCACGTTTTAATCGAAAAATGCAAAATCATTTTTAAGGATTATGTTCATGAGATGAATATCATCACGTCGTCTTCCTGCCAGAAACCTAAGCTAGATTTGTTATCAGATCCCCTGTTGTGTTCTTCTCATTTAGTGTGGGTTTTGCATACTTTTTTGATTGCTCATCTTTGCGTTTTCAAGTAAAAGCTACGAGTTGGATTGAATGTGGTCTCGGATGACCTCACGATTCTAATCTCTTCATTTACACAGTAATCATAAATTCTCAAAATTCAGTATGTGACTTCAACCACTTATTGTCTGTTGAGAGCCAAAAGGGCATTAAATCTGTGTTTAAAGTGTGTGAGATAATGTCCTTCTGGCTGGCTCAGCAGATGTTATCATGATTATAGGTACACCAGTGTTAGTCAAAGTCATGGATGGATTTGCTGAAAAGATGAGAATGAAAATTATTACAAATCTTGGTTTGAGTCATATCATCTCCACTTTATCAGTTTTGGTAGAGTTAATACCAGTTAAATTTCTGAAACCACAGAAACACTTTTATCCCTTTTAATCACAATTGTCACTTTCATTGGTGATATAATGATAATAATACATAACATTTATTAGGCGCTGTTGTTTCTAAGTGCACCATAATTCTGTCTGAGAGTTAATTACCAGAACATATAATAAATTTTAAACAAAATCAATTAAATTAATGGAACTAATATGATGGTATCTAAAAAGAAAGAGTAAAAAGAATCAACAATAAACTGTTGATTTCTTGACATTGCAAGTTTTCAGAGCAAACTAATGTTTTTTTGGCAAATGTAGCAAGTCTTTCTTTACCTGTGTGAATGTCTATTTCCAATAGGTTGCTGCTAATGTTACTTCTTCTAACTTTGTTTGAGATCAATGAATCAGAACAAAGAACAACAGTTATATTTCTATAAGTGATGTAAGTAGTTTTTTGTACTACTGTTGTCAAAGTCACACATTATGCTCATCTTAATCACTCTTTCCAAATGCTGCTTTTATAGTCATTTCTATGTTTATTATTTTATTTCTTTTTACTGAATATACTCTGTCCTCTGAAGTGATTTGAAAGTGACCTACAATAGTGATTTGGTATGGGGAAACAGTAGTGAAGTGTTGCACGTGTTCATACTGGGTGCAGTTAAAAATAATTTGTAGATGGTCACTTTATAAAAATGTTTACTTATAATCATTAACATTTCTGAGCAATAGAGCTAATATTTTTCTACTTCCTGATACCAAATGACATAGAAAACAAAGAAAAGCTAATGAAGCAAATTACTCTCTGATTCATCAACCCATGAACCCATAATCATTGTTTAATCATTTAAGGTAGACTTATTCTTAATTGCTCCCACTTTCATTTTCACCCCAAATGTTAACCCATTGCCTCCTGGAACCAAGTTATCCTGTGTAAAGCCTATGGGGATGAGAGAATTCAGCAGTCAAAAGGTTAAATAGTAATCAGGAAAACTTTCCCCCAAAGAGCTATGTCTGGAGTTAGAACTAGTTACTTCACTTACCCTCCTTCTGTCATCCTCACCCAGGCACCCCTCCGTACTGCTTAGCCAATAATAATTTCCCATTGAGCAGCAGGTATCCCTTCTGTCCAATCATAGTGAAGGGTGTCAGGTTACCCCTCTGTTTGCACAGCAATTACCTCTCTGGAGCCCCCCATGGTCTTCAACTTCACCCCTGCTTCAAAGTAGTGGTCACTACTGACCAGTGATAGTCTATAAACAGACTTTGATAAAAGCTGCATCTGATGTATTTGTGTATCTTTTTTTTTTCTGTACAATAAGAGAGCAGATTTTATCTGTAACTGAGTAGTCAGGATTCAGTTCATGGCCCCCCCCATATTTTTCTGTCATTACTCTTATGTTTTTCTGAAGGGGTTATGTGGAGGCAGGGGCAGAGTGAGAGAGAGAGAGAGAGAGAGAAGCAACCCTGCCCCGATGTCCTCTTGCAAAACAGATAGACCAGGATTTCCCTGGATAGACCATAGCTATAATTATTAAAGTTGATGAAAACATGTAGGCCTAATGCTAAACAGGTGGGTTTTTATTTATTTATTTATTTTATTATTGTTATCATTTTTAATTAAAAAATTTATTTATTTTATTTATTTATTTTTTTTTTTTTTTATTTATTTATTTATTTTTTTTTGGGGGGGGGGGGGGAGGGGGAGTAGTTTTTGATGGAGAGAATATCAGCTGCATCCCTCCCTGTAAATTGACCAGCTAAAATGAATCCATTCACAACCCTTTCTTCTGAATGAAACCAACCTATTGCAGTGTCATGAAATTATACTATTGAAATTTTTTGCCAGACACAGAGACTACTTACTAATTACTTGTGTTGAGTTCTTAGCAGTCCTCACCCCCCACCCCTCCCCCAATAAAAAAATTGTCAGCTAAGACTCTCTCACTTCACATCTTCATAGGAGATATGCAGTGTACCTCACTATTATGGTTATTGTTTTTGTTGATATTCCAGAGTGAGAGCAGATCTTTTTTTTTTTTTTTTTTAATTGTATATTTTATTAAATCAAAAGACAAAAATCATAATATTTACATGTCATCTGCAATGATTGGTACCCAACAAAAAAGATTTTAAAAAATAAATAACTAAATAAATAAAAACAAAAAAATAAAAAAGTGACAAGAAATAGAAGATATATTTAAACCAGTAGCTGCCAAGACCCATGGCATCCTGTCAAGGGCCACCAAAGCCTGGACACGCTCCACAAAAATTTTGTGGAGGGGTACAAATAATCATTGGCAATATGTTTTGGTCTGGATATTAGACTAGTCACAGACACAACAGGCTGGACTATTGGTGAGGTGTGGATTCCAGTGATTATAGTGTTAAAGATCAGTTAAGGTCACTCCAAGGACACATGCTGAATAGTCTTCACAACCCTTCACAGGGATTTCTTGGAAAAACAGATTTGAGGATTTTCATGTTTGTTGGGATAAGGAACATGGAGACGGAGAGTTTAGCAACTATCAATAGTATCCTACTAAAAGACAAAGTTTGCTTAGAAATGAAAAGAGAAAAATATCTATTCAATATCTGAGAATGATGAGTACCCGTCTGTCTTTGATTTCTTAATCATTATTTATTTTTACAAAAATTTATGAATTTTGGCAACATTTTTGAACTTTCAATATTGCTATTATACTATTAAATCATTTATTGAAAATCACTACCTGTCTGCCTTTGATCTGTTTCTCAATGTATTTTGCAACAAAAAAAAAGAAAAAGAAAAATTTACTCTGTGGAAGGCATTACTGTCTCTGTAAATTGATAACTGGAATAACAGGGCATTGTGAACACAACCTGGCTCCTATCTGTTGTAAAACAGGAGAGTGTGAACACAACCTGGCTCTTATCTGGTGTAAAACAGGACAATGTGAACACAACCTGGCTCTTTATCTGTTGTAGGACATCGCAATATGAATTCAGCCAACTCCAAAATCCAGAACAAAAAAAGGTTTAGAGAAGGTTGTCATAGTTTATGGTTGCGAGTGAGATATGCTTGTATGAGATACAATGGATTATTTGCTTTGTATACTATATATTTGTGCGTCTCGAGGCCCGCCCTGTGTGGTTTTATAGCCAAGGCGGGCATTATTTTGTTGTCTTTCTGAATGGGGTATTAGAAATCACCAAGCATGATTTTGCAAACAGAGGATATAGTGTTCCAAATGCGGATCACCGTAATGAATTTTTACCATGAAGAAAATGCAATAATTATGTTAATCACAGAGTTTTATAAGGCCACACATCTGCAGCTGTCATTCCTTTTTATTACATTAATCCATACTGAACTGACCAATATCTATTCTTAACCCACTACCTACGGGAACCTGATGGTTCCTATATTAACCCTATTGGAATGGGAGCTTTCAGTAGTCTGTGGGTTAAAATGGAGAGCAACCTTCCATCAATTCTAATTCCATGGAAATATATTTTGTTTGTTTTATATGCAGTGAGAAAAGGTGAAAAATACAGAATATTGCAAGATATACTCAAAGTAGTGCCTTCAATGACAATAGATGGATTAAATGGACTTTCATAGACTTGGTATGTTTACCAAAACAGTTAGAAATTAGTTATTTGGCATTAGATTTGAGTGAAACTACATTCTATTTCTAAATAAAATTTCAACATTTTCTCATTGTTTGCATACTTGATCTACTAGTTAAACAATTCAAAACAAAACTGTTTGATTCTTTTTCTGGAGTGTTTTAATTAAAATAATTGCAGGTTAAACATGAGATCATTATTATCAGGAGCTCAGTATAAAATTATTAGCCACTGCATTTTTCTGAAATATTATTGTTGTCAGAAATGGCATTTTGAAATCAAGATAGACACAGAACCTTTATATTGGCACTAGGGAAAAGGAGAAGGATGATAAAGTTATACAACATCATTTTCTGCTTCATTGATATTGTATTTGAAATTCTCCAAGTGAATCTCTCTGAAAAATGCAAATGGTAAAATATTGCATGATCATTCTTCTAAAAAATGTTTGTTTTATTGTTGTACATACTTGTAAAGCTAAAATGCTTTGCAGGAATAATCAACACTTAACTTGACCAATTGCATTGACTTTGGTATGAAAGAAATAAACAAATACTAACCACTTTGAAGTGGTCATAAGAGCCCCAGCAGGTGTCCTGGTAACAAGGAAGTATGTATATAGTCATTATATTGGAATATATTACTTAGAAGTTTGCACCTACTGATAAGATTATTATCATTTTTCAAGTCTAGCTCATTAAATCCCTCCCTAGAGTATACAAAACTTATTTCTTAGATAAACAATGTTAAGGTATTCTACTGACTCTAGGGCTTTATGCCTGGTACATTTTGATAGTAGGAAAATATGCTATTAAATTGTTGGATGGAAATTGAAATATGTTTAAGAGGGGTGTGGGGAGGAAGAAATGATAAAAACTATGAATTTCAATATTTAAGTTTCGCACTACAGAATTTATTAATACCGGTATATTAGAATTGTGATTTTTGTTGTTGAAAGAATCTGGTCAAGATTTGATGTTACCTGTTGAATATTGTATGTTACCTTTTAAATTTTGAAATATATACGCTTTTTAATATTTTCATTGTTGCAGTAATGCAGCTTGTTGAAGTTACAAGGAGACTCCCTGATGTTAATTCTTTAAATCTAAATTACAAACACAATTTTTATCACTTAATTGCTGGTTTTTCTGCTTATCTCCACGTGCCCATAATCGTGATGATTGCAATCCCAAAGTTGCCATTTTCTGAGCAGAAGGTCGCATGGACAAAAGGACAAGATGGTCAGAAATTGTGTATGTAGGGGTGTGTGTGTGTGTGTGTGTGTATGGGGGGCAAGGCAAGGCGTACCCACGGATAAAGCCCCTCCCTATCCCTAGCCCTAGCCCTGACCAAGATCTTTGTCTTTTGTCCTAGACCATGCAGCGCACCTGCCATCCAACTATTCCCTTTGTCCTTCATTAGCATACAGCTGTGCCCAGATATCAAACAGGTTTCCCCCATATCATCTGGGAAAGGTATTAGGGTGCTTTCAGGAGGGTGTTATCTCCCTGTGTCCTCAACCAAAACCTTCATGTAAGGGACTCTAATCTAGGATTGGGGGTGTGTCAGGAGGTGGGGAAATCCTGGGGGGGGGTTAATTTACCATTTTCCTTTGTAAGTCTTCATTCTTTGTTTGTACTGATGTAGTTCAGTCACATGTGTGCATAATGACATGTATTTCAAGTATCACGGGGGAGGAGAGGAGGAGGAGGAGGAGGAGGAGGAGGAGGACGAGGAGGAGGAGGACGTGGAGAAAATATATGAATGTCTGTTGAGAAGAGGGGCACTGACTCTGTGTAAAAAGGTATGAGTTAACTCCCATATGACTCTCAGCAGATGATAAGCAACAAAGATAGATAGTATTAGCATAGTTCATACTCAAATGTATTAGGGGAGATGCTCTCATGTGTTACTAGTTTATTTGATTTCTTATTCAGTTATTTGTCTCCCCCCCCCCCCGACAGCATAGGAGAGAGGAGAAGGGGAGACAGGAGACAGAGGCCTGCTTCAGCACTTATTCTGGATCAAGAATTTTGTGATGCAGGAAGAAAGCTGAGGTATTGAGTGGTAAACATATTTGCAAGTGATTAAAAATCATTGTCAGAAAAAAACAAAGTTTACAATTTCAGATATAATAGTTAAAAGTTACAAAATGACCAACAATAGAAATGTTAGTATAAAGAATAATCCTCGCATGATAACCCTTGCCTCCCTATCCCCCATCTCCCTCCTCACAATCTTGTTGATTATGCACCTCCACTCTAAATCCTTGGTCGGAAATTTAGGAAAGAAGAACAAAGTAGCGTGCCTTTGTCTTGCAATGAAACAAACACTTGTGTAAAGTGTTTTATACACATTGTGCATTCTCTCACTTGGGTAAAGTCACATCCTAAAGGAATGTTTTTATTCAAATATTTTTTTTTATCAGATTAATTTTTTGTAAATCAAATTTTATTAATCAGTTAAGGGAGTACAATAAGCCCATGATACTGGTTGTCTTGTGAAACAGAGTACATTGCTACAATACCTTGCAAACAGTCCATAAAACTGGATACGGTGAATAAATAAAATATTGAAAACAAGAAATTCATATTATCAAATGAATAATGTCAATCAAGAATGTAAATGGAGAATTGATACACACTGCATCATCTATACTTATTTTATCACCTTAAAATGGATATTCTTCAGTTTTGTTTAAAGTTTCTATATTTTTTTTCTCTATACAAGCTTTTGATACATCTGGAGGGAATAATTAAATTCCTTTCTTATTTAAGTAGCTTCAGTGTGACTATAGTCAGAACCAGTGGCGGATCCAGGCAGGGGCGCCAAGGGCACGCGCCCCCTCCTTTAATTTTTCTGTTTTGTGATATTTTCCCACTCTTCGGATCACCTTAAATATAGCTCCCTCGCCGCTTGCGCCCCCCCCCCCCCCATGCAAATTCTTGGATCCGCCTCTGAGTACTTTACTCGATATGTAATATTCTGTGGGTCTATACATTTGGCATTCTTTTGTCAAGTTTGTCTAATCTTTGATGGTCTCTTGTTCTTTATTCTTTCTTCCTCTCTCTTTTTCTTATTTTTCATTCTTCTCTCCCTCTCTGTCTTCCTCTCTTCATTTCTATCTTTCTCTATGTATTTTCTCTTTCTCTCTCTTTATCTTCTCTCTCTTTCATTCTTTCCAATCTTGTCTCCCTCTTTCCCTTTCTTAGTAACACCCTTTTCTTCTCTTCCTTTCTTTCTCTCTCTCTCTCTCTCTCTCTCCATCTCTCTCTCCATCTCTCTCTCCATCTCTCTCTCTTGCTCTAACCTTATTTCCCCTTTTCCTTGAACTACCTTATAGGTTGGCTGACAAGACAGAGAGATTGAATGCAGACCAGTCTTTCATCGTTCACAGGAAAGACTTGATTTCTGAAGGTAATATGAGGATCCTTCTCTTTCCATCTTCCAGTTCAACCTGATACCTAGTTACTGGCAGATTATTTATTAATATACATATCTTGGGGGCACAACTGGTCCATGCCCCCTTTTAAAACTCAATTGGTATACCTCAAATACACAACAGAAAAAATGTGCCCCTTCATATTTTCGATGACCTAAAGGACACTTGAAAAATGTTTTGTCAGGTAGAGTTTGGAATTGTGCCCCCCCCCCTTTGATGATTTTGACTCCTCACCTACTTAAAGGGAAGCAGCAGGTATGATGGCTAAGAAATATTCTAATCATTGCATTTTATAATTTGGCAATAGATTGTTCAGTGAGAAAAAAAAGTTTTTGAAAAGAAATTCAGATGAAATCATTGTCATTAACCATTTCAAGACAAATACATTGCATGAACGTAGGATGTTCAATTACAGCAACCAATAAAAATGGCTTAGTTTTCATTTCTACCATTCACAAGATTTTACATTTATGATATTTCAGATGTTTTAAATGTTTAGTTTTGTTTTCTAACATTTAGACTTTGTAATATGTATACTATTTTATTTGTCTCTTATCTACTGTATAATCAAAACGAAAAAATTAAATACAACAGCATTTTTATAGACAAGTATATATATTTGTGAATCCTATTCAGAACTTATTTCCTTCTTCACTTCATCCCTAATAATCGCAATTGAATAATTGTCTGTTTCATCTTTTATTGCTTAATTTTTCATCGTTTTCTTTTATGTTTGAATTCAGATATTGAGAAATCTATCAATTCTTTTGTTCCTGTATTTTCTTTTTGATGTTATGAAAAATAGTAAATGAATTTACAATTCTGTATGTTCTTCAGGGGTACTCGATTGTTTGAATCTTTACTGAGATTATTTTAAAATGCAGCTTTAATCATGTATGAGCTACAGGGGTTTTTCCTAAGATGGCAATGACTGTTCTCTCCTATCCCGTCAAATAAATGTATAACAGCATTACTTTAAGGTGTTGAAATTAATCAGCTTACTGACTTCCTGTTCCTAGAATACAGGTATTTAAAAGAAACATGTCTGATATCAAAATGACTGAAATACATTTCACGTGAAAACTAATTCATTCTTATACCGGTATATATTTATAAGAGTTAGCCTGGCATTTGTCAAATAACCCTGGCTCTTCTCTGATGCTATTTGTGGTCTTGAAAAATAACCATGTTATATTAATAACCTGACAGTAATACCTGATTGAAGGTAAATGACCTTAAAGGTTTATGCTCATTGGTTGTGAGTGATGAGACATTTTGTAAGAAATTAAATCAATAGAATAATTTATGATAGTCATGATGACAATCAAACATAAAAGAATTATACAATATATTGTAGGTTATTTAAATGTTTTGCTTAGTACCCTATCTTTGGAAGAGGGAGAGATTTTTTAAAATTTAAAACTGAAAGAATGTTATTTTGTGCCACAATTGTACAATGTCTAAGTATTTCTTATTCAATGAACATTTTGCCTTGGAATAGTTTCCTAACATGGTCTTGTTAATTTAATGAGGAAGACATTTCTCATTCAGCACAATTTGCATTTCTGCAACATTGTCATTTCTTGTTTTTCAGTAAGCAAGCCTCACTGTTTCAAAGCAACAACAGTTTGTAAATGGTGCTATTATGTTAACCTCAAAGTTTATTATGGTAATTGTAATACTGTAAGTTTATTATGGTAATCGTATTACTGTTTATGATTTTATAATGTTACCCGTATTTTGAAAGTCAATAGACAAGCCGCCCCCAGTCCAGACCGTGTCGTTTCCAATCATTTTCATACTTCCTGAACAGCCCAATCTCCTTTGGGTCAATAAGATACATCCTGGATGAAGAAGACAATTTTATTTCCCCTTAACAGAAAAAAAAGTAAACCTTCTCATTATTGGCAGTATTTTTGTTGTTGTTATTGTGAGAGTCAACCTGTGATCCTCTGTAAGGCCGGAGGCCTGGGCCCTGTTTCATAAAACTTGTCATCAATGACAAGTTGCAATAACTGTTATAAGCTACTGAAATCCTTGCATATGATTGGCTGAGAGCACTTTTGTCAGTAAAAATCACTGACAAGACACTTGATGAGATGCGCCCCCCCCCCCCCCCCCCGAACTGATGTTGTCAGTTTGTCTAATGAGGAGGATAGAAACGAGGTTCCGTTTGGGTAATTTTGGTCTGTAAAGTGGAGTAGGCTGAGCCCTATTTCACACCTGTTGGACGCCTCTGTCCCACAAGCGGACTCCAGAGTTGACAAATGGGTGTTACAAGTTTAGGAAGGTATGGATCAAGAGAGACTTTGGAGTGAAGAGGGGGAAACAAAGGAAATAAAGAGGTCATGCAGGAGAAGACTGATAATGCAAGGAAATTGAGATAAAAGGATTGGGAGGGGGACAGAGAAGTAAGAAAGGAAGAGGAAGAGTGAGATTGAGACAGACAGCCAGCAGAGAAGAAGGGAGAAAAAGAGAGACTCTTTTTACAATAAAAAATAAAGAAAAGCAACTTTGCAAGGTTGTAATGGAAGTAAAGTAAGTTTGAATAGGGATTAGCCACTTTCTTGTTATAGACTTTGTTGGTAATGTACATTGCTATGTGCTATGGGCATTAAGAAATACATCACTTCTTGACATCTGTCATACCACTCCTCAAGTACATCAGCAACAAATGGAAAAGCTTATCTGAATTGTAAAACTTTAGCATCCATTTTTTATATTTCTTTCTTATTTCTTGATGAACCAGGGATGTAAACTTTTTTGTGAAATGATATTTTTTTTTTATTTCCAAGCAGGATGATGTTTTGTGTTATGGGTGTGCATTTGGGTAAATGTTCAATGTTTTCTTGTTTAATATTTTCTTCCTGTTGTGAGTGTTATTTTTTAAAATGATTTTTTATTTATTTATTATTTTCAAAATTAATTCAATTTTTTATTTATTTCATTCTATTTTATTTCATGTTTATTAATTTTTATTTTTATTTTTTATTTTTATTTTCTTTAATTTGTATTTCTTATTCTTTATGTATTATTTTTTAAAATTTATTTATTTATTTATTTTTTTAATTTTTTATTATTATTTTTTTTTTTGGGGGGGGGGGATACTGTAAATGTAATTTGCACATTTGGCCTATTTTTAATCTTGGAGTTTAAACACACTTCCCTCATTTTAAGCTCTAGATTCATAAAACATCAGCCAAGTTTTTATTTTAATCACAAAGAGATATGGGCCACACTTTATTTGATTATGGCATGAGTGTCCGTCCGTCCCCCTCTTTTAACAAATTGCCTATAAATTGAATCATTTTCATCATTTGCGTAGGTACTAGTCAGCTGGAAGTGATTAGTACGAGATTTCATACCAGCCTGTTGCTCCAGGAGATTTTGTATGATGTGAAAAAAGTGGGCTGAGCTTGCTACCCTATTTATAAAGATGAATCATTTGGATTAATCGGCCCTTGTGGGTATGAGCAATGAAGCAATCATACTCAAACAAAATATGAAATGAATTATATAGACCATATCATATCTTATTTACTATCTGTGGGACTCAAAATAGGTTTTGTTGTTTTATTCCGTGAATAATGTAGTTTTTTAGATTTCATGCTGCTGTTAGCATGGTATTGATTTTTTCATACTTTTGTCACATTCAGTATTTGTTTCATATATGTTGTGATTGCTATTACTATTTTCTTGTCAACTTTCTATAGTTTCTCAACTGGATAATTGAATATTATTGTTATTGCAGCAACAATTATTGGAAGTCATAATTATCTCAAAGTTATTTCCTCAGATTTCTTTTCTCTTAAATCCAAAATACATGTAATAGGCATTATAAGCCTGGTACATTTTGCAATGGTTCTAAAATGCTTAATTTCAATAATACAAATGTATGTGTTGCTTGTATTATAAAAAAATATATGCCTGTTCAGTTTTTATTCTCCATTATTTTTTTTTTATGTAGCAAAATTTAATGCCTGTGCACAAAGAATATGATAGTAATTATTTCACTATCGGATGGATTTTCTGTTGGAATTATGTGAATGATATTTGTTAGCCAGACAGGAAAGATTCAGTTTATTTTGTGGTGTTATTTGGCTCAAGAAATATTCTGGAATAAAATTATTGATGATGGATACCGTATGTCACATGTGTTGTGTTGTTGTCTTTGTTCATGTACCTGAGAGAAAGGGAGTTAGGGAGGGAGAGAGAGAGAGAGAGAGAGAGATTAGATAAAAAGAGAGGAAGAATGAGATAACAGAATGAAGGTAGTGATGAGAGAATGGGAAGGAGAAAGAGTAACAAATAATAAAGAGTGAACCAAACAAAAAGAAATAAACAAAAGGAAGCTACTATGAATAAGAGAGAGAGGGGGGGGGGAGCCCGTAGGAGAATGTGAGATAGAGGCAGTGAAAGGTCAGTTATGTGTGAAAGGTCAGTTATGTAAGAAATGGAAAATGAATGAAATCGTGGAAGAGAAGAACAAAACTTCCCGTTCAAAGCAAAAGTTTCACCGTCTTTGTACATGAACATTAGGCTACATACAGATGGCGCTAGACACCATTCTTTAGTAGTGTATAATGAGTGAGACACGGCTGCATTAAAGTGGCCGGTTGTTTGGGAGAGACTGGATTTAAGCTAAACAACGAGGGCAGATCCAGATTCTTTGAGGGGAAAGGGGAGGGGGGGGGGGGGGGGGCTGGGTGCAGCTTTCAATGCCCCCCTTTTTTGTTGAAAACTCAGATCTGTTTCTCATATACACAGGTAATAGTTTTTACACAAGGCTAAATTGCTCTGGCTATGGAAGTATAGGTTGTTGCGCTCGCAAATCAATTTCATGTATAGCCTAGTCTATTTTGCGATTTTCAAATATTCTATAACCCTGGATTCGCTGTTGCATAAGGGGAGGATAGTAATTATGCCTCAGAAAATTTATAAAAAGAAAAAGAAAAAATCTTAAGTTAAAAGGCTTTAGCCCGTTTGAAGGAGGGGGTGGCAAGGGGAATTGCACCCCTTCCAAATTGACCAGGGAAAGAAAATATACAACTGACTTTTCAATCAAATGAATAAATTACTTCAAGGTAACTAATGTTCTTATGATCTTAAAACTTCATGAAAGTTTTACGATCATATTTACTATAATTTCTTAGAAATTTTCTCGGCCGGTCAAAATGGGGATCGGGCAGAACAATACTGTGGAACATTGAAAAAAAAAAAAATAAAGCAAGGAGAAAATTGGTGGCATTTATATCAAGAACACCTAAAAAGTGATGAGAATGCAATATTTAAATTACGCATCGATATCAAATCTGAAATATCTATAAATATAAAAATTAATATCTGATGCGTGAATCATGAAGAATCATAAAGAATGCACCTGTCCAAACAATGTCAGTCACTAAGAGGACGGAGCTCGGTCAATTTTTTTAAATTGCTTGCAAGGAGTCACGAGTTCATTGTGCTGTTGATTATGACACAATAAATATAGGATAATAAAAATATAACAAAATCACAATAAAGGGGTGGATTTATAAAGCCCACGGCACACGACCGTAACGATCGGTCTGCGATCCGATTTCGGAAGAAAATTTAATAGTATTTGATGTAAATATTTAAACATAATTTTTTATATACATGTAAAACATTTTGATTGAGGTTATGAATGGTCATATAGATAGTAAAATTGAAAATACGGCCTATTTCAAGCTTTCTAGTCAGAAGAAAGGCCAAATCGGCTTCAAATCGTAGGGACGTCAGAGTAGTCCTACAATTGTCTACGATTTGAAATTGATTTCGAATTCATGTTCCAGGTATACGGCTGACATCGCACCAAAATCCAGTGTTTAGTATTGGCATATTATTCTTCAGAACCCGATTAATGCTATTGCAATTTTTTCATTTCCAAAATCCGATCGCAGTCGATTGTGTAGCGTGCGGTGGGCTGAAGCACTATCACGCTGCCTCCTCCCCCCCCCCCCCCCGACTCGGATAAGTGAGTTCTTGCTAAAAATCGATCACCATCTGGATGGAGGTTTTGCCCTGAAGTCAAAGTCTTACTAGTTTTATTGAAAGGGGGTGGGGGCAAAGGGGCTACCCCCCGACACATTTTCAACCATGCATATTATGCATTTTTAAATCTAAAAAAAATCTTTAAAAATATACAGATTAAACAAATAAAATCGATAGTTTACAATAGTTTGAGTCTGTCGGAAAATCAAAATAAAAAAAGATGGATTCAAGTACCATCCGTCGCATCGGGAACCCCCCCCCCCCCCCCCCTCCAACGCAAATTAGGGCCCGGAAAGTGATTTTCTTGCTAGATCCCCATGTCCTAGAATACTTTCCCCTATGAAGCCAAGGTCCAGATACGCCACTGCAAGATCTGGATACGCCATTAATAAAAAAGTGCCCCTTTCCAAAATAGGAAAGAACTAATTAACTGTTTGATTCCCACATTGCATTTTTTAAGCGACTACATATTTCACTTTCTTGTAATCAAAGCAAATTTGAAATACAGAAAACGATTATTAATTAATGATTTTGAGATTATGACAATTCTCTCATGTCTGTGTAATTGATTACAAGTTACATATTCAAATCTATATGTTCAAATGTCGTAATGATCTGTCATACCGTGAGTTTTTATATTGGTGAATTTATATGCCAAATATTTTATATTTGCAGTTTGCATTAATTTCTCATCTTTTGCGAAATACGATATAGATGCACTATGAACACGATGACAAAGAGAGCGGACAAAATGTACAGCTCCTCATTATACCCTCCACAATAGACCGCTGTGGTAATGTATTCAAATTGTATACATACCTTTCAAACAAAGGTTGTTCTGACAACCTGAAAGCTTGCCGGACATAGCAACAAGTAATATATGCAAAGCTCGTCACTAGATGATTAGAGAAGAAATGTGCATAACTTTGAATACATTACAGAACCGGTCTATTGCTCTGGTAGACAAAAGAACATGCCTTCATTGCTATTATGTAAAGTAGATCAGGTGAATATGCATGAAGCACCTGTTCTACATATTTTTACATACCGGGTAAAAGCAATCAAGGGATGTTATTTTTTTGTTGTGGAAGTTGTGGAAGTTGTGGAAGTATATGTATGTACAATAATGGTGTGGTATTCTGAGATTTATTTTGTCTTGATTTTAGTGAAAAGATTTTAATTGTCATAACAACTTTTAAATTGCAACATTTCATTGGTGTTTGCACATATGAACTTCGCGTACGCAGCCACTTTTGCACAGGCATTAACCAATGATGCGCCATAAGCGTACACTTTGTTATGACAATTAAAATTATTTCACTAAAATCAAGATAAAATCAATCTCAGAATACCACCCCTGTATAATTTGTCCGCTTCTTTGTTCGCCATGATTCATAGTGTGTACTCTATTCATGATGTTGCATCCAGTGGCCATACTGTAAATTTTGTTTTATTATATCTTGCACATTGTATTTTACATAAATATTTTGGATAAAAATGTGCCTTAGCAATACGACCCTGATGGGACTCGAACCCACAATCTTCAGCTCCGGAGGCTGACACCTTATCCATTAGGCCACAGGGTCTGACAGCCGTGCTGGGACCTCATTTTAAATATAATCCACAGTATGAAATGTGCGTACACGGTATAAAGTGTTTAGCTTGTTTCGGCCTTTTGGGGCAGAATCTGATACCTACATTCTCAGTTAAAACCATTCATTAACTATTCAAAAACAACGAAAAAGTATACAAAGCTAATAATCATTATTATCCGTCATCTTTTTTCTCCTTTTTTAGCGTTAAGCGTTGTATACAATTCCGCCACAAGCTGGCGCTAGACTTTTCATTTCTCGGATTGAGGCAAGAATTATTAATTATTTCGCGGCTTATTTGATTTGGAGCACAATTTCAGGTAAGAGTAGACTAATACTTTCTTTTTTTTAATAGATAACAATAACTTAGATATATGTCAAAAGTTTAAGAGTGTTTTGATAATTTTATTATAAAAAGCTGCTGCTAACATCAATTTTTTTTTTGAAGTTTCAAAATCAAGTCCCACGCGTAAATATTCATGTCCTGTTTCAAGGGGATTGAGTTGGTTAGTTATAATATTTAATTAAAATAAAGAAATGAGAGAAACAGATCAGTGAAAGTCTGAGCAAAATCCAATGAAAGGAAGTTATGAAATTTTAAAGATGCAGTCGATGAAGCACGAATTGGCAGCTTTGACCTTTGTGGCGTACCTCCCATGCCACACATCAGCAAGCAATGGTCATATTGACCATTAGGATCATATACATGTGTGTATACTGGGTATTGGGGATACAGATGTAATTTTGTTTGAAATGGAGGTTTTTGTGGGCAAACTGATACTTAAGTATCATTCTTTAGATTTTAAGTTATCAGTTCGTTAAGATACAAAATGTAGAAAGTTATAAAAACTTACATTTACAGCCCTCTTTTTGGTACTTGTTACCCACACCTCCATACGGATGACGACTGCTCTCAATATGTTGCGCACTAGTGAGGCCGCTCTACATGGTTACGCACCGTAGATACGTACGCAGAATGTTACGCACACAAGCTATTCTACGAAGACCTGGAAGGGCCAAACTGACGACGTAAAAAAATAAAAAATATTACGTACGTACGTAGTAATTATTACGTACGTACGTAATATTTTTTATTTTTTTACGTCGTCAGTTTGGCCCTTCCAGGTCTTCGTAGGAGATCGACGAACCGATCACGCCGGTACTACTACGAGCGCTGAGGGCTCCCTTCATCATAATCGTGAAAAATACAAACTGGATGCTGACGGGACAGTCTCGATAGCAGTTATCGACAAAAAGGACCCAAAATTTCAGGAAACCCTCTTCAAAGGTCACAAAACAACCTGGTAAGTTTTAATCATCTATTATTCAACATAAGTATTTGGATTTAAGTAAACTGCAATATATGAGTTTCAATTAAATATAGCCAAAAATGCACAGTGATGCAGTTTAGGTATGGGATGTGTGTTGGCTGCGTTACTACACAGTCGGCAATGGCGTGTACCTATGAGTGCCATGCCATGGCATGTGATGCAGCAGCCGCCAGGCACTTGAATTAGGTAGGCCTATGTGAAATGAAAATTTCAAATTGATTAATTCTTGACAAATTTGGTATCAACAGAAAGGTCTAGAAAAGAGAAATGCAGTAGTTTTTGAATTATTCAAATTGGATGGATATTTAAGAAATTAGGGCACTTTACATATCGCAAAACACTGGTTTTTTTCACTCACGGGTACATTTCTGTAAAATAGTTGGTATTTTCTGTCGCATGCACTAAAGGTATGGGGGGGAAAATAAGATAAATATTTTAAATACTTGCTTTCAAATTCAGCCCTTAAAAATCTCACTCCTACCTCAAATGGCCGTTAGGAAGAACTTTTGATATTTACAGCAAAATCCAAAGTCAAAATCTTGTCCAAAACCGGAGAAATCCCCGCCGATTTGTTTCGCGATCGCGTGTTGTTTACAAACTGCCGATGTCTTAGACTAAAATCGGCCAATATAATTTTTGTCCACGAAGAAACTCGGGATCGCAAGGGCACATCGATCTTTACGATCGCGCACACAGAAAATCGGAACTTTTCCGTGTACGCCATAGGGACCGAATTTTTGAGGACAAAACTCTTTTGGGGAGATGTCAGCGCCCGCGGCGACCAGGAAATGTACACAATGACTCCGATAGCTCGTTTCGCGAGAATCAACAGTAAATTGCGGATTTCATTTTTGTAAATATCTTTTCCAACATTGGTGAGTTGAATTTATTGTATTTCTTGGATATTTTGGGGTCGGTTTTTGAAAATTAAATGCCGATTTTGAGTGAATATTGGTGACTTTTGTGCAGTGGTGTTTTAAAAAGATGAGGTGTATGACTGCCTACATTATACACACGAAGTATAGGAATGTACCTATGAGTGGTTTTTTTGGTCCCGCGAATTGTACAGTAATTCAATACGGCAAAAAAAAATGTTGTGACCAATATACATCCCAAACGACCTTAAAAATTACCTAACTTCATCCTATCCTGAAAAGTTTGGTACCCCTGGTCAGCTTATTAGAACATGAATTTGTCAACAAAAACAGAACAGCACCTTAATATGGGATATTGCCATAATATTTTGATGAAGAAAAACAATTGTCTATTAATGAAATTTAGCATCGAAATCTCATCACTTTTGTATATCCATCGTCAAAATTCACATGCTAACGCCAACGGGTTAACCCACGGATCTCCGCCGCCGCTGCCGGCGGAAGCCGACGCTGCTTCGCGGTGGAGTGAGCTAACGTGTATACATAGTTCTGACATGGAAAATTTCGCAAAGTAAAAAAATTATTTCGCAACGATAAATTTCCATTAAACTTCTTTAATGTGTTAAATATGAATGAAAATGAATTTGTAAATAATTGAAATCAATTAAATTTCTTACCTTCATGAAAAATAATGATGATTATGATGACTCAAAATTATCGCGGTAGTTCAGGCCCATGTGAAACAACGTCTGGAAATCCTTTTGACAAAATTTTTTTTTCACACACTAGTTCGTGGTCTCAGCTCTTCGCTGATACCCTTTTTGTGCACATTGACATGCAAATACGGGCACAGCGAAAGCTTTTGTCAGGGTACCCCTCACAGCATAACACGAAAGCTGGTAGAAAACGGAAACACAGTTTTGGAACCACTTTCGCGATGCAAGCGCACGGGCATTTCACATACCTACTTGAATGGCCGATTTCGGAAGAAAATGTAAAATAGTATTTGATGTAAATATTTAAACATAATTTTTTATATATATGAAGAAATAAATGTCAAGCCCAAGACAAATGCCTTTTCCTTTATCAAAATGTGTTTTTGTCAGATTTTGTTCAGTTTTGCCCAGTCTTCCTTCCCAGAGGCCAGACCAAATGCATAACAATAGCCATCTCATAACGTTAACGGCCACTCACAAAATGCGAGATCAGCGAGATAATGACACTGACGCTCAACTTGTTCACGTCCTCAAAGACTTCTAAGTGTGTCACATTCTAAAAATTCTAAAAATTCACCTTATACGTGCCACCTCATGCCAAGACTAAGCCCTTACTGACATATACTGAACGAGTCTGACCCTTGTACATTTGCCATACCCCTCTTAACAGGCAGCGTGGTTAAGCTGATCTCCGACACCAACCGGAGGAAGAACAAGAAGAAGAAGAAGAAAAGCCATCTTTGCCATGAGACAATACCAGCATTGCGACAATTTCCCTGACAAGTGACTTGCCGCTACTTCAAACCTGTCATATATTTTTAGAATGCCATCACAAGTCAGCTCTTAATCAGTCTATCAGTATCAGCAGCAACAAAAAAATGAATATTACAAATTTATAGAAAATTTCTTCCTGATCTCCAGGCACTTCCCTTTATTATTGAATAGTATTCATCAGTGTTAATATTTAAATATTGTACTAATGCACAATGTGTTCTGGTGGCATTTTAACCACCTATCAAGTTAATGCAATTAATATTATTTGTCATGTTTGTCCCCAGATATGTCTTCCATAAAAACAACATTGAAGATGAAAAAGTCTTTATTTATAGGCTCATGTGAATGACAACAATTTATCATCTAGATCTATATTCCCTATGATTTTAAGCAAAGCATTTATACAAATAATATTGCATATATTATTGATGAATAAACATGAAAAATTGGGTTTTGGGGTCTTCTTTTAATAATGTGTCAATTATGGTATCCTCTTTCTTACCAATCTAGATTTGCACATGGCAAAAGCAACCGAGTTTTATCAATTTTATAAAATATAAGACATCATAGGTTACACAAATATTTTCTTGTATGTGATATTTAGATCATTTATAATAATTTGTGTTGCCATTTTCTACATAGTGGAACAGTCTGGGCAAAACTGAGCCTCAAATTCTGTTGGGTAATTGACAATAAATCTGATGGAGTGTGTTAAAGACTGATTTTTAGCCGATGAGTATCGATATCATTGAGTTGTTGATTCCCTTTTAAAAAAGTACCATAGTACCCATGGTAATTTGACAGTAATTTGACCAAATTACCATCAAATCATGGTAATTTGATAGTAATATGCATGATTTGATGGTAATTTCGTCTTTGTGAAATGATTTGTCAGGACCATGACATCTTCGTAGATCCCAGACAGGAATTATGACTGTTATGGAGTTGATTTGATGAAACGACCCCCAGGATTTTTAATCAGCATTACATGTAGCTTCACTGCATGTAAAAGTAAAAGTATAGGTCTAACTTGTTAATACTGGTATGTTGTAATGCCAAGACCTTAAAGTGGGTTCACTTTCAGGTGTTTGGTCATGGTCCTAGACTTTGGCACAATGTCGGTGCTCACCCCAAGCGCTATTTTCTTTCTCTATAGTTATGTCATGGTGTCTCAGCTAAATTGTATATGAAAAGAAATCAGTTTTAGATTATAATTCACAGGTGAATATGTGATAATAATTGCTTCAGAGGGTTTAACTGAAGTTAATTTCTTAAAAATCTAGTATAAAGCAATCATGGTAATAAAATTATTTTCTACCAAACCCATGACCATGTCCATGATTCATTTGTTTCACTTTTGAATTATAATCATATTTTTTTGTTCTATTCAATTAAATTTGTGTATAATAATCTTACTATTATTGTCCACAGCATTCAAGGTGATTGGTCAACCATTCTTTTGTTCCTGTCTAAAAGATCTGTTGTTGCTAATACACCATGCGTTTCAGGGCAAAAATAGTTGATATTGGAACCATTGAGCAGTTCACCAGTAAGTCTCGAAAGAATTGTAGATTCTTATTCAGCCTCTTTATATTTGTTTTCATCTTAACATTTGACTATGCCCAAATCAAATGAATTTGTTTTCTTCTTAAGGACAATGTACATGTAATCTTCATGCAAGTATTTTCTAGTCAAAAAGCAGTACACTGTCTAATGTAATTTGGGAATGTTTGGGCTATTACTATTATATACATTACTCTGTACAATGTCAACCTAATTTGGACAACTTCTGCCAACTTTGCATGACACCAACTCACTTATATTTCATCTCTTTTCACCCGTCACTTTATTTTTATGAGGCCTATTTCTATTTCATTTGTATGATAGATAAATCTTCCTGTAGGAATACCTTACTTGTTTACAGTTTATGTCCAGCAATCTGTTGTTTTTTCCATCATAATCCAATTTTCTCACATCTTTCCGCAGGAGTTGTGGGTACAATAGCTAAGCTGACTCAGCTCTGCGTGTTGAGAATCACCTCAGATAGGATGTATTTCATTCTCAATGATAAAGTATCCAAGGGACATCTCTGGTGTGATCTTCAGGCAGTAAGTGCACTTACTTAAGCCTCATTTACATATTATAATAATAATAATAATATTGGGTATATTTATAGCGCTCATATCCACCACGTATAAGGTGCTCAAGGCGCTCCAATATTACCCCAGCTCTATCTAGGCTACCGAATTCGGAGCTCACAGCATTCAAGGAATTCCTTCCTACCGGTACCCATTTAACACCTGGGTTGAGAGTGGTAAATGTAGATTAATGTGTTGCCAAAGAACACTATGATGTAGTAATCTGGGCCCTGTTTCATAAAACTTGTCATCAATGACAAGTTGCAATAACTATTATAAGCCACTGAAATCCTTGCATCTGATTGGCTGAGAGCAAATTTGTCAATAAAAATCACTGACAAGACACTTGATGAAACGCCACCCTGATTGCAAAATAGAATGCTGCGGCAAAATAAAAACATACATGAAAATGAATGGTAGAAGTGAAAAAATAAACTAGGGCAACTAAAGCCACACTTATCGTCATTTACCTTTGCTGCGGCAATTATTTGAGGCAGTATACAGTCATTTGTGAACAAGGATTTATTGTTGCTCTATAATCTTCTGAATCCATGGACCCCCAAGATATTTTTTTCTTATTCATATTCTTTCTTATTTATATATGCATTCATTGTTTTCAGGCCGTGTACCCTGGAAACTGATATGTACTCATCATGTGAAATTGTAAACATTTCTAAGAATATGGTAGGTCGAACTTTAACTCCATATACAATTAGACACATCATTTGAATGTCAACTGTGGCAGTCCACTGTCTGCCAATTAGCAGGTGACAAAGAAGGTAAAGAGTAAATAGATGATATTGTTGCTGCAAGACTGGATTACGGTTAAAGCATGGATAACGTTTATTAGCAGGCGCATCACTTTATCTAGTTAGTTAGGTGTGTAGTTCTTAGTCTTATAACGCGATATTTCATATCATCTGTCCTCACTCACTTCTACATGTACGTAACTTTCCATGTGTCCCCTTTTTCCTGGTACCTTCCACAGCTGAATCTCTTCACTGAGTTCAGTATGGAAGGTATAGCTGAGGATGCTAATGAGATCTATATGGAGGTCAACCCTGATGACCTGGTCAGGGCGCTGAAGACTGCTCAGACAGCCAAGTCCCTCAAGATCAAACTCACAAAGAAATTCAGCCCCTGCTTATCACTTGATGTTGAGCTGGTAAGATTCTGCCTCATTCTATTTCAGAATGGGAGGGAGGGGGGTTAATGAAATGACACAGGATTTGATGCTTAGTTTGAGAGTAGAGTTAAACTGATAAAATCAGACGTCATAGAATATCATCAAACTTGTTTTTCTGTCTGAAAATGTTTGTTTATGTTAGTCTTAAAACTCCATTAAGATAACATACTATTGCCCAGCATTATTGGACTCTATTGAATCTTTCACTAATTGCAGTAGATGGAACTAATTTATAATAATAATAATAAAATGTCCATTAATATAGTGCAGCTACTATACAAATATACTCTGCTGCGCTGAATACACATTATTACCCTGGCTTTAGCCGAGCCGCCATGATAAGCGCTAAGGCATTCAAGGAATTTGTTCCTACTGGGTACCCATTTACTTCACCTGGGTGGAGAGTGGCAAATGTAGATGAATGTCTTGCCAAAGGACATTAGCGCCGCGGCTGGATTCGAAGTTCCGCGAACCATGTGATCCACAGTCTGGTAACGTATCCACTAGACCATGACACCTCCACAGAACACAGAACACAGAAATTTGATTACTTACCATACTGATGCAAAACATAAAATGAAAATGGAAAATGAAGAAAAAAGGAAACAGTGTGAATATGAAGAATATCCATAACATGGCCATGTTTTCTTTAATTTCCAGCCATCAAGAACTGGTCACAGCCGAACTATCACTCATGATATACCTGTCATTGTAATGCCAAGGAGACAGTGGGAGGAATACAGTGAGCCAACTCTACCGGATTTCGATGTAAGTTTTCTGTCATTGCCATTGATCATAGTTATTTTGGAAACCAAGTATGAGAATGCTCTGTTTTATGAGTATCTGTGCATGTGAAATTAGGGAGAATTGATCAAAAAAGAACCGCACCATTCTAGATAGACTACATAAAGGATAATTAAGTTGTTTTGAAGTTGAGTCGACCTTGTCTTTGCTCTCTAGCCTTTTGAAGACTCAGTTAGGGAAAATTCAGGTTTAAACCAGCAAAGAACACATGCCACAAGAATGTGAAACTACTGTATTTTCAAAGTGCCAGAACTTGCAGAAACTTCCCTTTTTTAAATTTCACTTAATGCTGAAGACTGTTTTTGTTATGTGCTGTGTAGGTGCCAGAGGTACGCTGGCTTTGCGCCATTTTGTGGGCATTATTGTCAGAAATTCCCCCGAATTGAATGTGTATTTAAAACTAGTTGATTACTGTAGACAGATTTATTTACGTGAGTCTGTCTAAAACCATGTAAAATATTGCATTTTCGTTCATGATTTTGATATCATTATACTCTTACACAGGCCACAATCTGCATGCCACCCTTGAAAGTGATCAGAACTGTTGCAGAAAGAATGAAGAACCTTGGAAGCTACCTAGTAAGTATCCCCAAAACTTCTGTTCATCATAAATCAGTGCAAGGTGATACTGAGGTGCAGGGACAGTGATTTTGAATTCAAATTCAAACACAAAACTAGAGAATCCAGGCAAAATCCTTTTGAATGATTCTAACAGTGTGTGCATTTCGTAGTTATGTTATCTTGATTTTGTGTTTTTCATTTTCTTTGAATGAATATTATTAAGAAAATATCAGTAATTTCAACAAACAGTTAAAATTGCTTTAATTGCCATATATCCCCTCCTCCATTTATTTCCCCTCCTTACATCACAATTAAAAAAAGATAAAACAAGTTTGTAGCGCTATTCTACTAGTCATTTAGCTACATGTTGCTATGGGATGGCCTTCTCCCATTAACATTCACAAATTAATGTTAGATTGGTTTCGATGTTCATCGGGTGGAATGAAGAGGCGAATTAGACGTAGGGTCATTATGTCTGTGTTTGTTTGATTGATAAACTCATAAAAAGATATAATTCCTTTCTTTATCAAAAGGAAGATTTTTCTTCAAGCAAATATATATTTTGTTACACCAAATGTGGTGATGCTTAGCTGTTCTTGTTTAATTGCATATTCATCCCCTCTCTTGTTCCCTGAAGGAATTATCTGCCAATCAGAGTGGGGAGATGAGATTAAGAGTGGAGAGCGAGCAGGTCACTGTATCAACACACTTTAGGAATCTGGAGAATCCTAATTGGGGTGAGTACTTCTTTTTTATTTACCAGGGGGTATACTGGTCTTTGGGTTCTGGGTACTCATTATACACCTGGGTCAAGAGGGACAAATGTGGGTAAAACACCTGGTCCAAATACATAAGAAATTAGCAAGGATTTGAACCTAGGACCTTTTGTTTGAGGGTCAAGAGGCTTCACAATTGTACCTACTCTTCATCAATATACCCACAGATGATTCGCCGAGCAATTGCACCACGGTAAATATCTGCACTAACCTAGTTCCCAACTTCAATCCTTGACCAAGCACTATACCTAGCGTTATCCTTTAACACTAAACCTAACACTAAACCTAACACTAAACCTAACACTAAACCTAACACTAAACCTAACACTAAACCTAACACTAAACCTAACACTAAACCTAACACTAAACCTAACACTAAACCTAACACTAAACCTAACACTAAACCTAACACTAAACCTAACACTAAACCTAACCCTAACCCTAAACCTAACCCTAACCCTAAAGCTAACCCTATATCTTTGACGAAATAAAGCCCAGAGCAATATTATCGCACAAGCAAATGTTGGAGCACCAATGAGTGATGTATACCAGTGGGTTACTACCCACTTATGAATTTAGTCTTGGTAAGCACCACAAAACTTTTCCCCAGATTTCTGTAATTTTAGTTGATAAAATCACAAGATACTAGTGATTTTAAGCTTCTGTGAAGTATTTTCTCCTCTGGTGAAATAAATGAAAAAAACTGAGAAGTAAAAAATACTTTATATCCTTGACCAGGATGTAAATTTCAAGGCACAATCGATATGATTAAAACCTACGGACAGCTGTGTGTGGGTGATCTTTATGAACCTCTGAGAATTTGGCAGGTAGCTTCCAGCGAGGATTGATTTATTTGTAACTTAGATATGTACATTAAAAGTTGTTGGGAATCATGACAAGTATTGATACTATTTCTATCATATGTCTAATCTCCATAGAATACTGCCCTCTTGGATGAAATGTAGACAGTGTAATTCATGTTCAGTATCTTATAGTGGTGGTCAATATTAGCTTTTCATTCATTTTTTAAAAAAGAAATCACATGAAAATTCAAATATAGTGATCTCACTTAACTGTGGTCTATGTTCTGATTAATTTATTTCAGATTTATCATTCTTGGTCACTTTCAAAAAAGATCATTCGCAATCTAGTTTAGATGTATTTGGAAATCAATCTCGGTGCCGCACTTTAACTTGCACTTTTTTGTGCAATTCAGATTGTTTTTTTCTTGGTTTATTACTATGATGACTTTTTTGACAAACAGATGATGCCAATTCTCAGTCTAGTCAGAGGGATCCAACCGTTCTGGTGGGAGCTAAAGTGGACATCAGAAAGTTTATCCATTTCCTCTCGGGTCAACAACTCAACCCAGCAAAGATTATTTGCAGTAAGTCTGATATGGCAGAATGAAGCAAAAATTAAATATACAGTACATCCAAAAAAAAAGTTAACAGTTGGAAAAAGTCTCCCAAAATAAATATTTCAGAATATATTCAATAAATTTCCATTCTTGTAGATAGCTTAGGGTCTCTCTTATGCAATATCACCAAAATATCTGGCTAGTCATTACGCTTGAGTGATCAAAAGCCACTTTTTTTGAAAGGATGCAAAATTCAGACTTGACAAGAATTGGAATATGTTCTGGCAGGTATCAACAAAGTTGAAAACCGTTGTAGAATTGACAGTTGAAAAAAAAGTCTACCCAATTAAGTACAGTCAAACCTGTCTTAGCGGCCACCTGTCTATAGCGGCCACCTGCTTATAGCGGCCACCAAAAAATCCCCCGCAGGATATTACTGTGTTGTAGACCCTGCATATAGCGGTCACCTGCCTAACGCGGCCAGCGGCCACCCATTATGTATCCCTCGGTCAATATCTGACCGCGTATAGCGGCCACCAATATCGAGTCGAGCCGTAGCTTCATGCACAAAAAGTAGTTTTTGCCATAAAAAGTTAGGCATAATAAAGCCGCGATGTGTTTACCGAGTCCTAGCTCAGTCACACTCTCACACAAACGTCGTGAATAGATTCTACAATGGCCAAGAAGATCTAAAAGTTTTACCACATTGCCGACTAGTTAGAGATTAAAAGTCTTTTTAGTAAGAATTAAGCACTAGTATTGTTCGTTTACGTAATCTTCGCACCATCCAGCTGCGATCTCCTGCACCTGTATTGTTCTCTTAAGCTATCACGGTCGGTGTTGATAGCGATCGCCATTGCGCAATAGCACAGGCTCGTACACTTCAATATTAATTTTTATTTTTTAAAAGATTTATCAAAAAAGAATTTAAAGGGTTAAAGCTATCGAAAAAAATAATAAAGGAGTGATTTTTTTTAGAAAGTGAAAATAATAAAATACTACCCAGCTATTATTTTTTTAAGGATCAATAATAACGATTTCATGTACGAAATTGTCCTGCTGAAAAACGGCAGGAAAACTCGTCCACCAGCGATCCATTGTCGACGTTCGCACTTTCGACGAATCAAGCGAGCACCTTCTATCGCCTGTTCTCAAAAACAAGTTAAAACTTCTTTTAAACCATTCAAAAGGCAAATATTTATTGAATGAAAATTGATTGCATGATTTTATTGTAATTTTTTGACAGGAAGCAAAAGCATGATTAGACATCGTTTTTAGAGTATAAAAATCAAGAACAGCAGTCTACCGCGGGCGACTACGTACGTGGTAATTTGAGGGAAAATTCATTTTACAGAGATTGCTCGTATATCTATTGTTTTTCTCATTTATTGACAACAAAGCACATTATTTTGGCATTTTATATATCATATGACATGTTATACGTCAAATCTGTAGATCTATAGCTTGTTTTCCAAAGTGATATAATTATATGGATACATGTACACTATAAGTTATGTTGTTGCGTGTATGTGCAAAAATAAAAAATGGCCGGCGACCTGTCTATAGCGGCCACCTGTCTATAGCGGCCACGTTTTCTGTTTCCCTTCGGTGGCCGCTATAGACAGGTTTGACTGTATATCCAAATATTTTCAGGAAATTTTCATACCTGTGGACAGCTTAGAGTCTCTTCTATCAAATGACACCAAAATATTTCACAATATTTTACACTTGAGTGAGCAAAAGCCACTTTTGCGAAAGGGTGCAAAATCCATACTTCACAAATATTTGTTTGTCTGTTCTGGCTGGTGTCAGCAAAGTTGACAGTCATGAAAAGGTTTAGAATTGTGATATTCTGAGCAATAAAAGACAATTTACGAAAGAACAGATTTTATTAACCGTATGTCCTGATATATCCCATCAAAACTTTATGGTTGAGTGAGTAAGCAGGTAAAATTTAAAGACTCACCAAAAGAAACATTTTGAACCACTCAACAAAGTAGTTAATTGCTCATTCAAGCATAAGATGTTGATGGAATGTGTAAGGCTATACAGAGAACAAAGCTTGTTATTTCATAGATTGTCTTTTATTGATCAGAAAATGGAAATTTCTAAGCCTTTTCATGACTCTCAGCTTCGCTGATACCAGCCAGAGCCAATATCTATTCTTGTCAAGTCTGGATTTTGCATCCTTTCACAAATTTGGCTTTTGCTAACTCAAGCATGGAATATTGTTAAATATTTTGGTGTCATTTGATAGAAGAGACCCTAAGCTGTCCACAGATATGAAAATCTCCTTGAAATATTTTGAAACATTTATTAGGGGAGACTTTTTTGAACTGTTAACTTTTTTCTGGGACGCACTGTTTATACAATTAAATATATCATTCAGTATAGATTATTTGTGTTCAGTCTAATGTCAGAGAATGAAGTAAAAATGAAATATGCGGTAGATTTTATATGTGTAAGTACTATCAAAAGTTTTAGAAGAAAAGTGAAATTGTTTTACTTTTTTAAAATCAGTAAATCATTAAAGAAAAATTTGAAAGATACTAAACTGTACTTTCTTTAGGTTTACCTTTACGCCTTTCACAAACCTTTCACAAAAGCTATATGTTTCTGTGGACCTCAAAAAGACCTGTTGTGTTCATTCTCCCCTATCAAAAAACAGGAACAAACAATACCTACATGTAGTACATCACTTATACTTGCTCACTTTAAGGGAATACAATTCTGTGTATATTTATTTGTTTTATAGTTTCCTGAAGATTGTGCATTTAAATGTTCCAAAAAATTGAAAATAAAGAACAGTAGCCTGTTAACCATCAATTTCTACATTTTCCTTCCCATCTTGTTTTCTGTCCTTAGGTATAACAGATAACAGAATCATCCACTTCTTCCTGCTTCATGAAGACTTGTCAATCCAGTACAGCATGCCTGTCATCTTCACCTGAACGTTCTTCGTTGATGGATATCTACAAGCTTTGTCTCAGGTGCTTTCATATACACCTGAACGTTCAGTGCTGATGGATATCTACAAACATTGTCTCAGGTGCTTTCATCTGCACCTGAATGTTCAGTGCTGATGGATATAGGCAAGTTTTGTCTCAGGTGCTTTCAACTGCACCTGAATGTTCAGTGCTGATGGATATATGCAAGTTTTGTCTCAGGTGCTTTCAACTGCACCTGAATGTTCAGTGCTGACGGATATCTGAAATTTTTGTCTCAGGTGCTTTCATCTGCACCTGAACGTTCAGTGCTGATGGATATCCTCAAATGAGGTGCTTTGGTTGCTGTTCCATGAAATGGCATAGTGATGTAGTCATGATGGCTTAGAAGAAAGTCTACATCTAGTTGAGCCATTTCCTAGATGATGCAAGGGAACATATGAAGGTTTCCTGGGGCCTCTTGCATAAAAAGTTGTGATTGAACGCAACTTGATTTTCAACCAATCAGGATCGCGTATTTGGGACTTGCGTTTAATTTTTTGAGTTGTGTTTAATTGCAACTTTTTATGCAAGAGGGCCCAGGGCTGTCAGTGTGAACACATCATGACTGTCTTTGTTTGTTTTGATTGGAGAAAGTAGTCATCTTAAAAAATATCTGTTTGACAGATGTCACAACCCATTTTGATGAAATCAAGATGATATGCCATGATTGTCCACACACACTGGGTGAACACAAGTCCTCTTTACTATAAGCAGAGAATACAAGCAACATTCTATTTGAAGGTGTCAAATTGTAGATTACCGGTAATGTGTTTGTAAAGCCCATAATATATGTGAAGAAAATATGTATGGTGGTATTTTCTATTGATAATAGAATGGATGGAAACATTTTAGCACCAAGCACTCACAGAGGAATTGTGAGCAACCGCATATGGAATGTTGGAGAAGAAAACAGCATAGCCTGTCAAAAGTGCTATTTGGTATTAAGAGAAATCACATATTCAGTATCAAGTTCTTTTATGTTGATGGTCTAAGCATATAATGATATTTCAGTAAGTAAAGAACAAATTATTTGAGGCTTCCTATCTTGTTATGCATCTTGATATCACCTATTTGTATTTCTCCACGCTGAAATATTCCATTTTCGATGGATTCGACAGGATTCAACAGGAGTACATGTATAATGTTTTTTGTGGGTTCAAAGTGCCTGCAAATTTGTCACAACTGTTAGGAAGTTTATGAAAAGTATTGCACTTTCAATATGGTTATATTCAAATTGTAGTTGAATACAAGATTATGTTACTATCACACAACTCATTCTTATTGTTTTATGTGACTAAATTATTTGAGCTTCCTATAACTATAACATTCCTATAACTGCTTTAATAGAATTGTAAGAATGTCATATCACATTTTATACAAAGTTATTTCAGATACATGAACAGTGTAACATATAGTGGTCACTGAGAAATACATGTTTTATTTCCTGTCTTTATCATTCATGATAATAATTAATCAACTCAAGATTATATGTTTATACTTTGTAAGTTTTTGAGGAAGAAAAAATGTAGTTTCATTGGATCTAATGAACAAAAAAAGTTTGATGGTAGACATTTTTGAAGCTAAATGGAATAAAGATCAGTACATGTAAAAGAAAGAGTTCATTATAGTAAGACTTCTAATTCATTTCAAGTTTGAGAAGATTATCTTTTACCGATGGTCCTCTCCTAAGTGCCCAGCTATGGACTGGGATGACATCTCTTGCTTGTGTTATTTCTAATTCATGATGCAGATTACATGCATTATTTTGGAGAAGCATTAGCAACAGCAAATATATGTCATCTCTTTTGTGACCATTGGAACAAGAATTCTGTTAATGGTCTCTGGAGCTGATTTTATTATTCTGAATTTATTGCTATATATCAAAAGAAATATATTCGGTTGTGGTTTTTACAAATCATATGAATTTCTTCTGTCCTTTTTTGTTCAAAAACAAATTTATTAAGTGAAACATAATGAATAGGATAAAAGTTGCTTATGTTTTCATCAAGTGCTGCAAGGCGGGAGGAAGAGATAGAGAGAGAGAGAGGGAGATAGAAAAAGGGAGAGATAGGAAGGGTGAGAGGAAGAGATGGAGAGAAAGGGATGGAGAGAGAGAGAGAAAGGGAGATAGGAAGGGTGAGAGGAAGAGATGGAGAGAAAGGGATGGAGAGAGAGAAGAAAGACAATCCAGTGAGATCAAGAGAAATTAAAAAGGTAAGAGCAAGAAAATATATAGGTCTACATTTGCATGGATGAAATAAGAATGGAGGGGGGGGGGGGGGGGAATAGAGCAGCAGAGGCAGGCCAGGGCAAAACTAACTATTGAATGAGAGTTCGATGGGGAAAGGAGAAAAGGTGATTGACAGTTAAATAAAAGGAAGAAGGAAAAAAATGACAGAAAGAGAATGAAAGTTGGAAAACTGGGTTATACCCGAGGAAGAATTAACATTTCTTATATTCTTTATGCCTCTTGACTCCAGTTTATGACTTGTAGGCAGCCTTTTATCCCTTTTTATTGGCTTTTATCTTGAGTCTATCTACTGTAGGCTAAATAAGTTTGATAAATAAGTGATCGAAGGGCCTATGGTATATATTTTCTACTCTTTTCAGTGATTATTTAGTCTTGTTTATAGCTTTTGTCGTTTTTGATTAAATTGGATAAAATATTATTGTCATGCGTACGTGCCTCACAGCCGTAGACGAGAATATTATTACCGACATGAGCATAATATATTCAGCAAGGTTTGAACGAACTTGTTTCTTCTGTTTTAATAAAGAGAACTAGTTTTAATGTTAACTATACTTTGCATGGTTGCATGGGCTGTTTTTTGTATTTCTGAGTATCAACAATTAATTTCGTGAGTGATGTCATAGATTTTGTCGATAATAACCTTCCAAAGCAAAATGATGACATCAAATCTTGTGTTATGATTTTACGTCAACGCTAGCGGCGCACAGATGTGACGTCATTTTACATCTAGCTGAGCGATCTCCTCGAGCGGCTGAAACTATGATGAAAATTCTTGATTTCTTTTGTTTTTGTTGAGAATTATAACGATCTCATCAAGCAGGAAGATAATTAACACTATATTAACGGGTAGGTAGATTTTGAATACATTTTTCTTCTGCTGAAGGTTAAATTAGTTGATTATTATGCTTCGAGATTACAGCCCATTCAGGAATTGTAGTCTGCGATGCGGTGAATGCACTCATGTCCTATACACAAGGAATGGTGTATGGTTTGTGTGTTGCTGCATGGTGTCATTTGATGTGTATCATGTGCATTGTCATTGATTCGTTAATGTATTTGCCGTAGCTGTGTCGAGACGTGGGCGTGGATCAATGAATGATGATAGCTCTTTAAAAAGTCATGTTAGACTCAAATCAAGTAATAGTGGTCGTATTGACCAGGCCCAGGGCACACCACGAATAGTGGTCAAAATATTGACCACTACGAATACAAAATGCAAAAATAGTTTGTATTTTCTGTCGCGTGTAGTAAATGTATGGGGCACTCATAGCTACATTCCTATACTTCGTGTGTGTAATGTAGGCAGTCATACACCTCAACTTTTTAAAACACCACTGCACAAAAGTCACAAACATTCACTCAAAATCGGCATTTAATTTACAAAAACCGACCACTAAATATCCAAGAAATACAATAAATTCAACTCACCGATGTTGGAAAAGATATTTCCAAAAATCAAATCCGTAATTTACTGTTGATTCTCGCGAAACGAGCTATCAGAGTCATTGTGTACATTTCCTGGTCGCCGCGGGCGCTGACATCTCCCCAAAAGAGTTTTGTCCTTAAAAATTTGGTCCCTATGTGGCATACACGGAAAGTCCCGATTTTCTGTGTGCGCGATCGTAAAGATCGATGTGCGCTTGCGATCCCGAGTTTCTTCGTGGACAAAAATTTTATTGGCCGATTTTAGTCTAAGACATCGGCAGTATGTAAACAACACGCGATCGCGAAACAAATTTCTCCGGTTTTGGACAAGATTTTGACTTTGGATTTTGCTGAAAATATCAAAAGTTCTTTCTAACGGCCATTTGAGGTAGGAGTGAGATTTTTAAGGGCTGAATTTGAAAGCAAGTATTTAAAATATTTATCTTATTTTCCCCCCCATACCTTTACTACACGCGACAGAAAATACCAACTATTTTTGCATTTTGTATTCGTAGTGGTCAATATGACCACTATTCGTGGTGTGGTATGGGGGGAAATAAGATAAATATTTTAAATACCTTGCTTTCAAATTCCGCCCTTAAAAATCTCACTCCTACCTCAAATGGCCGTTAGGAAGAACTTTTGATATTTTCAGCAAAATCCAAAGTCAAAATCTTGTCCAAAACCGGAGAAATCCCCGCCGATTTGTTTCGCGACCGCGTGTTGTTTACATACTGCCACTCACGGGTACATTACTGTAAAATAGTTGGTATTTTCTGTCGCATGTAGTAAAGGTATGGGGGGGGAAAATAAGATAAATATTTTAAATACTTACTTTCAAATTCAGCCCTTAAAAATCTCACTCCTACCTCAAATGGCCGTTAGGAAGAACTTTTGATATTTACAGCAAAATCCAAAGTCAAAATCTTGTCCGAAACCGGAGAAATCCCTGCCGATTTGTTTCGCGATCGCGTGTTGTTTACAAACTGCCGATGTCTTAGACTAAAATCGGCCAATATAATTTGTGTCCACAAAGAAACTCGGGATCGCAAGGGCACATCGATCTTTACGATCGCGCACACAGAAAACCGATTTTGAGTGAATGTTTGTGACTTTTGTGCAGTGGTGTTTTAAAAAGTTGAGGTGTATGACTGCCTACATTATACACACGAAGTATAGGAATGTAGCTATGAGTGGCCCAGGGCAGCGTTTCATCAAACGGTCATATTAAGAACAACAACATTGACATTTAGCCACTGCCACAAAAAAATAAAAACAGCACTCACAGTCACTCATAGCTACATTCCTATACTTTGTGTGTATAATGTAGGCAGTCATACACCTCAACTTTTTAAAACACCACTGCACAAAAGTCACAAACATTCACTAAAAATCGGCATTTAATTTACAAAAACCGACCACTAAATATCCAAGAAATACAATAAATTCAACTCACCGATGTTGGAAAAGATATTTCCAAAAATCAAATCCGTAATTTACTGTTGATTCTCGCGAAATGAGCTATCGGAGTCATTGTGTACATTTCCTGGTCGCCGCGGGCGCTGACATCTCCCCAAAAGAGTTTTGTCCTTAAAAATTCGGTCCCTATGTGGCATACATGGAAAGTCCTGATTTTCTGTGTGCGCGATCGTAAAGATTGATGTGCGCTTGCGATCCCGAGTTTCTTCGTGGACAAAAATTTTATTGGCCGATTTTAGTCTAAGACATCGGCAGTATGTAAACAACACGCGATCGCGAAACAAATCGGCGGGGATTTCTCCGGTTTTGGACAAGATTTTGACTTTGGATTTTGCTGAAAATATCAAAAGTTCTTCCTAACGGCCATTTGAGGCACTCATAGCTACATTCCTATACTTCGTGTGTATAATTTAGGCAGTCATACACCTCAACTTTTTAAAACACCACTGCACAAAAGTCACAAACATTCACTCAAAATCGGCATTTAATTTACAAAAACCGACCACTAAATATCCAAGAAATACAATAAATTCAACTCACCGATGTTGGAAAAGATATTTCCAAAAATCAAATCCGTAATTTACTGTTGATTCTCGCGAAACGAGCTATCGGAGTCATTGTGTACATACATTTCCTGGTCGCCGCGGGCGCTGACATCTCCCCAAAAGAGTTTTGTCCTTAAAAATTCGGTCCCTATGTGGCATACGCGGAAAGTCCCGATTTTCTGTGTGCGCGATCGTAAAGATCGATGTGCGCTTGCGATCCCGAGTTTCTTCGTGGACAAAAATTTTATTGGCCGATTTTAGTCTAAGACATCGGCAGTATGTAAACAACACGCGATCGCGAAACAAATCGGCGGGGATTTCTCCGGTTTTGGACAAGATTTTGACTTTGGATTTTGCTGAAAATATCAAAAGTTCTTCCTAACGGCCATTTGAGGCACTCATAGCTACATTCCTATACTTCGTGTGTATAATTTAGGCAGTCATACACCTCAACTTTTTAAAACACCACTGCACAAAAGTCACAAACATTCACTCAAAATCGGCATTTAATTTACAAAAACCGACCACTAAATATCCAAGAAATACAATAAATTCAACTCACCGATGTTGGAAAAGATATTTCCAAAAATCAAATCCGTAATTTACTGTTGATTCTCGCGAAACGAGCTATCGGAGTCATTGTGTACATACATTTCCTGGTCGCCGCGGGCGCTGACATCTCCCCAAAAGAGTTTTGTCCTTAAAAATTCGGTCCCTATGTGGCACACGCGGAAAGTCCCGATTTTCTGTGTGCGCAATCGTAAAGATCGATGTGCGCTTGCGATCCCGAGTTTCTTCATGGACAAAAATTTTATTGGCCGATTTTAGTCTAAGACATCGGCAGTATGTAAACAACACGCGATCGCGAAACAAATCGGCGGGGATTTCTCCGGTTTTGGACAAGATTTTGACTTTGGATTTTGCTGAAAATATCAAAAGTTCTTCCTAACGGCCATTTGAGGTAGGAGTGAGATTTTTAAGGGCGGAATTTGAAAGTAAGGTATTTAAAATATTTATCTTATTTTCCCCCCATACCTTTACTACACGCGACAGAAAATACGAACTATTTTTGCATTTTGTATTCGTAGTGGTCAATATGACCACTATTCGTGGTGTGATTTGAGGTAGGAGTGAGATTTTTAAGGCCTGAATTTGAAAGCAAGTATTTAAAATATTTATCTTATTTTTCCCCCATACCTTTACTACACGCGACAGAAAATACAAACTATTTTTGGATTTTGTATTCGTAGTGGTCAATATGACCACTATTCGTGGTGTGCTCACAGTCACACCACGAATAGTGGTCATATTGACCACTACGAATACATTTAAATATTTTAAATACTTGCTTTCAAATTCAGGCCTTAAAGATCTCACTCCTACCTCAAATGGCCGTTAGAAAGATTTTTTGATATTTTCAGCAAAATCCAAAGTCAAAATCTTGTCCAAAACCGGAGAAATCCCCGCCGATTTGTTTCGCGATCGCGTGTTGTTTACATACTGCCAATGTCTTAGACTAAAATCGGCCAATAAAATTTTTGTCCACTGCACAAAAGTCACCAACATTCACTCAAAATCCGCATTTAATTTACTAAATCCGACCCCTAAATATCCAAGAAATACAATAAATTCAACTCACCGATGTTGGAAAAGATACATATTTCCAAAAATGAAATTCGTAATTTACTGTTGATTCTCGCGAAACAAGCTATCGGAGTCATTGTGTACATTTCCTGGTCGCCGCGGGCGCTGACATCTCCCCAAAAGATTTTTGTCCTTAAAAATTCGGTCCCTATGGCGTACACGGAAAAGTCCCGATTTTCTGTGTGCGCGATCGTAAAGATCGATGTGCGCTTGCGATCCCAAGTTTCTTTGTGGACAAAAATTTTATTGGCCGATTTTAGTCTAAGACATCGGCAGTATGTAAACAACACGCGATCGCGAAACAAATCGGCGGGGATTTCTCCGGTTTTGGACAAGATTTTGACTTTGGATTTTGCTGAAAATATCAAAAGTTCTTCCTAACGGCCATTTGAGGTAGGAGTGAGATTTTTAAGGGCTGAATTTGAAAGCAAGTATTTAAAATATTTATCTTATTTTCCCCCCCATACCTTTAGTACATGCGACAGAAAATACCAACTATTTTACAGTAATGTAGCCATGAGTGACTCAAACTATACAAGAACAAGGTAAGTAGCGATAAAAATGACTAAAATTGCATACATACCGCCACTTCTTTGCTCCATCAGGGAAAAAATCCTGGGTTTGGTGGGATGCAAAGGGCATCCCGGGTCGATGAACAAACAGGCATGCAGAATACGTCATTGATAAACATAGGGGGACCAATCACAGAAAGAAAAAATCTCAGATTCATTCGCTTGTCATTCGCTTAACACAGGCGGTATCGGAAGTGTGTGCATGTGACCCATGCAAACCACCCTCAGACTCAGAGTTTGCTAAATTCCTAAAAGGGTTACCTTCCCAGATCAACTAAGATTGTAAAAATTGAATGACTAAAAAAGAAAAAAAAAATTGGCAGGTGTGATTAGCCAGGATTAGCTTCGTGAGCGTAAAAAAAATTAAAAAAATTGGCTCTACGCGTTTTACATCACAAAGACAGCCGTTTATCCCCAGCAATCTAATGTCTTGTCTTTCCGTTGACGCCCACAATCAATGAGTTGATTATTATGGCATTTTTGGTGTAGATCTGGACCAAACTTGTCCTGTCCTGCATTGTCCCATCCGGTAATGACTTTTTTTAAAGCATATTTTTTGTTCTTTATGATAAAAAGGTGTTGTTGAAGGTTTTTATTGCGCACGGGTTAGCAGGACATGAAAATGCCCTGAAATAACACTTTTCTGATAACTCCCGCGACCAACAGGCCATTCCCCACAGCGTTTCCTCCTAGGGAAACGTTTGGAATTAGAATGTCTTTTTGATCGTACGTATTTTTACCAAAAAATCCAAAAAAAGATCATAAGAAATTTCCGAGAACTCACCAGTGTTTGTGTATCCATGCCTCCTCTTGTCATGCAGATATTTGTTTTTAACATTTGTTTTTGACGAAAATGTTGAAATTGTTGCACATATCTATCATCTTATCTTATGTATAGATGGTGATATTTTCTAAAATCCATTGAAAAATAACTATGCATGTTAATTATTTTTAAATGGCATAATATAGTTTTCAAAGTATATACACAAAGACTGTTTTAGCTCGGTGCCAGGATTTTTCTAGGATACAACAAATAAACAAGGCGACTCTTTTATATCAATGTTCAATGACAATTTAATTTAGAAATAAATCTGTATACCTCAAATACAGGTAGGATCTTTGGTTACTTTCAAGTGATTTAACTTGAAGAAATAAAAGTGCACATATATATATATATTTATAATAGAATATCAGTAAGTGTACACACACAATATTTATATCGTAGAGTAATGGGATCTTATTTAATTATTGATTTAAGTTCCAGTTTCAAGTTCAGATGTAATCTCACTAAGTAATAGTCATTTTTGTTTATTATTCGCTATGATTTGCTGCTACTAAATGATCAAAATACCGACGTAGGTTTTTGCGTGAATCGATCCTTGCTATGTCGATCGACGAAGACAAAAGTCGGAAAGATGATGCCTGTCACGTCCTCACTGCTTTCAGTCACGTGACCTTACTTGATAGACCCAGATAGTCCTCGGTTGATCAAAACACTAAGCTCAGCGTACCACTCGGGCATCATCAAGAATGGACAATCTTGTCCCTGGTAACGGAGTTATCTCCTCCCTGGTAAACGGCTAGGAATAAAATCACCAATACATCCCTCAAAATACATGCAATTATGTCCTAAATTTACAGTTATATCTTTAGGATGTATTTCCCTTATAAAATACAGAAGAAGGTTTTTTCACCAATCTTCATTAAAGGGAACTAGGGTCAGTAATATAAATTCCGTTATGCATTTAAATACTGGTTAAAGAAAATAAAGTCCCTTCTCGCACAACATGCTCCAAATTTCTAATTTGTTTAACCTCATTACTAATGTACCATACATTACATCATTATTACACAAATATAATTTACTTTGAATAGAAATCAGAATTTGTGTATGAAACTTTAAAGCATTTGCACGAATAAACGCAACATTATCTCTATCGATCGACAATCGTGAGAACGATAGTTAAATGATTGTGCACGAACCTCTTGAGTATGGGTTCATAATTAATTCCAATACACTTAAGTAATTTACAATAACATTTTCTCCTTGAAAAAGGAAATGTTTTCTTTCTACCGAAATAATATTAATGTTAAAATTTATGACATTTATAATAGTATGAACAATTACTTCAATGCCAAATAACGTTAAATTATAGCCATAGTCGTTACCAAGCTAACCAAGCTAACCAAGCTAACCAAATTGCAGTAAATTGTTACTTACAGTTATCTCGACAAATTTGGTTTTAGGGCAAGAAAAATGAGGTTTCTGGCATGAAGGATGCTGCAGTACCGGTGTCGTCTGTAGAATTTATCTCTGGCGCCGAATCAAAATCAAGGCTCTGGTAGCAATTCCACGACACACAATTTAGGATACTGGCTCTCACACACGCCCGACTCGAACCTCGGCCTTTCATTCAACTGCCCTCAGTCAAGGTCACACGTACACACATTCACTTTCACTCGACCACACCCTATCATGTGATTTACACAAACACGCTAAATATTTTCTAAGACGCCCTCTCTCGTATATACGACCCGACTGAAATAAATAGAAAAAAAAATAGTATATTTTCCATTTGGTTCTGACACTCGGTATAGAAACCAATTTGTTATATACATATTTACAAAACATATTAAATAGGATAGTAACTTATTCAAATATTACACAATGATTGCATGTAATATAGTATAAATGTAACAATCGAATGTATAGTGAGTGTCTCTTATAAAGCAGTAAAATACAAATATACATTTGCCATTGATAATGAATAATACGAAATAATTAACAACAATGTATACAAAATAACAAAATCCAGACAAATATCATGCTTGGTTTATTTACAAATCCAAAAAATGTTCAGCCTCTCCCGATCCCTCTCCCTTTATCAAGTGGAAATACATGCAATTAATATACAGTATATTTAAAAGTATATAACTTCACAAACGGTGCCTCATAACGGCAAGGGTCAGCAGTATTTTTTCCCCTTCCAATTTTCCTATAACGGCCACCATACCACCGAAAAACTCTGACAGTGGAGACGACTTCACTTTGGAAGGTGGTAAGATTTGTCTTTTTTATTATTAAGTTTGATAAATAAATCATAAATCATCTAGACATAGCTTCAATAGTTAGTCACCCCTCTGGAGTAAATAATTTACTTCATGGTAAGGTTCAAGAACGTGAGTTAGGTGAAACCCGTAATGAAAGAGGAGTACGAGGTTATAGTCATAACCTAGTACATTGGATGAGTGTTGAGGTAGGAGTGAGATTTTTAAGGGCGGAATTTGAAAGTAAGGTATTTAAAATATTTATCTTATTTTCCCCCATACCTTCAGTACATGCGACAGAAAATACCAACTATTTTTGCAGTCATATCGCATAGTGGTCAGTATGACCAATATTCGTGGTGTGGTTAGGAAGAGCTTTTGATATTTCCAGTAAAATCCAAAGTCAAAATCATGTCCAAAACCGAAGAAATCCCTGCTGATGTCTTAGACTAAAATTGGCCAATAAAATTTTGTCCACAAAGAAACTCGGGATCGCAAGCGCACATCGATCTCTACGATCGTGCACACAGAAAATCTGGACTTTTCCGTGTACGCGATAGGGACCAAATTTTAACGACAAAATTCTTTTGGGGAAATGTCAGCTCTCGCGGCGACCAGGAAATGTACACAATGGCTCTGATACACCACTTCCCCAGAACTGACAGTAAATTATGGATTTTATTTTTGGAATTATCTTTTCCAACATCGGTGAGTTGAATTTATTGTATTTCTTGGATATGTTGGGGTCGGTTTTTGTAAATTAAATGCGGATTTTGAGTGAATGTTGGTGACTTTTGTGCAGTGGTGTTTGAAAGTGTTGAGGTGTATGACCGTCCGAGTGTATACACACAAAGTATAGAAAAGTTGCTGTGTGTGGTTAGACTGTCGTTTGTGCTTCCTAATGTTACTGCTGGCTCTTTGTTTTAATTTTGGCATTCTCGTGATAAAATGCACAGCCAAAGATGGGCTTTCTGGCATCATAAAATTTCATCTTTCACAACTTGCTCCCAAATCATATTTATCGTGTACATCATACTACACAACATACATATCCATCATAAAGTGGGCAGAATGATAATATTTTGTAAGAAAACAGACCAAAATGTGTGCTGAAGGTGGCCTCTTTTTTTACTTTAATTTGTAGGAAATTGAACTTTTGCATGACTTTGAACTGTGATTCCATGACAAGCAAGACATAGGAAAAATATATGGCCATGAATAATGTGTTGTAAACTACATATATGTATGCATATGTTTGGTTTGCAAAATTACAATAATAATGAATTCTACCAGTTAATAGGCAAGACAGACTGTATGTTCATAAATTTTACTGTGTTATTGATGCCCTTGGGAATTTTCATTTTGTTTCAATCTGTTAGAATCTTCAAAGGTAAGATACATGTGTATATATGTAGGGCACGTATCCCCCCCCTCCCAGTTTGCAGGTACTAAAACAAAATTGGATAGGAAATGTTTCCAGTGCTCAGAAAATTATTTAGAGATATCTTACATGGGTGCATATTCCATCAAAATTTTCCCTATAAAGTGATTTGCAAAGACAGAGAAATGCATATGGCATGATAATTTCAAAGAATAAAATGAACACGTAATCACAACGTTGAGCATACATACAATAAATAATAATCAAGATATACATGTACATGTAAAACATGTCCTTGCCATGATATAGGAAGTCAAAGTAACATGGGTACAAAATGTGCCACGTACGTGTGCTATGAAAATCCTCTGTCCATTCTCCATACTATACACATGTATACATCTCCGCGAAGGATCCTGTTAAGATATATATGTACGACCGCGCAAAAATAGTGCGGACACTGGGAGGTGCTCCATGCCATACAGAGAGCTTAGTGCTGTAATGGCTATTACAGTAGCTCATAGTAACGGATAATGATTTGTCTCATTGATACCGTAATATAGACCTGGGAAGAAAATTTGATATCTTTTGAGCCACAATTTTTGCACATCACTATAGCTCAATCGAGCTTTGTACGAGTGCTTTGTCAATATGAGAGACCATACAAGGCTGTGTTTGGGATTATATTTGTGACATTTAGTTATTAACATTCGGTTCGCATATTTATGATTCATATTTCGATGTTTAAATGATGATTACATTGATAGAAATAAAGCATCTAGGATAACTGTAGTCCCGTCCATCCCGCTACATGTACGTGTGGGTTTGAAGAAGGCTCATTTTTGTCTGTAGTATAGGCCGCACCAGACTTTGCGACCTTATTTGGGGTGAAAATACTGCGGCCTTTACGCCGAAGAATGTAGTAGGCCCTTTTCCTATAGCTGCCACAACTCCTCTCAAGATACAATGACTTTCTAATAAAGTGTCAAATTAGGGTCTGTGCTTGCAGACTGATCCCCCCATCCCTTGAAGAGGAAAATACACACTCTGTGAAATCGCAAGTTTCCAACTTCAAAGAGAAAAAGAGGCATTTGTGCACAAATGTCAGTATTTCAATTCTAATGTTTGAGTAAGATGATGACCCTTATAAGTTACATAGAATGGCTAGACTGAATTTCATATTTAGTAATTTAAAGCATGTACATGTATAGGACTTTTTTTTAGCCCCAGGTTGTACATGAATAATTATGTTACACTATTAGTGAGCATACCCCTTATTCTGTAACATTACTGATAGCAGACCATTCCGGGAATGGATTTCATGACTCAAAGATGCGGCTACTTTTCAACATTTTAGTTGTGGATATCTAGTAGTTAGGAGATTTTAATCATACGTTATGTCCCTCTACATACATGTATAATATATGCTTTCCATAGGTATCATATTTTATAGTAATTTTTAGTGAATGTCAACTTAAAAGCTGAAAATATCAATCTAAAAGCATGCCAAAGTTAGGCCAAGGTTGTTAAAAAACGGTGAAGCTAAAACTCTGAAAATCACAGTATTTTATATGTGGTTTACATGTGACAGCCTGATGAGAATGCAGACTACCCCTGCTAGACAGAGGCTCCTAAATGGGACATGTATATATATTCATGTACATGATAAATTCCTGTGATTTACATCATTGAGGTATTAAAGATAAATCTGAGTTCTGGTACATGTGATAATATTGCAAAAGAAACTGTCTCAATTCAATAGACTGGTTCAGTAATGTTTTCAAATTTATGGACATTTCTTCTCTGAGCACGTAGTGACGAGCTATTCCATTAACCTGCTTTTTATAAAGAAGCCTCAATGCTTAGAGTCCAGTTTGCATACATTACTTGTTGCTATATCCGGAAAGCATCGGGCAAGCTTTCAAGGGGGGGGGGCATGGGGGCAGACTGCCTCCCCCCCCCCCCGCTTTCTTGTAGAACTGATAACTTTTTTTATGCCTCTACCCACCGAAGGTGGTGCCGGAGGCATTAAGTTTTCGGGTTGTCCGTCCCGCTTTCCTGTGTTTTTTCGTTTTTTTTTTATTGCTTACAGTCAGAGAATTATGGAGGAAAACGGGACCCCATAAAATCTGGTAACCCCCTTACTACAGTGTATCTCACCCCAAGCAGTATCCGCTTATCATTTCCTCGCAAGTTTTGCCCCTCTTGATGCCAAGGTCCAGTTACACCACTGGAAAGGTTGATTGTATGCTGTAAGGTTTTGAAATCGCCAAAACGAGAAAAAAATGGCTCAATCCTGCTGAGAGTCACATGCACATCATTGATTGAATTAAAAAAAATATATACTTTAGTCATTTTGTCTGTATAACACATGGGCTGTTATCAATATGTCGATTTGAAATTCCCACATGTGAAGTAGTCTGAACTGTCTAAAGTTTTATTCCCATTTTAGTTCGAACTTCACCTGTCTGTTTCTTTAACCTTTTTGCTTTCTGCCTGTAAGAAAATTACTTTTAAATTAATTGAATGAAATTGCTTCTTTTGACTCAGTTTTCAGTTTTCAGTTTTGGTTGTAGCACTGCAATTTATAGATGTCCTGCGATAGAACTCACAATCCCTTCTTAATTGCGTGGTCGTAGATCGATTGCATTTTAGGTTGGACTTCTCCAATTCCTCTTTGATTATTACAGGTATTTGAGCCTCAATAAGGCCACAAGTTTGATCTTTATTCTTGCCTTATTTACTCTTTGACTAATTCAAGGAATAGCCTACAAATTTCCTCCAATTTTAGAAGCAATTTGCTTTGAGGAGAGGATTTTCTTCAGAAAGGAGTATGTGACATGGCATCCATCAGAGGCAGGGCTTATAGAGGAAATTCAAAACATCCGATCGATATCGAGGAGGCTTAAGCAGAAAGAGGCAGTGAATCCTTTGTGACAATGTCTTCCTCTATGGATACAAGAGCAAGCTGACTTTCATTTGCCAGTTTTTTTACAAAGTTAAAACACATGTAAGAGAGTAAAAACACTTTTCAAAATACCCCGTGCAGCTCATAAAAAAGTGGACTTAGAAAGAATGATCAATTTTATGTTTTTTTGTATTTCCACTCTATTACAATTTTTTTGTTTCTTGCAGTTGATTTTGAGTATGTGCAATGAAGCTTCATTTTGACAAAACATTTCAAGATTCAAGAAATCACTGTGAATTGTTATCATATTGTCATACATGTATGTATTATTGTGGTATAGTTTAGCCCAGTCAAATGTAAACAAAATAATTGTAAACAAAATTGAAAAACAAACAAACACCCCCAGCATACCCTGAATATCACCAGCATGGATGTGTACATATCTCGGACATTAGTGCAGGTAGATAATGTGGGTGGACTGGTTATACATGTACATGAAGTCCTGACATTTCATATAATGTCTTGTTCATTATGCTTATAACTCAGCAATCACACATTTTCTTTCAGGACCATTTTCACATACTATTCATTTTAATATACCTTTCTTTTTGTGATAATTGTGCTGGATACTGTTAGGATTTATTTTGTATTATTATCAGAACTCAAAGATTGTCTTTAAATAGTACTTGTAAAGATAATACAGAATGGGTAGAAGAGCCCTCTGAGCCTGGCTAACTTCTAACGTCTCAATTAAGAAAAGAATCATACAAAATTCATATGTATATATATACTTAAGACAAGTACAAGTGTATGTAAAAAAAAAATTCTACCCTGATGCATCTTCTTTGGTCTAAGTTTAAATTGATTTCCAGTTACCTTCAGTGAGCATGGAAAGCTATATAGCAAGATAAGTCAAGTTACATGTAGGTTATCTGTCCAAATGGACGATGTAGTTTTCTTGTCTAGATATATACTGGTGGTAGTCGAAGTTGGGCAAATCAACCGTACTATGATTATTTCTTAGTGATAAATGACTCTTTAAAAACAATACTAAATGCGTGATTTCTCAAAAATGTGGAAACTCCAAAGCAAACTTTTTTTTTCTAGATGTATCTACATATGTGTAGCATAAAAATGAGGAAATCTACATGTACATATTGACCCCTTCAATTTTTACCAACACTACAATCACTTATAAAAAACAAAACAAAACAAAGAGCCTTTTCCTTTGTTACACATTCAATACTCCGAATTCCATTCCACGTTCAAAATAATTGATAGTGATTGTATTGCACAATGAAAGAGTTCTCGAGTGACTCATTTTTTCCCTGAACAAGTATCAACTCTGGATGGACACAACACCCCGCATACTCTTTTACTCCTCCTGTGTTGGGCCAAAGTCATGTCTGCACCCTGCTTTTATGGGTATCACTTGTTTCCATGGTAACTGTTTTAATCAGGAAATGCAGCGGGGGTTATGATCAGGAAAAGGCGGAAGTTGTACAGTTTAGTCCTGCTAGTTGACCTTGTGTTATTGAGGACACAAAAAGGGAAGAAAAGAAATCAAAAGGATTGATTTGGAGTGGACTTGAAATATTAATTTACCTTCGGTCTGACACTTTTTTGATAGGTCTACTACAATGACAGAGTGCAAAGTCCTGTAGTTGTCTTGATGGGAGCTGCTACATGTACATGCACATGTAGTATGCTATATCATAGAATGAAATTTAAAAAAAAGCACTGTATTGTATAAAATATATTTGTTCAACCTGCTGCCATGGTTCTTATTAGGAGCAGGAGTGGGAGGAGAAGGTTGGGGGGGGGGGGGGGGTGTAAATTGAGACATACATGTAACTTATGTTCACTTGGTGATTATTTAGCTTTGAAGTACATGTACACGTACAGTGTAGTTTAAAACCAAAACGTTAGCGACATGAAACCTTCGCATATTGTTAATGATGCATGTTCTTGCTTTGAGAAACTTTGATGAATATTCTGCAGACCTACCAACCTTCCAAAGGAAAAAAATAGGAATCTTCAGGCAAGATTAGGATCCTGTGTATTTTCTATGCTTTCACACAGAAGTTTTCATAAAAATATTAATAATCTGGGGCCCATAACATTAGTTTGAAGGTTAAAAATATCATACTCCCAAAATAGGAATGGTTGGAAGGTATGAATTTGCCTCATGAACCAGTCTCTCGTGTGAATGTCAGCCACTTGCAAAGTTCTCGTAAATTTCTGGTTCAGCTTTTTAGATTTTATATCCAGTGATGTGGCATTACTTCATATTCTGCATTACACATACCAGCAAGTGGCGGCGATGTAAAATTATTTGACATCAGGGCAATGATTAAATTACAGTAATCTATGCTTGTATACACTGTATGTGCGAAAATTGAGGAAATATATTCCCTTCCTGGACCATTTCCTCTCCTGAAATTAGGACTTGGGGGAAATCCCTTTCTCAATTTGCATGTGCACAAGCACTCACCAAATTCCCAGAATTTCACAATATCCATTACATCACATGGTTATTGAGGTTAGATTAAATCTATAGCATTCATGCCATAAACACTTGGCAAGTGGAACTATTGGTACATGTAGTTCTAAGAATTTGGCACTTCAAGATAATAGCTCATTCATTGCGAATTTAAGAATTCAAGATTGCATCTGTAAGATTATTGACTTTTTGCAGAAACCACCTTTTTCTTTCATTTATGCAATGGGTTCAGTGGATTAATCAATTTTTTGAAAACAAATTTGGAGTTATACTTTTTGAAAATTCAGACTGTCATCCATTTATGGTAGATTACAAATAAAGTTCAGAAAAAGGCTTTGCTTGTATTCAGAATTTGATATTGTTAATTACGTAAATAATTTTTTTTTTCAACTGGCTTATACTCGTTTGTATACGGCCTTGCTGTGGACCTTATTATCAAATATTAAGAAGCATCCATTTTTCTGACTATATTTTCCACTTATTTCAACAAAAATTGTTCACTCTATAGCCAAAATCTTAAATGCGAGTGTTACTGGGCACAAAATTGTACATCTAGCCACAAGATAGGGACCGAGTGGGCGGAGGAATAGTTGTAGTTGTGCCAATGTGCACTCATATTCGCAGTAGAGAGTGCCAAATGCAATTTCCATATTTCCATCATCACTAATTCATGCTAATGGGTCTATCAGGTATCATTTAGAACGAAGCAAGTGAAATTAAGCCTGCTTCTCATTTGCGCCCAAATTAATAGATTCTGTTGGTGCACCGTGTGGATGAGATGAAAAAGATCATGCCAGCCCGTTAGGGATGCCATACATGTGCATAGGACAATGTACACATCGTTTGTAGATTAATGATATTGCATGTATGATTTTCATGCAGCAGAATAATATCTACTTGAGACTGAGGGAACATCTCAGCATTATTGCACTGCTGCGCCCATACTGTACTTGCATACACAGTGTTGTTCTTAAAGCTACGTATAAATGTGTACTGTATTGGCAATTTTCCAGTAAAAATATATAAAGAGCATGCTGCTTGTTACATGTATTCTTTTATTTCATTCCATTTAATGTTTTCTTAAAGTGGAGAAAGGAAATTGTGATTGATAATAGAGTCGACCATGTACACATTCCAAATGTTCTAGCGACGCCCATGATCAGAACGTATCCAGGGGGCTTGGACGAGGGCAAGTCATGTTTGCATACTGGCAGCAATCATTGTGGGGGCATGGGTTATGCATGGCTAGACTCTTCTTCTTAGTGGGTAAAACTGGGACAGGTTTAATTGGACGGTGGGATGAAATGAGGCTCATTTCTGCCAAGGTCATCATGAATTTAAGATCCGGTATTGCTGCCTGAATACCAAATTTATGATACATACCTCTGGGTGGTATGTGTGTTTACTGGTGGCGATTTTAGAAGAAATTTCATTTTGCATGAGGGTATTCAAGTTGTAAAAGAAGGTTTATCTATATACAGCCATGGAAAATGGAAATTATTAGACCAAGAATGGATTCATTCAATGAAATACAAAGACAAATTTTTTATAATTTTTTTTTAAAATAATTTTGTATGCAAATTATCGTACCCTTATTACAGAAGCTTGGTCTAATAATGTACGTGACATTGTATCTACAGCTAAAAGTCATCCAGTTACCCATTAAATACTGCACGCGGGATACATTTACTCTGAATTAAACCCCTCGGAAGTGCTGTTTGAAAATTAGATTGTCTCCTGTCTCCAACAGGTTTATGTTAAAAAGATGCAGTAAATTCATGTATGTTCATTTATCTGACCATTATGCATGATGGTCAGAGCTACATGTGGAATATGTACATAACTGTAGGCAGCCTGTTGCATGATAGAACTGAAAAATAAAAGAGTTTGTGTACATATTAACATGTAGTCATATCTTGGAATCTCATGGAGAATTTGACACCATCCGGGTATTCCCTGATAACAGATACATGTATTAGTAGCTACGTTCATGTGGGGACTTTGATTAAGTTAGCGAAACTGTAAGTTAAATGAAACAACAACTCACTAACAACGACAAGAGTTCACACGGGCGAGAAACAATGACGCTTGTTCTGAGATTACAAGTCGAGCAATCATCGTTTAACATGAACAGAGAGGTTATCGTTAACAATAAGTTTGCTAATATTTAAAGTTTAATCTGTCCACACGGTTCGATAACTACGACGGAGGACCGCCTGCTGCTCATGGTTTTGGCGTTAAACACAAGCAAGCTTGTGGTTCTAGAACTACAAGTATACTTAAAGTTTCGAAACTACGAGTCTGAAATTACATGCACAAGATAACTTAAATTTTTGAAACTACAAGCGAAACTTCATAGTTTAGCTCCCTTCTTATGAACTTGATTATAGATTACTGAAAGTAGACTTCACTTTTACACCTGACAGGTCTTATGTAATGCATATTTATTCTGAACCTCATAAGAACTGCCCCTGAAAGGGAAATTAATGGCAATAAATTCTTCGCCAAAACCATATGTTACACTTTTCAATCTCATGGAGGACGTGTGCCAAACATCCCTGAATGCACTGGTGGCCCAGTAGCAGTTAAAATATGTTTGCTGCATGCAAGATTTATACACGCATTAAATGGGAATTCTTTAAAGTCCAAGACCTCTGTTACTCACTGCATATGGGCACTTGCACCTGACAAACTTTAATAATGATAATAAATAATAGTAAAACATTCTTGTATAGCGCATAACACATTACATAAGTATGTCCCTACGCACTTTGGAAGAACACAAAAAGAAAAGCAAAGAGAAAATAAGTTACTGAGTTCCTTTTATCTGTTTAACATTTGGAATAACTGTGTTTTAAGGGCAGACTTTAATATTTCTAAGAGAGTCTGGAAGGCTATACCATAAAATTGGGGCAGCATGGGTAAATAAACATTCACATTTTAATGCTTGCAATGAATCAATAATAATAGTAAAACATTCTTGTATAACGCATAACACATTACATAAGTATGTCCCTACGCACTTAGGAAGAACACAAAAAGAAAAGCAAAGAGAAAATAAGTTACTGAGTTCCTTTTATCTGTTTAACATTTGGCATAACTGTGTTTTAAGGGCAGACTTAAACATATCTAATATTTCTCAGAGAGTCTGGAAGGCTATACCATAAAATTGGGGCAGCATGGGTAAATAAACATTCACATTTTAATGCTTGCAATGAATCAAGAATATGTATTGGATTGCTATTACTAAATGTAACGATTTCTCATGTAGATTTTTGTTTTTCTCTTTGCAGGTGAATTCTTCTATTACAACTCAGACAGTAGACAATCTTCAAAAACAGTAATGGTTCTATGACAATCAACTCAAATCAACATCACACAACACGCCAAAGAATCATAGATCAGGCAGTAGAGCAGAAGTCACACACCTCACACAAACAGGCTGAATCAGGTTAGTACAATATTTGCCATTTTTTTCTGAATAATTTTTTTTACTACTGCCAAAAGAGAAAGAAAAAACGGAATTGAAATCATTTAATCTTGGAGATATTCAGTAGGATATTAAAACAATGTATTAGATAGATAGACAGATAGATGAAATGGTCTTTATTTTAAAAATCTCATGCGTCACAACCAGAAGTTCAATTTTACATGGGTTACAAGTTGATCTCACAAATACAAAATAGAAATACATTATAATTACATTCTGAATATTTACAATCAGACTCTAAATTCATGTTCACAGAGCATTGATTATTAAACAAGGGATTATTGAAAATTTCAAGTGTCTCGTAATCATCATATTTCTTAACTTCACATATAGTTATTGATATTATTTTTAATTTCCTTTAATACTGTTTAGCAATATTTGATTTTTTGATATGTTTCATGACCTTACATCAATGTTGGAAATACATAAATAATTTTTTTGTTAAGTGAGTATTAACAGAAAAAAAAGGAACAGAGTTAACTTTGATAAAAAGCTTAGATAGCCACAGACACAATTAAAATAAACATTTATCTAACTTAATTATATCCAAATAATTTTAACTGACACAACACAGGTAAAAATAAAATAAGTCAAAAACACAACAATCCTTCTGCATATAAAATATCTGTAAAGTATTACAATCAGGATATTATACAATTACTAATATTATACAATTACCAATTATGTCGTATTTTTTGGTCCATTTGTTTTTAAAATGTATGCAAATAACCACATAGTAGCCAACAATACAATGCATAAGTGAGAGAGTGTATGTAAGGATGTGTTGATGACTAGTCTACTAACAAGTTATTTTTACTGTTATATGTTTATTTAAACTTCGAATACATGTATTTCGTAAACTGATAAAAAAACACTTTGAGGTTAATTTGAAAATTGTATACCAACATGGAACCCCAAACATACAGCATGCAAAATATTTTTTAATCTCCTGTAATATTGGCTCATTTTATATGATTTGGCATGCATCTCTGCTGCAGGCAGGTGTTATAGGTATTTTGCAAGAGACCACTTTAACAGGAAATTCATATTTTGTCTCGTGACTGCAATGTTCATAAAAAAAGAAACCCTTAAAAACTAATTTTGAGTTTTGATAAATATTGCAATTTTATTTCGAAAGAAGTTTGCTTGGAGTACTTCAGGATTGTTGATCATGCTGAATGTGGCTTGTTTAGAACAGGAAAATATCATCATATTGGTACATCTTCATGTAGTCCATAAATCTGCTGGAAATAACATTCAATGAAAAATGCAACTAACATAATTTGCTCATAAAAATTATGTGCTGTGCATGTCACATATGTTAGGATGTCTAGCTCATTCTTTTTTTCTCCTTTTCTATATTTTTTGTCATTACTCAGCTATTTATTCTATAACTTTCACCAAATCAGTTTGTAGATCTGAACATTCACTCATTTCAGTGAAAGTTTCATGTCATTGTGTATTTTTCTGTTATTACCAGAACTTGTGATACATGTAACTTTAAATGCGATGTAAATTGTAACTGGGATTGGGGATTTCAGCATATTGAATCATAAGGAGAGCTCTATCTAAACTTGAATTTGAATAGAGGATTGATAGAGCAGTAATATGTCTCACTCCAATACTCGCTATTTTCGGGGAATTCTCACCTTGGTGGCGATTCCCTGCTTTTTAAATGAGTTATTTAGTTAATTCATATGCGTAAAGCATGAGGCCCTTCCCCTGATTCTCCTTCCATGGACAGGATTCTGCGTAAATGCAAGCCTTTCCATGTTGTAATGGCTCCTTGGCTTCTTAGAATACAGCGATACTCCTCTCTGCTCCCCCCTTGGCACCATCCCAATAGATTTCTCTAGATCTATTTTTGAATAAAGATTCTGCTTCTGTAGAGAGTGAGGGATTAATATTCATGAGTGCATGGCTGTACATTTCTGTCTACAAGGTTTTATAAGGTGACTGCATTCCAATTCTTGTATGTTAAGACAAATAAAGATTGTTGAAGTTAATTCCTTATCAAATAATTTTACTTACAGTGTGTGCTTGCAGGTGCAATGCTAGTCTAACATGTTTTTTTAAATTGAAAGAAATCAGATGTATTTGATATTTGATACAAATTGATTTATTTGATTGATTTTTTTTAGTTATAGCCCTAATATTTCTTCTATAGAAAACAAATAGATTATTTTGTTGGATCTAATATCACACATTATTTGGAGTACAAAAACTTGGATGAATTTTGTAGCCCCCTCCCCCCCCCCCAAAAAAAAAGAAAATCGAACAATGATTTTCGAGTGATCTTTTTTTTTTACTGCATCATCAAAATCAACAAAAAATTATGTAAGTATTTCTTGTTTTATAATTAAAGTACAAAATTAAAAAAAAGAATAAAGAAATCTGTATTGAAATTGTGCCAACCCTGTAATATATTGAAATGCAATTCCTTTTACTTGTGTAAACAAATTTTACTTGTGTAAAAAATTTTTTTTCTTACTTGTGTTTTTCATTACAGATCGAGCATACGATCTTTAACACTGGGAGTAAAATGCCTAAAAATTTGTTTACAAAAAATTTGATACATTTGGACATCAGAGATTAGGACATCGTTTTATAAAGGAACCTTGATGAGGAATTATGGTTGGACACACTTTCCTTATGAACATTGTATAGCTTGTGAACAGTGCACAGTCAAGCACTTCCCTTCCCCAAAAAAGTTTTAAAATACAAGTTTTTATAAAAATCGTTATTTACTCATATACCCCTTTCTCTATTTAGGCAATCTTTGTATTTCTCACATTTGGAAACAATATTGTAATTTTGTTTGAACAGGCCCCGAGTTGGATTTTATATCATCCTATAATGTTTTGCAAAACTTGGTGCCATTGGGAATGTACATGTAGTTCATTGAAGTAATGTTATAATAATAATAATAATAATAATAAATGTAACTTATATAGCGCCAAATCCACTCTGTGGAGTGCTCAAGGCGCATAAACATAGTGATGGGTAGAAAACAAAATGTGTTGAGTTATACAGTGTTCGTGTGTCTCTGATCATCATCTAAAGAGAGATTGAAATAGGCAGGAGCCAGACCTTATAAGGTCTGGAAATTCTTATTTGCATATTCTCTTATACAGGTAATTCTTGCATTATTTGCGCGATGTCCCGGGCAACTGAATGTTGTGCTAGCCGTTTTAAGCTTTTCTCAACCAAAGCCCCTCTATTTCAAAGTTATTGGGTGTGACAGTAAATATACAGTTGTATAAACAGTACGCACAGTCCCATATTATACCTGATGCTAAATGTTTAAGCTTTGTTGAGGTTACAAAGGAATTCAGACCGCGGTCTGAGTTTTCACTTCATTATAAAGCTACTGAGACCCAGCATCATGTTTAACTGCATTAGTGGAATAGGGGCCAAAGAGAGTACGGCACTGCCATTAACATATTGAAAACTATGATTTCTTCTGCTCAATTACAAGAACATATACCATAATTTTACTGCACCTCTATAAAGTTTACATGAAATATCAGGTCTATTGTGACAAACATTTAACATGACAGAGATGAGATCCCTGTCAGGAGTGCATACACGCATAAATGTAAAATACATTTCAGAACAGGTCCATTGCCCCGGAACACATACACTTCAAGATATTTTTGTAGGCTTTCAGTAACTTTGTCTCTTTATTTCTTCACCAGTAGAGGGAGTCCTCAAAATGTCAATTCTGAACAGTGAGAGCTTAACATTCTTGGAGGAATCATTCCTTGTACTTGAATGATATTGGCGTTACATGTGCATGTATTTTTATGCATTATATGTACATGTACGAAATATGGATTTCAAGTGAATAGATTTTTGCATAATTTTATGAATAAATCCATGAATCACACGGTGTTCATTCTATTTCTTGATTGTTACTTTTTCTTCTATCCTGCTACAATTTAGTTATGTATCTATGCATATATGTACAGTGTTACACATAGTTGTAAGAAGTGCAGAGCCTACGCTTGAGTCTCTTGTACATTACATGTATGGAGCAGATTTGTAATACATGTACATGTATGTATAGGGCAAAGTTTAAACTCCTAATTCCAATGCACGGTGTGGGCAAAAAAAAATGTTTGGAGCACTACATTTAAAGGGCAGCGTAGCCCTAGAGTCTGACAGAACAAATAGCAAGGCTAATATCTTGCATCTTCCGGCCTGGGCGAATTTTTCTGCTTGCTGGAGGTGGAGAGGAATACATCGAGCGATGCATGCATGCTTACCAAAATGTCAGTCCATGTTGGCATGCTGGTAGAATGTAAACATGGTCATTCTAGAAGATGAGAAGCCATGGGGGTTCTGTGGTGTTTCAAATCAGACAGGTCCTCCCTCTTTCTTGATAAGTGATAAGCACTTTGAAATTGGAAGTATGCAGGATGACAGGTGTATGAATAATTTCTTCAGAAGGCATGCATCATGTCTTGTATATTCACATGCATGCATTAGTGATTGGAGAATGGAATATAAGTCTTCTTTTTTTAAAAGTGTATATTTTACATGTTAAAGCATTTGTTTTATTCTTTTTTTGATTGGCAAATTGGATATATAAGTATTCTGAAATTTAAAAAAGGGATAAATTTGGTGCTATTTTATATTGCTGCATTAAATTGGCACCAGTAGATGAAGCTTCCACATCCCAACTCTCTAAATAGATGGAATTTGTTTGACTACAATGTAGGACGTATTTAGAAATAAATGCTTATGTGCTGTCTTATATATAATAGTGATATTGAGCTTACATGTATATAGCACATCATATATTATCATCTCTATGACCCTGTGGCCAGCGACATGGTTCACATTGAGGCTGCAGATCCTTGTAGCTTTGTCATAGATGGCCTCCAAAAGGAATACAGCCATTTCCTGCCTAGCTGTATTATGATATCTCTACATGTATCTCATCAGTGAATAGGTTGGAATATTATATGGCACCGAGCGTTATGGCAATAGCATTCTATCTTTCTCCAAAGACAATCATGCATCATGATGCATAAAACATAGATGTCCGTTGACATGTGGATTATGGGATAATGGGATCTGATTTTTATTCATATTCATGTGATTTGGTGTATTGTAGGGGAAATGAAGCATCTCAATGACATATGAAGTTACTTTGAAGAGAAAAGCAGAAGGCTGTATTCTTTTCACCTGTTTAGCTGGTTCCAACAGGATACAATATGGCAATTCATGATGTACACCTTACCCAAAGCTCACCTCTGTTTCTCTTACTGTGCATCCAGTCTGCATGCATCCACTTCAAATGCTATTTATTTTCTTCAAATAATGTTTATTCTATTCAGATGTTATTTATTCTCTTCAAATATACTAAATAAATTCTCTTAAAATAGTATTAATTCTCTTCAAATGTCTTATTCCCTTCAAATACTTTTTGTTCCATTCAAAAACAATTTATTTTGTTCAAATACTAGTTGTTCCCTTCAAATACTTTCTCTTCAAATACTTCTTATTTCCCTCAAATAGTATTTATTACCTTCAAATAATAATTACTATTTTCTTAGATCTTACAGATTAATGTGTAATAACCCAATATATTTTACTTTTTAAATGTTATTGAATAAGTAAAAAATTCACCAAAGACATGCAAGAATTCATAGATTCATGTCTATCCTTCTTTCAATGGCTGTAGATGGAATGCTCATTTTTTCATGTTACATATTCTGTACTTTGCTCCTTATCTAGTGCAAAATAAAACCTAAAAAGTGAATGGTACTTGGTACGCATTTAATGGACACCTGGGGAGCGTTTCATCAAGTGTTTTGTCCGTGATTTTTTACCGACAAATTTGCTCTCAGCCAATCAGGTGCAAGGATTTCAGTAGCTTATAACAGTTGTCGGTAAAAATCACTGACAAAACACTTGATGAAACGCTCCCCAGATTGAAAATAAAATCATACTCAAGTCACCCAGTTATGCAATATATTTATTGGATCAAGTTACTCATCTTCCTTGACTGTTAAGTGATTGTATTTCGTAGTGAGGCCAAGGCCTAGATGAAAGTAGAGTAGATGGTCAGTGACACAGAGCTCAAACAGACAACACTGTCCCTAACCTCCGTGCCAGTGAATATCTCTATTTTATTGCATACTGTTTTAAGCTATTTGCTTGTGTTGACAATTTCATGTATGGATAATAACCAATAATATAATTTTATAATTTCAAAAAGCCAAAGAAATTAATGTGTAATTTTGTTGCGGAAGTCTATTGTATTTACTTATGACAGATGGGTGGTAGCGGTTAAAATATTGATTTTTGGAGTTTGAACATCAAACCCTCGAAGAAAGAGCATTATGTTTCATGTTATAACTTCCAAAAACATATGTTATCCAAAGTATAAGAAATTGTGGCCTTATAATTTCATATCTAACATTGATAGTTTAAAAATGATTTCAATTCTCCATGCACTGCTATATTTACATGTATATTGATTAACACCAATTGAAATGTATTGAATGTTTCCATGATATATTTTCTTTCTCAGTCGCTAATGTGATTACTGACTTATTTCTCTCTACTACTGAAAATGCACTTTCTTGGAAGTTGCATATGACCATCAAAAGAACTTTCTCCAGTATGATTTTTACTGTAAGCTTATTTAGTATAGTGGAGTTCTAGAAGGAGACTATCCGTTGGGAATTGACTAGTGACATAGTTCCCCAGCTGACCGGCATTCCTCGCATACCAGAGTGTTGCATGTATCCTCTCAGGCATGGTACCCTATCTCACATCTAGGAATTGACTCTCACCAAATAATGGGTCATCTCGGTGTTAAACCAATACATGTATGTTTCACCCTCTCATTGGTACTATATTGGTAGCATGTTTGAATTTGTGAAAATGTTTGATTAGGGTGTTATTAGGGTGTTATTGATTGGTGTCTTCGCCCGATGAGCACCTGAAAGGAAACGCATTAACTGCTTGACTAATGACTTGCAACATTGTCCTTGATCTGTGATTTTTTATATTTTTTTTTGTTATTGTTCATGAGAGTTGAAATATCCTTATTAAATGCAGTTTTTGTATGGAGAAACATAGACTGTAGTTTAGAATAACTAATTTTATGTGCAATCACATGAGTTATGAACTTCAGGGCCCTGTTTCACAAAACTTTTTTCAATAACAAATTACAATAATTTTCATAAGCTTCTGAAATCCTTGAATCTGATTGGCTGAGAGCAGATTTGTCATAGAAATGAGGCCGTTGTTATTGATAACTAGTTTTATGAAACAGGGCCCTGATATAATCATGAATGAATGGAATGTAAATACTGTATAACCAGAAATTTTAGCATGTATGAAACTTTCGCGAATGTGGTCGAGATTCGTGAAAGTTTCATGCCGCGAAGTAATAAAATCTCACTTGAAACAACATAAAATTAATGCAATTCGCCAAACTTTCTTGTAGCAAGATTGGCTGTCATTAACAATTTGTGAATGTTTGTTTCTACCCATACATGTAGTCTTTTCGAGCAATGTTGGATGTAGCAAACAAGTACAAAATGAAAAGTGTTTACTCTCTTTGCTGAAGAGTTCCTTTCCAAACCCAACCCACCGGTGACATTTTGCTTACATTTCCTGGCAGCATGTCAGAATCTCTTTTGATTAAGTTCCAGATGCAATTTGGTCAAGCATAGAACCCCACAGGCAGCCAGATCAATTTGTATTGGCCTAGATTTGCACCCAGTCTTGGTAAAAATTAATGTGACGCGACTCCCCCAAGAGACCTACATCTCCCACATTACGCAAGTGCATATTATACCGGTACCTGTTTTGTATGGTAAATGTGTGGGGAAAAACTCTTGTGTAATGAAAATAAGCATACAAATGACAATCTTTTCCTCTTTAATGTGTAAATGTATACATCTCTATTCATGTGAATATGTACATGTACATGATCAGGTACTGGAGCAATGTTGTGGTGTAACCTCTATTCCATTTAACTGAAGCGGTGAATTTTATATTCGACTTTGATATCAATGAGTTTTCTTGTGATTTAATGAATCATGGAATCAATTTCTGAAGAAAACCATTTTCATAGGCGTTTTTATCTTGAATTGCAGTACTGACAAAGCATTACATGGTATATGCGTAACTCGAGCCACATAAACTTAATATTTACATAACTTTAGAATGTGCTTTTCAAAGATAGTTTCAATTTGTTGTACACTCCACCTACTGTAGAGAGAGAGAGAGAGGAGAGAGAGAGAGAGAGAGAAAAGAGAGTGAAAGTGAGAGAGGTGGAGAGGAGAGGGGGAAAGAGCATGGGAGGATAGAGGAAGAGAAAAAAAAAGAAAGGGGAAAGAGAAAGGGAAGGAGAGAGGGGGGGGGGGTATGTACATGTATTACTCTGTTCATATCTTCAGGTGATAGCATTTTCTTGCTGTTTTATTTTTAAATGAGACATGTGTTTATGATAATCATTCAGAGAATGTAAAAGGGGACAGGGTGATTTCTGGTGTACATTTTAAGAAAATGGCCTTTTCTTGTTAAATTGAAATTCATAGAAGATCCTGTGGATTTGGTAATATCCCTTTTTTTTTCAATTGTTTAAAATTTTGTAAGCAAAGGTACCAGTACTGAGTTGTAAAATATTATTTATCAACTATTGTTGATAGTAAATGTGTACATGTAAGTACAGGTGTCATCATTTTTTTCTAAGAGTAATTTAAGTTATGGTATAGCAAGTGGAGAACATCCAGAGTTTCTGAGGAAAAGAAAAGTACCGTACATGTACGTGATTATACATGCACAAGTATATCTCCCTGTCATAAAATCATTTTCATTCCGTAAGGCTCGATAAACATGCAACAAACAAGTAGATATTGCTTAATTACTATCACAAAACTTATTCTGTGTGCAATTCGTTAACCTAAATATCTGCAGTACCTGGAAATCATTCCCACATAGATAGCCCCTCTCCTTATAAACCAACCATGAAGAAGAATTAAAAAACAAAACATTACAGAGTGTCGAGGTCTCGTACCACGTCGTAGATTGGATGTAATAATGCATGAAGTTCATCAGTGTGCATGGAAAGGGATGTATACTGTACATCCTCCTGTACTCTCAACTCTCCATCTTGCTTTCTACGTTGCAGATCTCCTTTTCTGTCTCCCCTCTCTGTCTCCCCTCTCTTCTTCTCCCTCTTGCCTTTTTCTGTTTCGCACCCTATCTCATATTTCTTTTCTTGCCTCATGAATATTTTGTTTGTTCATTGCATATCTCTCCAATATTCCCCTTCTCTCTTTCCTTTTCTCTCTCCCCTCCTCACCTTTTCTTTTGTCTATCTCTATTCCTCTCTTTCTCTCTTATTCTCGTCCTCTCTTTCTGTCTCCTTTCCCTGTTATGATAGGGGCTAGAGTGTGCACTAAGTTGCAGAAAATAAGAAGTCATGTATTAAATCAAGTAAATTTTTTTTTATAAATATGAGCTAGTCTCAAGTTGACAAGTTGAGAATTATAAAATGGACAGTTTTTAGATTGTGTGCACATTCTCAAGTCAATTGAATGATATTAAGAAGTGTATTGGATAATATTTTATGATTCATCTAATGTTAGCTTATTATTCTGTAATGCATGCTTTCCGTGCCAGAAAATTACACATATTTGAATCGGTGTCAGTATTTCATTTCAGCAATCTTCCAACAAACTTCAAGCAACTGAGTTCTTCTCTATAGAGTTTTACATTCAAAACATATTACATTTCAACTTTTTGTTTGGGTTTAGAATAAAGGCACCTGTGACTTTATTCAAATATTTTTATTTTTTAATAGTTTTAATCCCTTTTTTTTTTTTTTACATTCTATGGTGCAGTGAAATGTGATGCATGGTTTGCTTTGCCCAGTACACATAACTTTCTGAAAGAACAACAGCAACAAAACAGTTATGTTCCTTCCCCCTTCTTTCTGGAAAACCCCTCTATCTCTTCAAAGATGCAGAATAGAGGACCTTGACATTCAGAGATGGTGAAATAAATGCACTTTTTTCCCTCTTAGACTTTCAGATTGACACTGCTGTAGGTAACTTAAATGCCACAGTGGCTTTTTTTCCTGCTTGAAATGGTGGTGAAAAGTAGGTCATGTGAGAAAAGGTAACTCAATCGCTTCTGGCTTTTTCAAACAGAAGGATTAGGTAAAGGGTAGAAAAACCTTTTCTGTTACGTCATTCCTTATTTTGTGCCTTTGATGTTTGAGTTGAAGACTGCTGCATTAATGAGAAGAAATAATGAGGCATGATATATACTAAGAGACACAGGCATTTTTGAGATGTAGACCATGTATGTGAAGAAGTGCATGCGTAGCTTAAATGTAAATGGAAGGCATGACATGGTATTGCTGATAAGAGAAAAATGCAGCTAGACAGGTGAGAAGTAGATCAAAGGAATAAATAGTGACAGAAAAGGGGATGAATAAAGGAGTGTGTGAGTGTGTGTTTGTGTGTGTGTGTGTGAGAGAGAGAGAGAGGGAGGGGGGGAGATAGAAAGATGAAAATGTAGAGAAAGGAAGTACCATAAATCACAATGATAAAAAGTTGGTGCCAGATTGCGTTGGCAGATACCGACAAGGAGTCAAATATATCTTGATTCTACATTTATATACAGCTGCATGTTGAATAGCATCATGTAATTAATTTTTTTCACCCTCAACCTTTATATACATGTATGGAAATCCTGGACAAGGGAAATCCGTTGAAGAAAATGTCAAGCACTCACTCCAGTTGAGCATCAGAATGTCAACCATTAATAATTTCAAGCAGTTAAAAGAGAGCCAAGCTTAGCGAAAGAGAGGGAGAAGAAGAAGAAGAAGAGGAGGAGGAGGAGGTGGAGGAGGAGGAGGAGGAGGAGAAAAAAAGAGAGAATGAAAGGGAATGTTTGTGAGAGACAGACAGATACAAATAGAGACAAAGTGAGAGAGAGTGAGTGAGAAAGACAGAGAGATATGAAGAGAAAATGGTCAAGACAAATACTCTTGGGATGGAGAAAATGACAATCTAACGGATGATTTGTCTGGTTAGAGCTGGAAGGGCATTATGCAGAATAATTTGAGTTAGCACCCTTTTGATTCTCGGCAGAAGATTTACTTGTATGTGAGCTTTGAATTGTTTGTTTGTTTGTTTGTATTTATTTCCGAATCATATAAAAACATATATATATATACAACATAGGTAGACGTCAAAATCATGTACATCAAGAAAATGAGATACGGAGGATGGCCCAAATTCAGCGTTATTATTAGAATAACACTGGTCTTCCTTGGGGTCCTAACTATCATAATGATAAGAGCCAATCAACCTTCCGTAACAGAAATCAGAGTATCTTTAATCGAGAACACAGAAACTATGTTCAATTGTAGTACGTTGGTCCTTCCTAATGGGTGATCTGACCTTTTGTCCGGCAGAATTTCTGCCTTGGCTTTATTTCGTAAAAATGCAGGGTTTGGGCTTGGGTTACATTTGGGTTTTACCACTTTTCGATTAGGTTTAGTGTAAGGTATAGTTTTTGGACAGGTGCGGTGTTATGGTTGGGGATTGATCCAGGACAGAAAGTGATGGAGTAGCAATTGTCACAGGATAGGGTGTCATACAGTCTGAAAGACACTGAACAGATTTATTGTCTTGTTATAGAATTTATATGTATTCTTCATCATTGTATTCCTAATCTATTGGTGTCTAGGGTAACATTAATGAACATTGGAATTAAAGCCAGTTATCAGGATTCTCAGCTATCCTGGCAATCGGGGAAAACTGGAAAATGAGTTTTTCCTTTTCCAAATTCAGGGAATTTCAAAGAATCACTTAAATCAGGGCATTTGAGAAATCATTCTTTTTTATTTTGTGCCATGTCCAAAAAGTGTATATACATGGGATGATTTTCTGTGGTGGCTATTAATTGTGTAAAATGCCTCCTTTAATTATGATGGAATCGTGAAACTCCATCAGAGAAAAATCAGGAAAAAACCAGGGAATTTGCTTTTATGAAATGATTGCATCCCTGATTTGTTTATAATGTCGCAAATGCATTCTTATGTTAAAAAACAAAGTCAAGAATATTAGAATATGGACTTAGTGTAACATTCTGCATTTTTAGCTCACCTGAGCCTAAGGCTCGAGTGAGCTATTGCGATGGAAATTTGTCCCGCGTCCGTCGTCCGTCGTGCGTCGTGCGTCGTCCGTTAACTTTTTACATTTTCATCTTCTTCTCCAAAACCCATGATCGGAATTCAACCAAACTTGGTAGGAATCATCCTTAGGGGTAGGGGACCCAAAGTTGCTAAAATGGTACATGTGGCCCCCAATTGTAAAAGCTATGTAAATTTCAAACATCTTCTTCTCCAGAACCAGGCATAGCTCAGACTTGGTATTGTGTATGGAGATATCTCTATAGATGAAGAATGAATGTTGTTCATGAAATTTCTCTGAGTGACCCTATAGGGGCCCTGTGGGGGTAACATACTGGAGGGGGGGGGGGGGCGCTGCCAGGCAAAATGTACATTCTGATCTTCTTCTCCAAAACACATGATCGGAATTCAACCAAACTTGGTAGGAATCATCCTTAGGGGTAGGGGACCCAAAGTTGCTAAAATGGTACATGTGGCCCCCAATTGTAAAAGCTATGTAAATTTCAAACATCTTCTTCTCCAGAACCAGACATAGCTCAGACTTGGTATTGTGTATGGAGATACCTCTATAGACGAAAAATGAAAGTTGTTCATGAATTTTTTCTGGGTGGCCCTATAGGGGGTCTGTGGGGGTAACATACTGGAGGGGGGGGTGTGGCAAGTTGTCCGCCATCCATAAACTTTTTACATTTTCAGCTTCTTCTCCAAAACCCATGATTGGAATTTAACCGAACTTGGTAGGAAGCTCAGACTTGGTATTGTGTATAGAGATACCTCTATAGATGAAGAATGAAAGTTGTTCATGTGCTAGAGAGAACATGCACCAGATGTGAATTGATCCACCTCAGGTGAGCGTCGTGCCCCCTGGGACTCTTGTTATAATTGATATTGAGCTGTAGTTATATATATTGATAGCTCAACTAAAATGAGTAAACTGCCTTGAGTAGATTTCCATAGTGAGGGGAAAATAGGGTATAGTTAAAAAGTGACTGCTAGGAGAACCTGAAGTTCCTTTAAGGTGGACTATTCTCCTTAATTTCCCAAACTTGTTTTGTGTACACACGTATCTGCCATTGCCAAATGGAGCAAATCTTTCAAATATTAATGTCAAGTGTTAACTCACTCTAGGCATTAACAAAAGGAATTATTTAATTTCCGGGAATAAGGCAGTTGACTTTTAGAAGTTGTCTGGTAGTTATGTACTGTACATGTACTTGCACCTCAGCATTAATTCAAATGACAATGCTTGACTTTAATGTATTTGTTACATGTACCTGGAAATAACATTGGGGCCACAATTCAAACACAAGGTACTGTGTATTAGAATAAAAATGAACTCTGAATTGCAGTATCAATTTTTTTCTTGTCCTGTAATATGTCAGTTGTTGGCTTTACTTCTGAGATCTTGTTTTTCAATTTTTACAGTATATTCTTTCGGAATCACATTCTTTATCTTGCAGGACTACTCCATTTTTTTTGGGGTAGTATCATGAATATTCCTATTCATTTTTGCTTTCATCTGTCTCTATAGCATGTCTATGAGACCATGAAAACCTAGTTGTTTTGTAGCATTGGATCAAAGCATTGGATCAATTAGATTACTTTAGTATAATTTCTCTGGTAATGAGATTACATGCGATTCCAGGGTAGCCTTTTTTGTAATTTGTAATTGTGGCCGCGTGGATGTGATACCATTAGACTGTTTTCCTTATTTTGTTAATGGAAAACATATAACATTTTCTTGAATTGTTCTCTCGATTGAGACTGTATGGTTTGAATAAGAATGGGAATTCCCCCCTCCCAGTGCAGCTATATTTTCATTTACAAATGTAAACCAACAATGATGGATTATGTTTTATCACATGTAATGGAAGTTGTGGAACATTTTTGTGGAAAATTATGTACCTGATGTACCTCTGCATGTATTGTCATTTTTCATATCATTATTTGTCTTTTATTGAACAAAAGAATGTCTAATATTCCAATTGATCATAAAAGAGCGTTATTTATACTTATTATTATACTACCAAACACCACAATTTGATTATTACATCGCAGTTTGAATATGGAATCTAGAAATTGATGTCTACTTCAAAACAGATTTTAACAAATGATTGTAACAGGCTTTATTTTTCTTTTTGTCTTTCAATACAGTGCAATCTTCCAGGATACAAGGATTAAACAGTAAGTGTGGTTTCAATTTTATATTACAAAAACACATTTTGTAGATTAGTTTAGTCTTTGGAAGATGTACCATTTGACCATTTTCTTTCAAGTTTAGCAATACGAATTACCAACAACTCCTGTAACAGGATTGAAACTGTTAATTGTTATTGGGCAATGTAGTCTACCCGCTTTCATAGTCATTGAATATTCTAAACATTTTTGTTTTTTTATTTTATTTTTATCAGTAGTGAAAATCCACATCTTTTTAAAATGCATATTAGATGCACATGCCATACCTAACTACATCAACAAAACTTTTAAAATATAATTGTGCATGCACATCCAATTCTTTGTGGTTGTAAATGAAAATCAAAAGTACATGTAGCACTTACTGCCCAAAAGAAAGAATTTTTTTTCAGGGTTTTGTCAGGGATTCAGGGTTTTGTGAAGGAAGGCAACATTAGCCTCAGAAAGATCAACAACATATGTGGCTAAATCCTTGTGTATTTAACACCATTCCAGAGTTATTTTGTTAGCCTTTTGCAAGGAATATAACACTCTTGAGCATTTTTTTCCTCTGGATAATCTCCCCATCAGTTACTGGTGACATGATCTTCCTTCCTATAACCCATTGCCCACAGAAACCAAATGTTCCCTGTATTAAGTCTACTGGAGTGAGAGAATTTGGTAGTCGATGGGTTAACGTTCCTCTCCTCCCTGTTTTTTTGTTCTATAACCCTTCCATATTTCTCCTATCTGTACATGAGAGAATGTCACTTGGAATCCCTTGGTAAATGTCACAGGACTCTACAAGATGAATCGCACATCAAGTCAACTCTGCATTTTTAATATGTCACTCTCTTGCCTTGGGCAATCCAAATCATTTGGGAAGATTTTTTTTTCCTGAACACCAACATCTGAAGGAGTCTTGCGCATACCCAAGTTGTATCTATCCCCACTGCTAGTTTTTGCCGAGCGGTTTTCGCTTTCGGAAGCAAAAATATGCGTACCATGGATGATGTGTTTTGGCTTTACAACGGGAGCACCGATAATAGGATTTTGCACCCGCTGAAATAGTGCTCTATCACGGTGCAGACTGACGCACAGGGCAGTGAGAAATCCCATCAATAATTCTTTCTTTCATCCTCTTTCTCCATTAACTGGTTGAAGAAAAGAGACAGAAGGGTAATTTAGCAGTCGTAGGAAGATATGACTTATAACCTTTGAAACCCCGAAGTGAACAAGTATGGTTTAATCTCCCTGTATTTACCCTGTGCCTTTAGCAACCGCGCTGTTTAAATGCCTTCAGATATACAATTACTGACATTTACAAAACAATGGAGAAAAATATATCATACAGGTGTTACCGCAGATTCCCTATTCTCATCCTCTCTCTCTCTCTCTTTAATATCCCATTACACCAATCTCTAACTTCCTGTAATTTTATTCTTTCTCTGCTCTTCATGCCTGTATTTTCTTTTTTTCTTTCATTGTTTTTTTCCTTGTTTCTTTTTCTTTTTTAAATTCTGTTTTCCAAATGCTGATTAAATGGCACAATAAATATAATCTAGACTGTATGATAATATATACGAGAAAAGTTATGCGTCCTTGTTTACAATCAAAATTAAAGTGAATTTATAATATGTGAGAGAGGGAGAGAGAGAGAAAGAGAGGGAAAGAAAGAGAGAGGGATGGAAAAAATCTTTTAAAGAGTAATCACTCCAGCAAAAAGTCAACTCCTGTGTCTCACAATAATGCTATTGCCAGTGGTATAGGAAGTAATGTAGAAGGCGAAGACTTGGTTCCTAAATTTATGTCAACAAGGAGTTGAGGATAGGGGTAGGGGGGGGGGGGAATCTTCTTAAGTTACACACCATAAGATCCTAGCTATCATAACTATACTCCTGTTCATACGTCTAAAAGTATCAACGTTTGGATAGAGGAATCAGAAATTATGAGACTAGGTCATATATAAAGATGCGTCAAGATATTCCTCATACTGTATGTTTCAACTGAGAGAAGGCATGAATACCAGGGCCCTGTTGCATAAAACTTACCATTAACGGTAACTTTGCCATCAATGGTAACTCCCATGGAAACCGAGATTTCGATTGGCTGTTAAGTGATGCTACCATGGTAGTTACCATTGATAGCAGAGTTACCATTAATGGTAAGTTTTATGCAACAGGGCTCAGGCTTTAGATCTGTTGACCTATTGACTAATACACCTTTCAAACCAGTTTCCCTGCTTAACTTCTCTGTTGAAAACCTTCAAATTTTACGAGCATGAATTCCTTACTTTACCAGGGGAACAGGAGCACCTTTCAGACCGACCTCACTTCCCCGGGGAAGTTGCCATTGGTTACGAATTCCACGTTCGCTCGGCCGGAAGTCAGGTCAGATTCAAAGCACGCATGTTTGTGTTTTGCGTGGGGTTACTGATAGTCGATGCGACGACATGGGATCATAATGTGACCGGCCGGAAGTGATAATTGATCGCTGATGTATTTCATGGGGAAGTTCTCCGCCGACCTTTCAGACCAACCACTTACCCGCTTAAACTCTCTTTCCCCGCGTAAGTTCTCCACCTCGGTAGGTGGAGAAAGTTCTTCGGCTTTACGAATGTAACTTTTCCCTTGTCCTTTTTAAAACTTGTCCCCGTGTAACTCTGAACTTACGTGGGGAACTTCCCCGGGTAAGTGCTTGGTTTGAAAGGGGTATGAGACGTTCCTCTCATCATTATGTTAAGCCAAGCATTATGTTCAGTGTTGCACTTTAGACTGATTTCGAATTCGGCTCCAGGGTATGCAATCTATCCCAGGACATTCTATGCAGTAAAATTGCCATTGACCTAATTTGCCAAGATTCTTCCTATAGATATAGTGTATGTGGGTCATCAGAGATATGCAGTGCGAAGAAGGACTCAACTTCCTTGATACATGTGTGAGCTTCATTTTCTGAATGATAATGGCTTTAAAATGCTATCTTCAGGTACATTTTGTAAAGAAGGGAAACAATGAGAAAGGAAGAAAGAGTGAGAGAATCTAAATAGGGCATTATGTTCATGAAAAACTGGAGTGAGAAAGAAAGAGAGAGAGAGAGAGAGTCTGTCTCTGTGTGTTGGGGGGGGGGGGGGAGCAGATGGATAGGGGTAACGGGCGGAAAATTTGTGTGAAATTTTTTTTCTAATTTCTTTGCGTTCAGAGCAACATTTTGAATTTTTTTTAAACTTGAGAACTGTGAAGAGCCCAACAGAGCATTGTATTCAATTATTCATTTCATGACCTAATAAAATGCTGTCAATATTGTACAGCTAGGTACCAGGAATCTGTATATGATATATATATATTGAAACATTTTAAATGGACATAAAGAAGGGTATTTTGAAATACATTTTCCAGCTAAATTTAGTGACATTATGAATTTATTAATCACGAAAGGATGAACCCACCTCAAAATATGACCATTCCTGCATTTTTAAAAGAGTATATCTGCTGTAAAGTCCTAACATTTTCATGTCTACTGTAGATTTCTTGGGTTTGTCATTAGGTCATCTATGTCCTTTTGTATGTGACTGTCTCCACTAAAAGCAGTTATATATGGTCTGTAGAGATCCAGAAGACGTTGTATGTATAAAATCACCTAATATCAGTTAATGCTCTTCTGGCGCTCAGTAGATGATATCATAGTGCATTGTCCGAAATTATGAATGCATAAGGTAAACTCTATTGGTGTTGGTATGGAGATGATTTCATCCTACCTAAAACATGTGTTTGAGAGATGTCCTCTGAACATCCTCTCAGAGAAATTAATTAGGCACCGGAAGACCAAATTAATGAAGTGTTTTTGCACACTGTGCTTTCCTTCCCTCCCTCCACGGTAGAGAAGCTAATCAACTATCTCCCGAGGGTAATAGCTGCACAGACTTGATGGCTTGAGCAAATCCAGTAGTCTTAGCACCAGGAAACTAGATTTGACCTCCCATTGGTGTAGTAGCTGCATAGTCTTTAGTCTTGGGCCCAGGAAAAAAAAATCATTTGTCTTTTTACATGGTGTAATAGCTGCACAGACTTGATGGCTTGCACAAATCTGCTAGTCTTAGCTCTAGGAAAATGTAGTTTACTTTCCTTTGGTGGTGTAGCTGCACAGACTGGTGCGTTTGTTTAGCATTATGTCCGAGGACATTTTCGGACAGAGAACAAAAAAAAAATCATGACAACAATGGTCCTCGGAAGGCGGACAATAGTCCTCGAACGTCGAACAATGAATTTATGCCTTATTCCGTCGACTGTCCGAGGACGAGTAACAATAGAGGAACAATAGTTGTCCTCGGAAGTAAAGCCATGTAAACGTGCGTGTGTGTGTGTGTGTGTGTGTGTGCGTTTGTTTAGCATTATGTCCGAGGACATTTTCGGACAGAGAACAAAAAAAAAATCATGACAACAATGGTCCTCGGAAGGCGGACAATAGTCCTCGAACGTCGAACAATGAATTTATGCCTTATTCCGTCGACTGTCCGAGGACGAGTAACAATAGAGGAACAATAGTTGTCCTCGGAAGTAAAGCCATGTAAACGTGTGTGTGTGTGTGTGTGTTTGTGTGTTTCTGTGTGTAAATTTGGTTTATTAAGACATATATCAATCAGATGTTATAATATTTACATCTGGGGACTCGCCTTTATCATCACCATCCGAAAGACGTGACTCGGTTTCGAACCGGGGTCCATCAGGGTCAGTCTGTAGGCGAAGACAGAGGAACTGATTGTACTGCTAACAGTACCTCTGGACCAACTCACATCTCATCCGGCAGTCTTAACTCCAGTAAAATGTATTTGACTTTTTACATGGTGTAATAAGCTGCACAGACTTGATGGCATGAACAAGTCCAGTAGTCTTACATGTAGGTCGAGTAAAATGTATTTGACTTTCTCTTTCTCTTTAATAATGGAAGTTGTGTAGGAAGAGGAAGAACCAAGGTGGAGTATGGGTTAGATTGCCAAGTTACAGGGACTTTTAATACAGTGCTTTACATGTACACAGTACAAATGACAGTTTAACATCAGCATAGGCTATTATGAACATGACGAACAAAGAAGCGGACAATTTATGCTGATCCTCATGTACCCTTCACAATTGCACTGGTTAACAAAAGAACATCCATTCATTGCTATCCTGTAAAAATATGTAGAACAGGTGTCACATAATAGCAGTGAAGGGAGGTCCTTTTGTCTACTAGAGCTATTGTGGAGGGTACAATGAGGAGCTGCATAAATTGTCCGCTCTCTTTGTCACCGTGTTCATAGTGGGCTATTCCTAATTTCAAGCCGAGATATTTATAGATTGTAATCATTAGTGGAAGCTTTCATTAAGACAAGATAATACCAATAAAAATACATTTAATGGCTTCTTTTTTTTTTTGGGGGGGGACAGAGAAAGAGAAATCATGTTTTTAATAGGCTGCATATAAATGGACCTTTTAATTGAGTGAAAGAGTCACCTTTTATTACTTCACTTCAAATATACTTATTTCACTTCCTATATGTCAAATTTGGATAGGAGAAATGGGCTGACCATAAAAGTCAAATTATTTGGAAAAGAATGCTTTTCAGCAGTCATGAACTTTGACACAGTAATTTTTTTTTTTGTGATTACTAAGATTGGAAATCTTATCAGTTTTCTCATGGGGGGGGGGGACCATGAAATCTATGCATAATATACAAGAGGGTAATTTTTTATCAAAAAAAACCCCCATCAAAACAGTGCCTGTATTTGGTGTGCAATAGTGTATCATTAGTGAAATCTATTGACTTTGTTATGAGAAAGTAATAAACCTCTCATCAGTTTCAATCATATTATACATTTTCTGTTTTCATCTGGACTGAGTCTCCTGAGTGGAAGGTGAAAAATTGTAATGTAACATGATCTGCTTGAACTCCTGGAAAGGATAACCACTCTCAGAGAAGAAATTGGTTTTGAGGGAAGAGAGATGGATTGAGAAGAAGAGAAAAAGAAAGAAAGGATGCGAGAGAACAATTTGGTTTATTCGTTGCCTACATCCTACCGCTCTATCATTCTTCCTCTGTTGCCATGCCAACCAAGCTTCATCTTGTGAATAGGAAGGTCAAGTTTCGAGCATGGCGTTCTGGACTGTCAAGTGAACGCAGCAGTGTTTTGGGAAGGGGAGAGTACGGAAGAGTGGACACTACAGATTGGAATTTGGTTCCTTGTCACAAGGTTGCTGTACTGAGGTGCAAAGGAGATGAAGCAGAATATTACTCTTTAAACTTGTACTCACTCTTAATTCTGTGTATATGTTAATCATAGTTCTCCAAACTCTCTCTCTTTGTAATTATTTTTCCCCTCAAAATATGCTATGTAGATCTACTGGTAGGTGAGAATGAGGGAGAACAGTAACAGTGTTAAAGTAGCTGTAGTAAGGCATGTGAGGTTTGAATTCAAGTTGTGAAATGTGAGATGTCTGTCGGTTTTAATGTTGAATAAGGAATAAGGAAGTCATGAGGATTCTATGTACTCGCCACTGTTCAGATTTTCACCCAGAGGGTGGCATCTGGAGATAGCAAATCTCTCTTTTTTTCTCTTGATTGATGCATAACAAGCCTTATGTGGTTGGGGATGGTAACACATGAATAACTCCCACACCCACGTAAATGCCTGGATGAGAAATTTTTACATTGAAATGTTTTTGCAAGTCATTTGCTGTGCAATTGCATCCAGTCATAATGCAAGTTTTTTGTGATTTGATTGCCATGCCTGGCCAAACAAACTGAGGCTGGAATCGTATATGAAGCAAATATGGTGGTGGTATATTACCATACAAAGGGAAACCCCCTCTCGTACAGATAACTGAATTTATGGAAGAGCTATGTGAAGCAATTGATGTGTGATATATAGGTTTGTAAAACGGGTTCAAGAATGTAGCCATCCTGATTGGCCAAATAACACCACGTGACCATGCAAAAAAAAAAAGCACTGACGCACGGCAAAAAGGCTTTAAAGCACGGCTGAGCTGTACGTACACGTACCTCTTGTGCGTGCAAACTTAAAGCGCAATGAAATCGCGTAGTTTGTCATTTTAGCGCAGGGATTACATGCACGCACTGAAACACGCATGACTTTTTGTTGGCTGTGCTTATGTGATGTCATCCAGGAAAGCAAATGGCAGCCTCCTTGACTGTGCGACTCTTGGCGTTTCTATGGGGTTCGTAACTATTTTTATAGACTTCATAATCATATTGCCGCCCCGTTTTATAAAACTATTAATACATGGTTGTGAGTTCATGCATTAGTGCAATCCGGCAACATGCAGGTTTTTATCGTGGTGTCCAACACACTCGGCTTGCACCATAGTGCACCATGATAATTGTGTTGCCAGATCGCACCAACGCACTCCCAACTATGTATTAACAGTATATTGTTGTCAAAATTTTCTTGTCTATTACCTATTGCTGTATAGCTATGGTGATGAATGAGATTGAGGTTGCTTCTAGGATGGTGTTGAAAAGAAAATGCAGTTGAAGGCAAAATCAGTTCTTGAAAGGTTGGCTAATATTTCATCCTTCAATTGCTGTGACTTAGCACCAGTTGGTTAAATTACATATATTTTCAGGTTATGGATTGCTTGTGAAACCTGAAAGATGCCAGGCTATGATCTGGGAACTTGAAATTGCAGCATTTTTATATCAAAGGAGAATGAATAAAACAGACATTGGTAGATAATATCATGCCATAATGATCATATTGTTATAACTAATGGATTATATCAACATTCCCAAATTGTCTCATATTATCTCATATTGATATTCATTAATGTAAAACATAGAATTATATCATAGTCTTTTATCTCTTCCTCAAGGCTAATTTCTAAATAATCATATCATTAGTATTATTCTTCAAAATATTGAAGAAGTACCTGGGAAATGTCTTGCCACAGAAGCATATGGCAGTTAAAAAATGGTATTAAGGTGTAATGTTTGATTGCTATATTAAGACTTAAATAACATTGTAGGTTTTTTGTCAGATGATTGAGAGCTAATTGGAGCTTTATAAATCCTGGAATCAAACCATTCATTTTATTTCTTGTAGTTGTTCCAATTGAAATAAATATTGTGAAACATTTTTTTTGTTTGTATAAATTGAAATAGCTCAGAGAAGATAAATATGCGTGTGGGTATTATTATTATTAGAAAGTCACCGCATATCTTTTTCGAGGTATGACACCATCACGAAATCTAAAACGGTTTCTGAATTATTCATGATCGTCCCACTCAGTATCCTAAATATCCTTTTCTCTTTCTCTCTCCCCGTCTCTAGCTCTCTCCCTCCGTTTCTCTCACTCTTTCCATCTCCTATATGTGTTCTCTCTCAATCTATCTCTTCTTTAATGCCTTTATTATTGTGCCTTCACTCAAATAGTATGGGGGCTTAAGTAGATGCATGGGATTACACACAGCAGCCTTGTTCGTGGGAGTTGAGTGGGGATGGTTGCCACGCATCTCTCTTTTATTTTGACTTTACTGGCTAATAAGCAAAGGGTGTGTTGTTACATTTTCAAAGAAAGAAAAACGGGTCAATGCTTTTCGAGTGTGGGTTTTAATAAGGAATCATATAGAGCTAGAATCCCATGGTTTTGTTTGAAAAATGTCAGAGTCCGTATTTCTGCTTCAGAAATGTCAAAGCTGTACATGTACTTGTCCTTTTGAGATAATTTTGGTTGTTTAACCTTTCATAGCATTATATTAATTTTGCGGAGTATTAAATGTAAAGGTGTCGTTTCTCTCAGGAGACGAGGCTTGTAGTTCCCACCAACACATTTTCTTGTCAAGAAGCGATCATGAATTAAGTCCAAATGTTCTGGTTTAATTATCATTTTTTAAGGGATAAAACGTGCAATGACTTCCACAGGAAATTATGAGAGTATGTTTCTTTTTCTTTTTCATATAGATATTTTGTACTGAAACACCACTAATCAGTTGTTGAATGGTAATACCTGGCATTTTCTAAAATGCACTGTTTTAGTAGCATTTACAAAATACAAGGTTGCTTTGGACATCAATACCTGAGATATATTTTTAAAAGACGTAGAATAATTCATTCATTGGAAAGGTTTAAGTGAAATTTTCAGATTTGCCTTTTGTTGTTTCTTATACAAATGTTTGGAAAATATTTGTGAACAGAAATTAGCATAATTAGTGAGAATTTTTTTTTCTTCAAATAAATATTTCACTTTGCAGTTTTGTAATGTGTTGACATTTCAGGCTAAACTTCATGAGTGTGGAGATGAATTAACACCAGTATTCATAATGCTACAGGTTCATCACGCCTTACTACTGTACAATAACCCCAGGGCTACAGGCCAACCAGTTTTGACAGGCACGCAGTCACATTTTCCAAATCTAAGACCAGTAACAATACATTAGATCCAAGTTGGACTAACGAATACACTTGTGTGCAGCATACCGATGAGGAAAAGCGAGTGCAATATAATTTAGACAAAAACTTAAATCATAATTCATAGAGTTTACTAATGTTAGATCTAGATCTTCTTAGATCTAACTTGTTTGTTTGGTCATGCACTGAATATTTTTAAGCTGTCGAAATAGACACTGCGCCACTGGCTGAGACTGACCCTGGGCAGCTGAGTAGCTGTCATGAGCCGCAGTGTGTGAGGACAGCAATCACCATGTCAAACTACCTCTCAATGATAAATTTAGAAGTGTATTTTCAAGAGAAAATTTTTTAAATGCTTTTAAAATGTAGAGAATTATTATTGATTTAATAATAATTTGAGCTCTACACCCCTTGTCCTTTTGAACCAAAATCTTGTTTCGTGCGGATGATGTCATTGATCTACATAATTAATAATAATAATAATAAATCATAACATTTAAATTGCGCTTAATACAATGTTTCTAAGCGCCGAAGTATTATTACCCTGGCTTTAGCCCAGCTGCCCTATGAGGCGCTGAAAGCATTCAAGGAATAAATTCCTACCAGGTACCCATTTACTACACCTGGGTGGAGAGTGGCAAATGTAGATTAATGTCTTGCCAAAGGACATTAGTGCCGCGGCGGGACTCGAACCGCGAACCATGAGATCCACAGTCCGTTGACGTATCCACTAGACCACGACACCTAGGTCTTGAAGTGACAAAATTGAGGTCCAGTGAATTTTTATCGATACTATCGAATTATGTACATATTCATGAACTAGCATCCAATCATAGTATCACAGTAAACTGACATGTGCAATAATTGTGAATAATTCAACATCTTTCATCGATATCATGATGATAACGGATGCTTATCGTCCCTTCAAATGATCCGAAAGAGGCGGAGCCTAATGCTGTTTGCATAATGCTTTCCGTTTCAGTAAATTAATTAATACATCTATGGTCAAGCCATGCAGTCCTGAGACTACAGTTGACATCCAGAGCACATTTAATCCTCATTGTTTCTCATCTTTTTTTTTTTTTGCTTTCATTGTTGAACAAGAATGTCTCACAGATGCACATGTTCATTTACATTTGTATACCACGTCACTTGCTCCATTTTTGCAATTTTCTTAATCAGACTTTCTAATGGTTAAATGAATGTGCCCATTCCAGAGTGAAATTTCAAAACTTGATGTGAATTGATGTTGTTAGAGTATTAAAATTGTCTTTAGTTTGATATATATTTCTTATATTTTATTAATGGTTTATATGAAAACTTTTAATTAACAACAAAGAGTGCTGAGAGCCAGAAAGCATTCATTCAAATACTTGAACACAGAATGTTACACTTTTCTGGCTTTCAACAGAAGGTGTAATGACCAGTTTTGTAGTTGAGATCTGGGCCCTGTTTCTAAAACCTTGTTAACCCTTTCAGGACAGGAATTATTCAAGGGCTAAAGTAATCGCATTTTGTTCTTCAAATTGGCAACAATAATATTTTTCTATTAGTGCTTAATGGTTCTAATAAGGTCTGTCTTTGAGAACAATATACATGGTTAGGAGTTTTGTCAAAAAGTTGAACCTCTCAATGTGTTGCCAATTTAAGGATTTTAAACCTTATTCTCCTTTTAAAAAAATGCTTTTAAAATGTAGAGAATTATTATTGATTTAATAATAATTTGAGCTCTACACCCCTTGTCCTTTTGAACCAAAATCTTGTTTCGTGCGGATGATGTCATTGATCTACATAATTAATAATAATAATAATAAATCATAACATTTAAATTGCGCTTAATACAATGTTTCTAAGCGCCGAAGTATTATTACCCTGGCTTTAGCCCAGCTGCCCTATGAGGCGCTGAAAGCATTCAAGGAATAAATTCCTACCAGGTACCCATTTACTACACCTGGGTGGAGAGTGGCAAATGTAGATTAATGTCTTGCCAAAGGACATTAGTGCCGCGGCGGGACTCGAACCGCGAACCATGAGATCCACAGTCCGTTGACGTATCCACTAGACCACGACACCTAGGTCTTGAAGTGACAAAATTGAGGTCCAGTGAATTTTTATCGATACTATCGAATTATGTACATATTCATGAACTAGCATCCAATCATAGTATCACAGTAAACTGACATGTGCAATAATTGTGAATAATTCAACATCTTTCATCGATATCATGATGATAACGGATGCTTATCGTCCCTTCAAATGATCCGAAAGAGGCGGAGCCTAATGCTGTTTGCATAATGCTTTCCGTTTCAGTAAATTAATTAATACATCTATGGTCAAGCCATGCAGTCCTGAGACTACAGTTGACATCCAGAGCACATTTAATCCTCATTGTTTCTCATCTTTTTTTTTTTTTGCTTTCATTGTTGAACAAGAATGTCTCACAGATGCACATGTTCATTTACATTTGTATACCACGTCACTTGCTCCATTTTTGCAATTTTCTTAATCAGACTTTCTAATGGTTAAATGAATGTGCCCATTCCAGAGTGAAATTTCAAAACTTGATGTGAATTGATGTTGTTGGAGTATTAAAATTGTCTTTAGTTTGATATATATTTTTTATAGTTTATTAATGGTTTATATGAAAACTTTTAATTAACGACAAAGAGTGCTGAGAGCCAGAAAGCATTCATTCAAATACTTGAACACAGAATGTTACACTTTTCTGGCTTTCAACAGAAGGTGTAATGACCAGTTTTGTAGTTGAGATCTGGGCCCTGTTTATAAAACCTTGTTAACCCTTTCAGGACAGGAATTATTCAAGGGCTAAAGTAATCGCATTTTGTTCTTCAAATTGGCAACAATAATATTTTTCTATTAGTGCTTAATGGTTCTAATAAGGTCTGTCTTTGAGAACAATATACATGGTTAGGAGTTTTGTCAAAAAGTTGAACCTCTCAATGTGTTGCCAATTTAAGGATTTTAAACCTTATTCTCCTTTTAAAAATTCTTGGCATCAAACGCAATATGGTTATGCATAAAAAATGGACACAGTGTGTGGAGAAATTTTTGCTCTTTCTATTCCTGTAATCTGGTATATTTGTTAGAGCTCTGAATCAAAAGTTATTGAGCCAAACCACAGAATGTGGTCAAATGTGTCAAAAGGCTTATTGACTTATCCAGTGAGTAATGTACCGGTATGAAAGATGCATACAACCATTACACTGTACATGTATGTGCAATTGTGCATAAATATACCAATTCCAAACAAACAAACAAATAAACAAGATTGTTGCCGTACCTTTCAAGTTGAAAGGACAAGGACATTACCACACAAAGCAATGGACTAATTACAAACAGCTAGATCTCTGTTTCAAACAGTATTTACTTGTGAATTAGCGAATGAAGTTACAAGCGATACAAGCTACTAAAATCATTGCATTTTGATTTGACTTTTTGCTCAGCAAAAACGTTATTGAAATGTTTTCTATATTATAAGGCCTTGGATAGCAAGACCAAGACCGATAGAGAGCCTTGTGATAACAATCATTTAGCATGAGGTTTTATGAGAACTTACAGTATTCATTTCATTAGCATTGGGTCTGATTAGAACAGATTTAATTACGATTCAGAGTCCCTATGATGAATAACCTTCCTCCCATCCCTACCTGTATAGCCTGCTATGTTTGTACCATTAAATATTAATACAATCATTGCCGACATGATCCTTGTTGTGCGTGAGGGGGCCGGTAGTCCTAAAGAGGCACATTAGTTAGATTACATGTCCTAAAAGGGGCTACTTTTTCAGAGAAACGATCGGTATCCTCAGGGACTGACCACCCACACGCTCTATACTGAGCGATGGGCCTTACTGCCAGCGAGCTAGGTTTCACAGCATACGCAGTGAGAAGTACAGTCGTATGTCATGTACCCTGCTTTGCTTTCATCATAAAGTCTGAGAAATAGAGATTAGAGAAAGATCCATTTCCAAAGGTAGTAAACAGTTTTGATCAAGCTGCTGAATTTGTGAAAGTAGGATTGTTATGCCTCTTCAATCTATGCCCACATGTGATTAATGCGATAACAACAAAGGACTTTGACAAAAAGAGAGAAAACATATATAGCGTAGGGCATTGTTGAGGAAATCTATCTTCATACATTCACAAGTTTTGTAAGCGTAGAATTTATGTTCATCATATCAGCAGGAATATGCACCTACACATTCCAGATTTCTAATACCTTAACTTGAAGATAACTTTCAATTTTCAGCTCCACTCGAGTCTGTATTTACACCTTAGTTTTCTTTGACTTTCACTTCTGATAGTCTCAAAAAATAAACATAAAATGGGAAGATGTCATATGCATATTGTACTTTCTATGTGGTTGTGTTTTATCATAATTATTAGAGCAACATTTAGGGAAAAGCAGGAAAAAAAATCATAGCACAGGAATTACAGAAAAAATGTAATCTGTAATGATACTTAGATTTGAGAAATTATAAAAATCTGAATTTTCACTACATACGCATAATGATTTAACATCTTCAGTAGATATGTTAAATCAGAAATGTATTCAAATGGATTGATTTTAGAATTTTACTAGTTCTTTGATATATGTTGAAGTATAGAAACACATGTTGCCCAAAGAATAATCTATAAACTCATTCTGTGTATACTGTTAGCAGGAATTAGATACTGTATTTGGGCAGTTTTCAAAAGGATTGGTTTTTATATTAACTGTTTGTTTGCATCGAGGGGCTCATTATGGAACTTATCAGATCTGTTCTTGTTGATTCATGTGTATTTGTCTGCAGTATGTGGCTGCTGCATTCAGTGCCAGAACAATTTATTCCACCTCTATGGCCTCATGGGACAGGACTTATTGAATCATGGCATTTTATGAAATCATTTCAAATGGGTGTGCCTGTGTGATTTGATGCACTTGTCATTGGCAATGCTCAATCTGTCTGACTTTTTATTACCATTCTATTGGATGACAGCGGCAGTAATTGAGTGACATAGTTTGCGGGACTCCATGGATGTTTGGTTTAAAAGCACTGTCACAGACACTGATTAGATTTGAGTATGGTGTGTGTGCAAGCATGTAGAAGTGAAAGTTTATTATGATGACGGCAGAGATAAGATGCTCCTTCGTCAGCAAGCACATGCATTTTGAATGGGGGGAAATGATTGAAGGGCTATCGCAATCTCTCCGTCTTGCATTCGCTGTGCTCGCTGGGCCATTGTTTAAATTGAATGCTGTTTAATGAAGTCCTTGTCATTATGCCGGCGACGTGTTCTCCATTCGTTCAACCGACGAGGTGGCGCATGCCCTTCTGTGGTACAGAAATGTGTGGGTGTAACAAGCGACTTTAGATCAGCGTGATTATTTGACATTTAGGAAAGCACCCTCTGACCTTTATTCTCCCCCACTCTTAGCATGATCCTACTTTCCCCGCTATTTGTTGTTTCATTCTCCTTTCTCCGTTGCCAGAGTGACAGCATTCGAGGCGGCTACCTTCTCGCAGGGAGGACTTTCCAAAACGGAGCTGTTTAGTAAGTTTAATGGTTTGGCTTGATTGCGTACGAAGGTTAATAGATAGCAAGGTGAAAAGAGGTTACGTTATTGGCTCACATAACACCGTCTGCATCGAGGCTAAATTACACCCGCCGATATTTCGTGTGAATGAGCAGTGCATTGCCGAGGCATTGCTTTTCACAGCAAGAGACCGTAGAGAGAGAGAGAGAGAGATAGGGAGAGAGATGGAGATAGAGAAGGAGAGGTGAAACCAGCATTCACTACATGCATGTAGCACACACATACACACATACACACACACACACACACCTCTATACAGTGCCAGGTGGTTCACTGTCATATATCACCTCCCCTCTGTCTACTTGCATTTTCTCCTGCAAAGTATAAATTGACTTGTAGCAAGGAAGCCATTGATAGTGATAGAGTGAGTACATGTGCTTCCTGAATCTTGTCATAATTTGCCACTGTTTGGATCCTACTTCTAGCGGGTGGATGGATGGATGGATGCTGGCTGGTCTGGAAGGTGGCAAAGCATTGATTGTCATTGTGTTGAGGTGAGAGAATCTAGAATGTCTGCCGATTTTCATCTGCATGTGGTTGCTATGTCAATACATACATTGTTTACCAGTCAAACTGACTCGTTAGCCGTTATTACCAGAATGGTTCGTTTGGTGATGTTGGACATGGCTCATTACATTATGCGCTGATTCAGCCTGCAAAGTATCTAGGCTGATGGAGCATATTTCATCCTGTATACATCAAATATGTACTCGTGAATGAGAGATGCAGAAACACATCTCATCCTGCTGGATTATTGTTTGCTTTTAAGAAATATTCTTGTTGAAAAAAAAACCCAGTTGAGTACCTATCCACTAAATGACTTGGTGCATACACCTGTTAACTGGTGTCACTCTATCTTTACTTCTATAGACATTTCATTAGTCAGTGAGGAAAGGAATACAGGTATACACTTATCTTACAGTATATCACGTTGCAGTGGGTGAAATGAAGATTCGTAGTAAAGGTTACAGAAATACAAGAAGAATCTTATAACTGTCATATCTGTTGTGAAGTCTTGTGATAAAAGTATAGATGCAAAGCATTTTCACAACATTTCCTCTCAAGCACTTTTTTTTCCTTCATGATGTTGCCTAGAGATGTTTTCATCAGATTATGTAACAGGCTTGTTTACTGTCTGGAAATTTCGCCAAAAATCAAGGCCACATTTCTTTTGAAATACAGCTTTTTAAATGGTGAATCATTCATAATGCTTGTATTATAATCTGTTATATGTTTAAGGATATTTCATATATTTCAACTTGTAACATAAGAACAGCATTCATTGGACTTTACTTATTAGCAGATATGTGAACCCATGTCCCCTGCTCTTCATTATTGAAGTTTGGTTGTGTAAGTTATGTTTAACATCACAATTTTTTGAGGTCGCTTTGCAGCTAAGCAGAAAAGTTTTGTGATAATGTCTATAATTTGTAACCTATTTATCAGCAATTTGATAGTTATATACCATGCAATAATATCCTTAATTGAAAAGCTGCTAATATTAATCTTCTTTGTTAGAAATTTGGCAGGGGGGGGGGGGAATTGCCTCCCTTGCCCTCTTTGAAAGTCCTAGTGCTCATCCTGTGGTCATATACTGCTACGAACATGGGTGGAAATTATTTTCATCGGGGGGGGGGACGTAACAATAGGTCCTCCCCCCTCCCCCCGATGAATAGAATTGTGTAACAAATCTCCGCCATTGGCTGTGAAGGTATACAACTAAGTAAAAGTGCAAGAATTGAAATGTAGATGCCCACATAGATCATGCTGAGAATCAGATCTAGGCCTAAGCTTGTCACATTCTCTGGTCATATACACTTTCATGGCTTCATCGTCCCTGCAGCATTTTCTTGAGCCAAAATAGCCAAAATAGCAACTATGCAGGAAGGACATCAGGGAAGGCTGTGTCCTTATTTCTAGTGATTTTCATATTCTAGAAAGATCTGTAATTTGTAAATATAGTAAAGTTCTTTGAACTTATCAGATGCCATATTTTAAAGTGGAGGACCAATAAATGCAGCTCCAGGGTAATTAATGAAAAAATAAAGGATATAAAAGAAAAGAAATGGTCGTCAAATAATACAGTGAAATCTACTGAAGATCTGAAACACACTCAAGATTCCAGAAAACTTCATAATTTTTTAGCATAGTGAATCTTAATTTTTCAATAATATTTCTTTTTTTTTCTCTTTGCTCTATTTTTTTTTTCAATTCCTCTTTCCCTATTTATTCCTGTTTTTCTATAAATTTTATAAATAACCTGTTATCATTCCTCTATTTGCATCCCTCGTATTATTATTATTATTTATCCTGTGTATTATATATAAACTTTTTAAAGATACTCTTTTGTAAAATTCTGTGCCTGACGCTTGATGCATTGATTCCCAAACGTTGTATTCATGTTTCCGAGGAAATTCCAGATCGCCGTGAAAAATAAATAAATTAAGACTCTGCTTGGTGTGCAGTGAAATGAAATTCATGTCAGACATAGAAAAGCAGCTGGAAAAAAACAATAGTCATTTACACCAATTTTGTATCAGAACATGTACCTGTAGCATACATGTATTTAGTCAGAATTTTACATACATGTACAAATAAATACTTTTTAATCACTGCAAAATATATTGTTTTTCTAGAGAACCTTGGTATTAGAATGCTTATTAATAAGATTATGATTGTGATATTATTGATAGTAATAATTCAGTCATTAAGAAAAAAGGGAAATATGACATCTGAAAGCTAATCATATTAGAGATTAATTGTGGATGTAGATAATATGAAAATTCCTTTAGTAATTGTGTAATTCCGGCGTGATAGATGGGACATCCAACCTTCGCTTTTTGATGTTTTCACCTGATATTTTGTATTTCCTTTAAAAATGATGCATATATTGATGTACAGTGTTATGTATAATAATTTGTGTACAAAATGGGAAAAAGTTGTTTTTTTCAAGCCCTACCCACAAATTGTGGGCAGGGCTTTAAGTTTATTCGTTACAGACACGACATGCATTTACCAAGCCATTTCTGCTTGATACTTTTAGACTAAGCCGACCTCACTGAAATATCTTTTTTAAAAATGGGCATTCATGGTGTTACTTGTCAGTGCCTTCTTGAAACCTGCTAGTATACATTTGAAATTTTCTATTTTATGATAACAGCAGAAATTTCTGAAAATAACTCTATATGTAATTAGCCATATTTTGCCATCACGATGTGTTATTTCATTTATGGATTAAAAAAATAGCCATTTTGGGCAAAACAAAAGATTAAAAAGTCTGAATATTGTTCCGTATAGTTTGAATCATGTTTCACTGAAGTAGAAGGCAAATGTTCAATTTGCACGTAGTATTTACACCAAAAGTTGACATTTTCGTGGAATTGCCCAGTTGCGATTTTTATATAATTTATCAAATAATCTGGATTTATGCCTAGGCAGTGTTTTAAGAATATTAAATTTTATCATTATCCCTTTGCCCACTTTTCTGCAGTCAAGTTATGTAGCACCTGTTAATTAAAAAGGAATTAGTGAAACAGACGCAAGCTGGAGGGCAGCATAGTTTTCTGAGAGCAGAGGCTAATAATGCAGTTATCATCTTTATCAATAAAAATGCTTCATGAATATAATGTGCCATGAATATCTTGGAAACTGATCTGAAGGAGTGAGGGGGGGGGACCTTTGGTGAAGATAATGACCAAGAATGGATGCCTGGCCCAGTTTTTCCATTAGCATTGTAATTCTATATCGCATCCCATTCATTTGCTAATTGCAAAGTTGAAGATCTCATCAATAATTTCTAATGGGCATTCCCGATTCATATTGCAACAGGGGGCATAATGCACATCATTGTGTGTGTGTGTGGATATACATGTATCACCATCTCTGCACCATTGACATTGGGTCATATGGAATCACATAGAATCGCTGCATGTTACACATGTATGCATATAAGTGACCTCGTAACCATGATGCTATAGTACATAATAATGTAATTTTCTGACTCTGAAATTAACAGTGAGATGCTAAATGTTTCAATTGGGAAATCAGATAAATTTGTATTTTGAAAGGGAAAATTTACTTGTTAGAATATCGACACAGAATATGTAATTTCTTGAAAAGGGAAGTATGTCTTTGAGAACATGTATTTTTGTTTTTTAGATTTTAGATTTATGTGCTCTTTCTAGGAGTGACTAGAAAATAGTATGAAGTGTGATGAGACATATCATGTCATATTAATTCCTGAAATATTTACAACTTTCAGCAACTGTTATGCAGATGGACTCATTTAAGTACTTCAGGGGGCATTTATTATCAAAACTACGTACATGTACTAAGTGAGATGCATGCTGCCTGTATTGCACAGCATAGGAGGTTTATAGACATTTACACATGTAAATTTTCACTGAAGGACAGTGCATTATTATTGATTCACAAGTTAAATTGTACTATGAGGTGCATCGTGACATTATTTCTGCTGTGCACTGTCTTACCTGTATACATGCTATTCAAGCCGTCAGTGAGATTCTATTTTAAAAATCACGAAATTGCATTTTGGGAGAAACCCTGAGAAACTGTGTTAGGAGATGTTATTGAGGTTGTTATGACCAGCAGAATCTGAGCATTTACAACAAATTGCTGGAAATTAGAAGTGATTGGATATTTCTTTTGAAGAGAGTTGTATTTCAAATATGAAGGCCTTTCAAGTAAAATTCCTCTCAAATTACTTTGCAAACATGTTTACATGTAAGGAATAGAAGTCACGCAATTTAAGCTTTAGAGCATTATTCTGTGTTGTAAGTACTCGGTTTTAAGTGTCAGTATAGTGCCACTGTAGTACCATCCACAATAAAGCAGTAATCAGAATATAGTGCTCATTCTTTTCAGTAGAATTCTAATTACCTTAAATTCTTATGTTTTGCATTTATAATATCAGTATCATTAAAGAATGTTCAGAATGACCAAGGCTTTTCACATGATTATATTACATATTTCATGGCTTAATTTCCAAGATACAATGTTCGGGAATGAAATATTTATACTATGATTGGCTATTATTTTGCCTCCATTATCATTATTCTGATTTTATCTTCCATATTTTGCACATTCTGTTTTGTGTGTACACAAGTGAAATGAGAATGTACATGACACAATAATCAAAATTGAAGCCCAAATTTGCAGGATGTGAGTTTTAATTTTTTGATGTTTAGTAAACAAGACTATAATGTAGATTGGATGCATCAGTTTGTTGACAGAAGCGTACAAATGCATCGTTTGACTTTTGTCGTTCACATTTTGTATACCTGATATGATAGAAACACTGCCTTGCAATAAGTATTTCACAATCAAATATTTTCACCTGGTATCGGAACACGATGTACATGGCAGAGGCATGCACAAAATTGGATTATTCATGATTTGCAAGCTTTCAATTCCTAAAATCTCCCTCATACATTTACCTCTAGGGAGCATAAAGGCACAAGTTGCCTGCTGAGAGCAAGAAGAGCATTAAACTTGTGTTAAAGTTTGTGAATTAATGTCCTTCTGACTCTGATGCTGAGCAGAGAAAGTGTGTGCACTCTTTTTCCTTTTTGGCGGGCCAGATTTGGTACTTGCTGGTGAACGGAGCTGGAGAACGATACTCATGATGAAGAAGAATGAGTGTCTGTTGCGTCCGTAGTGTACCATCACTCTGCATTGAGTATATATTTCCTGAGACTAGCAAGCAGTGTGCAGCACTTGTTTACCCCATGAGCGTTTCAGTGTCACCTCGTAGTGAAATTTTTGCTTTATCTATTGATAAGCAGTAGAGTGTCTAAATTGGCAACAAAGTGAAATTCGTAATCACTGTTTTCATGTGTGAATGTGCAATGTTTTGTTGCATTTTGAAATTTTCATTCACATGTATGTTCATTTATATATTTTGATTTGTCTGAAACTGTAAGGGTGAAAGATCAGAATAATTGGTGCTTAATTTGAGGCAAAGATGATTCACATTGAAAATTCTGTTCTGCTTTGGAATATCCGTAGTATACCATCACTGTGCATGGATTATAGAAGTCCCCAGACTGGCAAGCAGTTTGCGTTTGTTTATATACAGGATCTGGGAAGGTAAACCCTGCCCCAATACATTTAGATGGTCGCTGGTTTTGCTCACCGACGAAGTATCTCCCGTGCCTAAGCCTGTGCATGTATGTTGGTTCGTGAAACCAGTGACAAATTTAGTACAAAGACATCACATGTATGAAAAAAAATCATATAATGAATTTGTACAAAATCTCGCCTCTGTGTATGTGTTTGTTTCTGCTTGTGTACCGGGTAATCATGCAGTGAATCAAAGAAATGAATATGATGATGAAATCAACATTTCTAAAAGGTTCTCTCTTTGCATACATGTATATGTATTAAATTCAATCATTTATTTTCTTTGAAATTTTCAAATGAATGTGTCTATTGATTGCTGACTTGTCACTGTAGAAAATACATTGTGATGTCAGTTTTTGAACAATGTGAGTAGTATGTAGAGGCTAGTAGCATATATATGGCATCTACATAGACGATAATAGTTTTGTTTTGATCCTACGATATGTATAAATGTACAATTAGGGCAAGATGAATATTGATTTTTATCATACTCTCTAATTAGAAATCCAAATGCGTTTTGTCAGTGAACTTTACCGACAAATTTGCTCTCAGCCAATCAGATGCAAGGATTTCAGTGGCTTATAACAGTTGTCGGTAAAAATCACGGACAAAAACATTTGATGAAACGCTCCCCAGATCACAAAGACTTTCAAGAAATCAACCGAAGTGCAATGTCAATACCCTATTGTATTTGATGTTGGTATTACGTAATATGTCATTGTAATGTTCGCGTATTGCAATAGGTGATGGACACGAACAGTGTTATAGCTAGGAACTTTTTAGTGGTGGTTCAAATTTCACTGACTTTGACAAGCAACTGACCTAGGCAACCTAACAACGATCGCGTAATTGTATACTGTACACTTCGTACCGCTTCATACACGTGCGCGTGCACATACGTGATGCTGCATGCACTGATCAAAACAAGTTCAGCTAGTTAAAGAAAAAAATGAGTAATTAATTGAAATAAAATGAGACAGATTTTACAATAAAAATAATGAAATAAATATCTATTGTATTTTATTTATTTTATTTTATTTATTTATTTATTTATTCTGGAAAAAATACATATTATTTATTTACCGTATTAAAATTAAACAGTGATCCAAAGAGATCGATGCATGGTATTGGCGACAATACAGTATTCAGAACAGCAGCTTCCGGTATACGCTACGTAAAACATGATATCTATTTGTACGTGCAAATTACGAACAGTAGTACAGTATAGTGCGTAACAAAAGACAACAAAACTCAGCAAATCTTTAAGAAATAATCATTTATTGTCAAATAGAAAGCATGATTCTTGTACGATTGCAAATAAAACAAGAATAAAGATGGAAATATGAATGTAAGTACCACGTTTCTTCACAAACAGTTACGTTTAATGCTGTTTTTTATGTGAAATTAGTGCCGGTCGGAAGCAGTGTTTTTCACCCGGAGTGGTGGACGGAAATCCCCCGTGCTGGTCGGGCCCGTCCACCGCCGACCACCGTAGCTATAACACTGGACACGAATATTGAAATTGCCTTTGCTTGATTTTTCGACAGTCTTTGTGATTGCGTTACCTGTAAGTAGTAATTAGTATTATCTAAGATTGGAGATTTCTAATGTGAAGTACATGATTATTTTGCTTATTCTGCAATACATACTTCATATGAAAAAAAATATGTTGCAAATATTAATAAGAAAGATAGGTCATCCAGGAAATCACACATATCCAGTGTGACATGGAAAGCTTGTTATAATGTATGCATGCTGCATAGTGTATTAGGAAGTACCTGCAGATGCCAATGTACACATACTGCACTAGACCGAAACTAAAGTGAATGTGTGTTCCAGTTGCATTCATTAAGTTATGAATGAGATGGAGCTTGCAGTGAGGAGCATGATGAACTGACTTATAGAGCAATTATGATGATGATGATGATGATAATATAAATAACTGAAATGATAATCATGATAATAATAATCATAATCGTTTAACGTGAAAGATAAAGTTGAGATTCGGTCATGTGATAACTTTGTGAAAGAAACTGTCTCAAAGCAATAGGGAAAGGTTGATCATGTCTTCATAAGAATTGGTGTATACTGTAATCACCAAAATCATAAGATTTGTTTACTGAAAACACACGCACTGCACACAGAAATGGGTACATGGGACTGCACACACATGTGGCATGAATGTTCGGCCTGAACACTTCTGCTATTTCTCGTCAATCGAATATGAGGGCATTTGAAGAGCAATCTTTTTCAGTGAACATTTCTACTACATTATGACGTTCTTTCAAACTGGCACAAAAGAATGAGGAAGCTCACAAATTATTTTTTTTTAATCTTTCCCATAACTCAACCTTCTCTTTCATGATTATGGTCAGATAAAAGTGATAATGATTTCATTCATAAAGGAGTGCCTTCTCATGGTATCAAGACATGTAGAATTGAAATACGGTTTGGAATAAACTTTTTCTTCCAACCTACACATTAGATAAGACAATTATTATTTTTCAATTTCTTTCATTTTTATGTGTTTATTGAAAACAATCATATTATTTATATGATTCCAAGGTGAATATGAATGGGGGGAAAAAGACAATTATTGCTGACATGGGAATACCACATTGATTGTTTCTGGATAAAATGACAATGACATGCTTCCATCATGATGTGTCCTTGAGGTGACACGTCGACGACTGGTGGTTAGCCTAGGTTTTTACCGGAGGTCAAGTTATGCTAATGAAGCTTCCCTATTCACGGTACAAAATCATTGCTTGCAGATCACTTTCCACATGGTCTGATTTGGATAACAGAATACATGTATATGATTGGGTGCAAGATTGAAATGACTCTCTGCCAAACATGGAATTAATCTAGCAATACAGGGTATATCTGCTAGCTCTGGTGAATTTTGGTTTCATATATGTACATGCAGATACTGACTTTGATTCATGGTTTCAGAGGATTGTGTCATTGTGTAGTGTTAATGTGTAGAGATATAGCCTAATTGATATAAAAATGACTATTTTGCTGCACTGTTAAAGATAAAGTTGAGTTTTGGTCATGCAATTTCATTATGAAAGAAACTGTCTGGAAGCAATTGGGAAATGTTGATCATGTCTAAATACGGAATGGAGTATCCTATTATGTTTTGGAATCATCAAAATTATAAGAAATCAACCCAAACTCGCTTAAAAGCACATGCACCGCACACAGAAATGGGTATATGGGACTGCACACAGATGTGGCATGAATGTTCGGCCCGAACACTTCAGCACTTCAACTCTTTAACCTTCCCTTTAAATATGATTACACTGTATGTTTCAATTTCTCACACCGTCTTCTGAGATGTGTCTTTGTAATAGATGTTTAAAAAAAAACGGGTATGGAAAGGTTCTGTCCAGACATTCAAGTTATTGACCGCTGAGAGACAGAAGGACGTTAACTCAACAATTTAATACCCTGGCCTTCTGGCTCTGAATAGATGATGTGCTGTCACATGTTTTAGACATGCATCCTGTGAGATGAAGTCCATGATTTCCACATGACTAAATCTGATTGGTACCTGAATGCATTCACACATGTATGTCCTGAGCTGATCAATAAATCCAAGACTCTCTCATGGGGCAGGGGGTTGGGGGGGGGGGGGGGTGAGGGGTAATAGAGTGCTTATGTTGTTCCAGATTGGGTTTTTCCTCAGTCTGCCAGTGAAACCCTTGCTTTACAGAAGCCATATTTACTGCAATAAATCATATATACCTACCTATTATGCCTGTAGTCTTGACTACGGGACCCCTTCGAGAATTTAACACACATGAGTCACAATATTGTGCGCACCCCCCGTAATCCTATTGTCCCCTTCGCCACTCACGCGCGTCAACACGCTACGGCCATCTTCCTCTTTCTTTCGACGAGATAGGACGTATAGTCACAGCGCTCCTGAAATCAGGTCGTATAGTATCTTTTAGGTGCGCTTTTTCGCACATTTAAAGCACTTTTAGGTACCTATATTCGCTTAGATTATAGTACTTTGTGTTTTAGTAGTCACTCTTGCCGATTGCAATCCCCCGGTCGCTGAGACCAGAGGGGGGAGGCGGTTGTTTCCCGTACGGTAGCGTTCACTCGCTCTGATCCGTTAGGGGAGACGCGCCCCACTACTGCAGGGCAACCCACGGGCTTAGTCCATGTTGGTCTGGGTTCTCAAACCCTAGCCCCCGGCAAACGCCATATGGGGGAACGAGTACTTTCTGGGCTGTCTACATTGCCAGCTAATGGGAATGCTGGAGCTAACAATTATGGACGCTCTTCGGAGCAACAGGTGTTTTCGCCTGAGTGCGTGACTACTAGTGCTCCCCTATTGCCGCTTTCTAGCGGTCCAATAGCGGGTTCACACGCCTTTAGTAGTCATCGGGCACATACCGAGTCATCTCGGTCTGCCCCCGCACTGGGAGCTTTTAGCTCCCAACCCATGGCTACTGCATCTTCTTGCTTAGCCAATATGGGTGATTTGGGCGATTCTCTAGGCTTACGCCATGAGCGCTCCAATCCCTTTATGGGAAGTGAACGTCCCTCCGCGGAGGGATCGGTTCGTGTTTCCGAAGTGGCTTCGGAGATCCGAACGAATCCGATTAAGCGTTCTAAGAAAAGGGTTTCGGCTACGACTCTTGTCGAGCCAGCCAAGAAAAAGGCCAAGAAGAAGGCCTTGGGGCGCCGCCGGGCGAGGAGACTTTCGTTGAACCATGCGGGGCTCTGCCTGCTGAGTCCTTTGTTGGCGTTCCTTTGCTGGGTCATCCCGGTCCGCCCTTGCACTGGGCGCCTTGGCGCCCGGCCCATGGCTGTTGCATCTTCTTGCTCAGCAGATATGGGTAATTGGTGCGCGTCTTTGGGTTCAATACCCTCAGCGCACTTCTCCCATAAAGGGAGGTGAGCGTCCCTCAGCGGAGGGTTCGGTTCGTGTTCCCGAAGGGCTTCGGGGATCCGAACGAAACCGAATAAACGCTCTGAAAAGCGGGTTTCGTCTTAGGCTCTTTTTGGGCCAATCAGAAGCCTAGGGAAGGGGCTAAAAGAGGCAAGGCTTTGCCTGCCTCTTGCCCATTGGGTTTAGCTAACCCTCCGGTCTCTCAAGCTGAGATGTTCGGTGTGAGATGGGCTTTGCCCAGACTCAGGGTTGGTCCCTTGTACCAGGCATCACATCCCCTGCTTTTGTCCCTCTTTTGGGTCGGACATCGAGACTAATTAGCCTTTTATGGTTTATTCTTCTTTGTCTGTGATGGGATCACATGCGCCTCCTATTCTCGCAGCCTCGGGGCTCCGTCGGGTGAGGAGGCTTATGGCGGTTCATGCGTGAATCTGACTGTTTCGGCCTTTGTTCGTGATCCTTTGTCTTGATCATTTCAGGCGGAACCAGTTTTGGAAGCAGCCTCTCAAGCTTCGGTTTCCGAATCGCTGGGGCAGGCAGAGCCTTAGTCGCTCTCCCTTTGTGGGGTAGAAGCGATTGCTTTGTTCTAAACTTTCCCTGACTTTCAGTCAGCCCGCGCGCAGGGTTCGACTTTGCTTGGGTTCAGGCAGCGGGATTCCTCCGAGGGTATTTCTCTTGCGGAGGATTTCAAGCTGGATTATGGACGCATTGAAGCGGCGCTTCTTTTAAGCGTCATGTTTGGTTTGCAGTGGTCATAGTTTTCCACTGCAGCTGCCTCGGTCATGTACCATCGCAGAGTCTTGGTTTTTACGGCCCTTTGGGTTAAGGAGTCGGACATCGCACTGCTTCTCTCGGATGTTCCGTCTCGGGTCCTTTGCTTTTGGCGATGCGCGATAACAGGTCTCTGTCTTGTTTACATGCTCATCCTAAGTCGATGCGAGCCTCTGTCCGCGTCGTGGTTGGTGGCTGTCTTCGTTCCTTTCTCCCCGCTTGGGAGGCCATCTCCGGGGAAGCTTTTGTTCTCTTTGACGGACGAGACGGATTCTTCATAGATCTGTCCGCCCCGCTCCCCGGAGGGGCTATAGGAACTCGGTCACCTCACAGGCCCTAGCTCGTTCTCGTGCCTCATCAGATATTGAATCTCTGTTGAATAAGTGGGCTATAGAAAGGGTAAGAGACTGGCTGTCTTTTTCCCTTTCTCCGACTTTTGTTATTCCCAAGCGCTCGGGAAAACTTCAGTACATTTTCGGATGGAGACTCTCGCCTCCATTCTCCTGTTGATCAAGAGGAAGGACTACGCGGTCTTTCGAAGATGCGTATTTCCACTTTCCCATTCATCGTGCTTCGCGCGATCTTCTGGGGTTTTTCCTTCCTCTCAGAGACTTATCGCTTTCGCACTCTTCCCTTCGGGCTGCGCCCAGTCCCTCGGGTTCTTACTCAGGTTGTAGCCGTGCTGGCAGCCTCTCTGAGGCGACGCGGCCTTCGGCTATTTTTGCTACCTGCACGATTGGCTTCTCCTTGCGGAGTCGCGCGATCGTTTGTTGGACGAGACTCGTTTGCTCGTCTCTCTTACTCAAGACTTAGGTTTCCTAATAAATTGGGAAAAGTCAGAGTTAGTTCCCACTCGCAGCCCAGTTTTTCTGGGGGCGGTGTTAGACATACGGAATCAGTTGGCTCGGCCCAGTCGAGACAGGATTCTCACCATTGTCTCTGCGGCTCGCAAGCTCTTGCTGGCCAGAAGAGTCACGGCCAGACAGTGGCTTCAGTTTCTAGGTTATCTAGCCAGTCTAGTCGATGTTCTAGAGGACTGCCGGCTCCTCATGAGACCCTTTCAGAGACATCTCCTCAGGTTCTTCAAGCCGGGAAAAGACTCTCTTTTGGTCTGGATTCCAGTACCAGTAAGGATCAAGTCTCTTCTCTCTTGTTGGACGAGCGAGGTGTTTCTCGCGCAAGGCAGGTCCTTCACTGCCCCTCTCCCGTCGATATCGATTTCGACGGACGCCTCTCGGTTGGGGTGGGGAGGACACTGCAACGGCAGCACGGTTGCGGGGGATTGGTCTCATCTTGGGACTCTTCCTCATATCAATGTCCTGGAGTTTATGGCAGTTCTGTTGACCTTGCTCCATTTCAGAAGTCGACTTCTCAGTCGTTCGGTTCTGATTCTCACGGACAATGTTACTGTGGCGGCATATAACAATTGGCAGGGAGGCACTCGTTCGGTTGCCCTGAATGCCCTAGCAGCTCAGCTGTGGAGGTGGTGTCGTCGCATGGCAATCACACCCGTGGCCTCTTTCATCCCCGGTCGGGAAAACCTCATTGCGGATTTTCTGTCTCGGGGCAGGTATCTTCCATCGGAATGGACGCTCCATCCGGAGGTCTTTTGCCGCATTCGCAGTCGCCTAGGTCCACTGGAAGTGGATCTATTTGCGTCGGTGCTAAATCACCAGCTGCCGAAGTATTGCTCCCGTGTTCGCGATCAGGGAGCATGGGCTCTCGATGCTTTCTCCCTCAGCTGGGAGAACCTTCAGGGATTCGCCTTTCCTCCCTTCCAACTGATTCCGCGTGTCTTGCGGAAAATCAGGGAAGATCGGGCGCGGGTGCTTGTAATAGCTCCCTTTTGGCCCTGGAGGAATTGGTTTCCAGAACTTACGAGCCTCCTAAGGGCTCAACCGTTCGTTCTCCCGTTAAGAGCGGATCTGGTGTTGCAGCCCCTATCGGGGATTCTTCACCACAGTCCGGAGTCTCTTCATTTGACTGCTTGGCCCCTGTCAGGGAATCTGCAAGACAGTCGGGTCTCTCTGATAGAGCCGCGGACTTTTTAATGTCCAGTCGTAGGGTTTCTACTAGGGAAATTTACAATTCCCGTCTCTCGGCCTTTTTCCTTTGGTGCAAAGAGAGAAATCAAACCCCTTCTAAGGCTCCTATTGGTTCAATTGCGGATTTCTTAATCTCGTTATTTGGCAAAGGGAGATCTATCTCTACTATCCAAGGCTACCGTTCGGCGATCAGGGCCATTCATTCGGGTTTCTCAGATGGTTCGGGGATTTCCAATTCCCCGCTACTAAGTGGTTTGATTCGTTCGTTCTTTCTGAAACGACCTTCTTTTTCTAAGTTAGTGCCGTCTTGGAGTCTGCCTAAGGTCCTGGAGGCCTTGGCGAAACCTCCTTTCGAACCGTTAGGTGAAGCTTCGCTTCATCATCTTACGGTTAAGACGCTCTTTTTGGTAGCTATTGCCTCTGGGCGGAGGCGCAGTACTCTTCATGCTCTCTGTCTTACTCCTGGTCATGTTCGCTGGGAGAGAAAAGGCGTTAGATTGATTCCTAGGGCTTCTTTTATTGCCAAGAATCAGACAGCTGCCTCTGGCCCTGTTGAGATTTTCATTGTCCGCTTTCTGACTTTTCTTCGGTGCGTGAGGACAAAGTTTGGTGGCTCTCAAATGGTATATTGATAAGACTAAGTCTTATCGTAAGGATGATCAGTTGTTCCTGATCACTAGAGAGCCTTTTTCTCCTGCCTCTCTTGATTCCATCTCTAGGTGGATCGTTGAAGCTATTAGGGCCGCTGGCACAGAGGCTCTTTTATCCGACAGTAAGCCTCGTGCTCATGACACGTGTAGTGTCAGCACTTCCTGGGCTCTGTTTCAAGGTGTGGCGCTTGTTGATATTTTGAAGGCTGCTTATGGGCGTTCGCCCAATTCCTTCATCTCTTGCTACTTTAGGGATGTCCCTGCAGGTGAGGCTATTTTTGCGTCAGCCACCTTGAAGGCCGCTGTGTCTTCTTTGTAATCTTCGGTGTAATCCTATTCCCTTCTGCTTGAAACATGCCTCCCGGTCTTTGAGTTGGCGCTGGTCTGGCATAATAGGTAGGTATATATGATTTATTGCAGTAAATTTGTAAAATCGGCACTGATTTTCTTATTTACTATATAAATCTATATACCTACCTATGACCATCCCTCCTTCCCCTCACCTTGCAAGCAACATGTTTCTTCTTGGGGTTGCTGGCAAAAGAGGAAGATGGCCGTGGCGTGTTGACGCGCGTGAGTGGCGAAGGGGACAATAGGATTACGGGGGGTGCGCACAATATTGTGACTCATTTGTGTTAAATTCTCGAAGGGGTCCCGTAGTCAAGACTACTGGCATAATAGGTAGGTATATAGATTTATATAGTAAATAAGAAAATCAGTGCTGATTTTACAAGTTTATTGCATTCGTCTTTGTTCATGTACTGTATGTGCACTGTAGGACTACATGATTGTACAGTTAACCTTGCATAACTCGATGTCGCGTAAGTCAAGCTTTCCCTAAGTCAAATCAGTTCTGTTGACCAAACTATGCAAAACCTGTGTTATTTACATTTCCTAAGTCGAATTTTGGATAATTCGAACAATTTTTAGTGTTCCCAACAGATTCGACTTATGCAAAGTTAAAGGGAAAGTAACCTCAGCGTATGAATTAGCTTATTTTGAATGGTGTAGTATATGCCTCTTATTTGATACATGCAATTTCATGTAAAAACACAGGATATAGATATAAATCACTATTTTCCAGCCAAGTTATCGTCTGCTAGCAATAATAAGGGGGCTGCCATTACTTTATGTGTACACGAACATATTTTTCATCCCAAGTAAAATTTCCTTCATCGTTAACTTGTAATTGATTTTTAGAGGACAAATATATATTAGATAAAGTCACATATTCTGAAATGTAAGTTTAGTTTTATATATTTTTTAAAAGGTCTTAATTTGTTCATAAAAAATATACTTCATAAAAAATATACGTCAAGGACGGAGAATTGACGTCAAGGACGGAGACAATCGTAACAATACCAAAACAAAGCGAGGAATCTGCTTTACAGGATGGCTATTAGAACTCATGGGTCGTCAATTATCTAGGTTCATGGCCAATAACAATCGTAATACAATCAGAACAAAGCGACGTATCTGTTGTAAAGGTAGGCTATTATCAATGCATATGGTACCTAATGATCCGTGTCATGCACAAAATGGCAGCCTCCATGGAAAGACGTAGCAGACAATAGGTGCATCTAGAATATCACGTGGGGTTACTTGTCCTTTAACTTGATGTTCATGTGTTTACTGATTGTCCTGTTTTTGTTTCTCTATTTTCTATTTTTGACTCTGCCTTTGTATCAAACCCTTTTTCTTGTTCTCTCTCTCTTTCTCTCTCTCCCCTCCCCTCCCCTCCCTCTCTCTCGTCCTCTCCCCTCCCTCTTTCTCCCCCTCTCTCCCCCTCTTTCTCTATCCCTCTTTCTCTCTCTTTCTCTTTCCCTCTCTCCAATTCATTTATGTGTTTCTCGCATGAGCATTCCCAATTTCCTGTACTATCTCCCTCTCTCTCTCTCTCTCTCTCTCTCTCTCCCCCAGTCTTCTCCCTAACTCCCTGTGAATGCAAATACATGTCCATTGCTGTGCATACATCAGCTCAGCACACTAGCCTATTTGCCATTATCATCTAGTCCCATGTTTATACTCTGCAATGGTTTGCAATACACTGCACCATTTTGTCCCAGGGTGCCAAGTTGCATTTGAATATTTGTGTAGCCTGGCTTCGAGCCGAAAGAGGGATTTGGTTGAAGCGACAACTGGTAAATTCTGGAAAATAGGACACTTAAGGGCTTTAGTGTTTGTTCTTATTTGATTATTTGTGCATTTTGGAGTTTGTTAATTTAAAAAAAAGACAAAAAATAGGAGTTGTGAGTGAATTACTCACACCTCTTTGAGATACAGTTTTCAATACAGTTATCTTTGAGATACAGTTTTCAAGAAACAGAAGTATTTTTTAAACATATATTTCGATTTATGATTTTTTTTCTTTTTGGAAAACAATTTGAATATTTATAATAGAGACATGAAACATGTGACATTGATATTTTTTGCTCTGCTCATATCTAGGTCAAGTTCAAATTCTGCAAAAGTGGTCACATATTATAACTCTTGAGGTCCCTATTTTTCTGCTGTTATATATTTGACCTCAACAGTCTGTTGAACAATTGCTACTGTTCTGGTCAAATTCATACAACCATTCAGTTCAAACTGTCAGGCTGAAAATTTTCCCTCTATTTTACCAAATGTCAAACAAACAGAACGCAAAATGCCTGTGCGAGGAACCCCGCCCACGCAACTCTCGCATGGATTAGCGCGGCTTATGCCAAGAACCACAGAATCAGTGGAGAATTGACATTTTATTTCGTCTCTGCCAGGAGTAAGAAATATTGTGACCGGGGACCCCAAAATGTGGGTTGTTAATAAATTGTGACAAAAGACGGATCATAGTTTCAAAGATACTGACCTTTAGTTTTGCCTGCCTTTTGATATTCAGGTTGATGAAATGACACCTATTATTTTCTTTTTCAAATATGGTTGAAAGCAAAACGTGGGTATCGTGGGTATCTTGGGACAGTGTATTCCATTTAAACAAGTCTTTATGGATCTGAAAATGTTTTTAAATTTGGGTTGCACGGTTGTAGGATGTATCATTTTGCCGAGAGCAGTTGAAGACATGCACATTAAAGCATTTGCAGCAGTTTCCACATTGCATTAAGCCAATAAGTTACACATTACGTTATTTGCCCCAGAGACAAACCGTTTTTAAAAACCTTCAAATTATTACTCCCATTAGAATAAAAGTTTATTCTTTATTATACTAAAAATTGTAGGAACAAGATATCCACACCATTGTGGTATTAACAGAGAGAGAGAATTTTTTTCCATCCTATACTGCTCTTTAATACAGAAGATGCAAAAAGAAATAGAAACGTAGAAATAGGTAATAGAGAAGAATTTGAAGGAACACCTCAGTTTGAAGTTACTTGGTAATATCAGCCTTAATTATTATTTTTAAAAAATCTAATACCGAAAATGTCCAATTTACATGCATAAATCAATTTAATGCATTCAGGAAAACTTGTATAAGTACTTTCCTAATTGTTATTATATAATTTCCTACCTGCATATTAAGGATGAAACATATTGATGAGAGCATAATTTTAGCATGCTGGTACCTGTTTGCCAACATTCGTTGAAGTACTCATTGCAATTCACTCTTTGACAAAGCATGCATGTAATATTGAGGATTAGTAGGACAACAAGCAGTATTGTTGTTTTGTGTAGTTGCTATTCATTCTCATATTTAGTCTTTTTTTATAGTTGATATTTATCCTCATATTACATCATTGTCCTTCACATTTCATATGAGGCTTATGGAGACTCACTGTTATACTGCTTTTTCTTGCCTTGGACTATGAGTTTAAAGAAAATAAAATTATGTGATTAGTTTCACTTGGCCGGTTTTTCTTCAGGAAGACAAAGTTGTTGAATTTATGATGTCCACAATGATCTACTTTTTAAGATACATTAATGACATTTATAGCGTGGGAAGAAATGTATGGTTGTACAGCATGGTGTTGAGTGCATGTAGTCATAACAATGTCTTGGAATTTGCTTTTCATTTTATGACCACCCAAGCATAATATTTTCATGAAAGTTTAATTTTTTCATTAAGTAAGGGAGCTGATCAGAGTTTTAATGTGGACTGAAAATAACAACATGGAACAACCCTCTCAGTAAGCCCTTGGAAGGGCAAGGCAGTTTTTGAAGGGCACATGAGATATTGCCTGGGATTTTTCTACAAAATAAAGGGCACCTAGGCAATTCTCTGATTTTTTAAGGCCACCTAGGCAATTTTCAAAATTTAAGAAGTGCACCAAGGCAATTCTTAAAAGCTGTGGAAAAAGTAGGCCTACACCACACCAAGTAATAGTGGTCGTATTGACCACTGAGGACGAATGCAAAATTACTACTCATTTTCTATTGCATGTATTAAAGGTATGGGGAGAAAAATAAGATAAATATTTCAAATACTTCCTTTCAGATTCAGCTCTTAAAATCTCACTCCTACCTTAAATGGCCATGAGGAAGATTTTCTGATATTTCCAGCAAAATCCAAAGTCAAAATCATGTCCAAGACCGAGGAAATCTGTGCCAATTTTTGTTGGCGATCGCATGTTGTTTTCATTCCGCCAATGTTTTAGACAAAACTCGCCCAATAAAATTTTGTTAACAAAAAAAACTCGGTATCGTGCGCACACATCGATCTCTACGATCGCGCACACAGAAAATCAGGACTTTTAACTACTAAATTTTTTTTTTTAAGATGTCAGCGCTCACACTTCTAAAACATCCCACAATGAATTTGCGTGTACTGAAGTGTGCAACATAGTTGCACTTCAAAATATTGCATTGGCTTTGGCGAATCTGCAGAGCTGCTCTGCAGCGATTAACATAGATACATACGTAAATTTATCAACTGTCGCTGAACGCTTAGTTTGGGATTTCATAGCGCAAGTATTGCATACAACTGTATATACATGTAGATGCCACAAATACTGAAAATAGCAGGAAGACTTTATAACAGCCGTTGCATGTCCGTACGTAATAGAGTTATATGTTATGTCATAAAAATATTTACTGGAACGACTGGGTGTTTTGCTGTCGCTTAGCTGCATGCTACTGAGCTAGCTAGCTGCTACGCGCGTGATGCACCATGTTATATTTGGGAAGCTAAGGAAGTACTGCCACGCAAAACAATGTTACCACCGTTGACTGCGATTGTGAGATTTTTCTTGAGAACTTAAGTCAAGGAGTTATCATAACTCCTTGGTTAGGTTAGGGACTTTAGCTGGGAAATGCACCAACGGCGGTTCCATAAAAGGGCACGGCAGTGGACTGCCGTTGGTGATGTGGGATTTTCAGGGGCAGCACGGCATGTGAGGAGGGCACTGGCAGCAATCGCCGTCGGTGCCATCTGTTAGTGCAAGGGTTGACATGGAAAGTGGTTGTTTGTTGAGAACTAAGCCGCATACTAGAGGTTTGCTTGGTTCTTGCACCACTTTTGGTCATGTCTTTACCATCATCACCATCTACCTGCTCTTGCTCCTACAAGATATGCAGATTCAAATTACAAGTTTATGTCTCATTAGTCAGGGCTCTACACCAACTTTTATCGTGGGGGGGGGGGGGGGGGTCCAGAATGAACTTTTTTGAGTTTGTATGTATCAGCCTCATGTTAGTATTTGAGTATTTGATAGTTTTGGGGGTCGGGACTTAGATTTTGGGTGCCCATGTGTCCCTGGTCCCTGTTAGTTTTGAGCCCTGCATTAGTAACATGTCCAAATCAGTATTAGTCAATAATCAAAATGCAAACTTCTAATTGTTTTGACAGTCTGGTATGTGCTTTGTTTGATGTATGCCAAGAGTGTTAAGGGTGTTAAGTGCCAGAAGGGCATTAGCTTGTAAAGTTTAATAGTGTTAATCCCCTTCTGGCTCTCAGCAAATGTTAAGAGTTTGTTTGTACATACATGTAAGGAGGATGTTATCCGCAGTAGATATCAAATTACTTTGTATTCCACCCTCCTCAATTTACTGTTCTCTCCGATTTCCTTACCGTCTTCTTTCCCATTATATTTTCTCTTTCATCTTGCTCTCATCACCTCTCTCTCTCTTTCTCTCTCACCAGTTTCCCCTTTTTTCCATTTTTATCTTTCTTTCTCTCTCCATCTTTATCGCTCTTCACTATTTCTCTCCCTCTGTTCATGGTCTATCTCTCTTTCTCTTCATCTCCCCCTCTCCCTCTCTTTATCTTTCTCTATTCATATCTCTATCTCTTGCTATCTCTCTCCTTTACTTTCTTTCTCTCTCATTCTCTCTCTGTCTCTCTTTCTCTCTTTTATGTATTCACACCTTGAGCCCTTTCACTCCTTGTTTTCTAGTCTGTCAGACGTGTAGCATCCTGTCACATCGCATTAAGCATGCTATGTAAACTAGCTGCCAAGCTACTATAGTATAGCAAGACAAAATCTGCATACCAGTCACTGAACTCATCTGATACAGCATGGTATTCACCCTACGGCTGGCTCAGTTAGAGACACCTTTGCACATGCATATTTCAATGTTTGGAATACTGTATATAAGCTATTATATTCACAAGGGTTTTATTTTTCGCAAATTTCGCGAATTGTTGTTATTTTCAGAAGGGATATTTTTTTTGCAGATTTTGTGAATCGTTGTAGGGTTGTGAATTTAACAACGCTTGTAAATATAAAGCTGGCAATGCACGTGTGAACATGATTTAAAAGATGCCGATGGTAGTTATCGTGAAAACAACTTGCAAAAATGTTTGTATTCTCGTCATCTGCTAAAATATCTGAACATGAAAATATAGGCTTGGTGAAGGTGATGGGGGACAAACTCACTTTCGAGGCGATCTGGATGTAGCTATAGGGTATACATTCAGATCACCGAGGAAGTGATAGTACGTCTCATCGCCTGAAATCAAAAGGTGATTATTTGCTTTATATTCCACATCTGAGACATTTAACTGGTACGAAAAAGAGAATTATTGTCTACTTCCCGAATTCACAAAAGAAGTTTAAACCTTTACATAAACCCCTTCCTGGGTACGGGTGCGCACATGTGTTTTATCTAAGCGCGCGAATGGGCAATGCGCTCTTATTTAAGCTTATTTTAGTACGCTTATGGAGCTATTCGTAAAGGTCACACACTTTTCATTTTGACTATCTGTAAAGGTCACACACTTTCATTTCGCGCGTACCCAAAATATTGATAACGCATTGTGACTCTGTAATCGTGGTAATGGACTGAAGAGATCAGCGAAACACATAAGTACTTTTCTTCTCGTGTCGATTGATGGGGAAAACTACGTTTTATCACATGATTATCTTGTGATTATCTTTTGACCAATCTAACAGCAAGATGCTTAGTATGTGGAATATAATTCATGCTATTTTTTATTTTCGATTCCACATCGCTTGTACTTCTAGCCACTACCCCAGTCTTTTCGGGGTAACCTCGCTAGTCATAAGGACCGCTATTCATAAGAACGGTTTTCTATGAATAGCGGTCTTTCTGAATAGCGAGCAAACCATAGACAAATTACCTCGCTATTCATAAGGACCGTTATTCATAATGTGTGTTAAATGAATAGCGGTTTTCCATGAATAGCGAGCGGACCCCATCTTTTCAAGGTGAATCGAGGATTTTCAGTCTCATCATCGCCTTTGAATAGGCAACTAGATATATTGCTCTCCAAATTCATAATACACTGTATGAAAAGTTCTATTATAATGTTAATTTACCGTATTCTTCTTGCTCAATCTATCAGTTAGGTGCTAGAGTGAGAGTGAAGTCATTGGTTCTTTATCTTTAGTTCTTTATGGTGATGATGCTGTTACCCTACAATAGAATGTAGTTATTGGCATACATTTATCAATTTTTAGATTAATTTATGAACAGTTCACGCTCTATAAAAAAAAACACCATTGAAGAAGTTGACACTTCCTGCCTGTCACGTATCAAAGTCATGTATAATGCATGGCTCTAATGGTTATATTCATGATTATCGTCATGATCCTCATGAATAATGATAGTAGTAGAGGAGCAAATTCTTAATTATACATTTTGACTTATGAGGAACATTTTAAAGATATATATATATATATGCTGTAACAAAATGATAGCATGTGCAAGAAAATTTTACAATATGAAAGGAATTGTTTCAGTGTACATGTCATACAGCATTCACTATGGATTTTACCTGGATAGTAGATGATTCTTATTTTAAGAAAGATTCTGTATTTGACTTCCAAAATGTACAGATAAATGTAGGGACATGGGTACTTTAAATATGGAATATTTATTGTAAATGATGGTAAGCCATGAATACAGGATTAATGCATTCATTATCTTGTCAGAAGAATGTGTACAAACAAGCTCTTTCCTCAAAACACCCACACGCTTTGTGTGCGTTTGCTCCCCTAAAGGTCAAATCATCCCAAGAAGGTCACTCTGAAAGTGCAATTTAGGCAGAAAATTTACACATGTGCATGCGTGAGGGAGCCCCCGAAGAAATGTGGGAAATATCAGGAACTCCCCAGTCGGCTTGCGTAGGAGGATCTCCTGGCGTTGCCGCAGTCTATGTAGCGCTGTGTCCCATTGGATTATTTATGTACAAAGTGTGTACTTTGGTGAGAGTTTGATGGAGTGAGATTTGAAGCGTTTTCTAGGAGGAGAGGACGGCCATGTCGATCTATGCTTGTAGCAAGTTCCATTTATCTGATTACGGTTCCTTGTAGGGCCTGTCAATATGTTCATGTACAGTATCTCTTGGAATGAACGGTGTATGTTTTCAAGTAATGTTGCATTTTATAAAGATAGCTTAGCGAAATGCAATGGCGCCTAGAGACCGGGGAAAGATGCAAAGAGGAAAATTTGCTAGTTTTGTCAGTGCTTCTCAAATTTGAATCAGATATATCTGAATAAAAGTTTTCATATCATTTTGCTTAAAATTGTTCAACAAGGTAAATACTAATTCTACACCCCAATATTTTGGTTCTGGCTCTATAAGATAAAATTTTGATTTTTAATAATTTTGTCATATGAGCGTATTTGAGCGTATCAGAAAATTCTGTGTAGGCATAAGTTAGCTCTATACGCTACTATGTGACGGGGGCTTATTAAGGGCCTTTGTTTTTTTAGGTGGTTTAACATAAGATGTCTGAACGAGGCCATAAGTAGCCTGGTAGCTATAGAATGTTCATGAGCAGATGAAAGCATATCATGTGAAGCTGGTTTGTAATGCATCCTTTGGTGACCTACAGCACTAGACCTTGAGTTACAGGGTCAATGGCTTGTCCACAAGGCACAATGGAGTCTCCTCCAAACATGCCCCATCACAGATTACTCCGGACCAGTGGTTTTAAATACGGAGCAGCATTAAGTACAGAGCAGTGGCGGAGGGAATTGCCTAGGAGCACGTCTGTTGAGAGCCAGAAGGGCGCTAATTCTGTGTTAAAGCATATGAGTTACGCCCTTCTGGCTCCAAACGGACGATAACCCTTTTTTTTTTTTGGCTCGTCAGAGATTTGATAATCTACAGCATGGGACCTTGAGTTGTAGGGTCAGTGGCTCATCCACAAGGCATAATGGAATCTTCTCCAAGCATACCCCATCACAGATTACCCTGGGCCTGCTTATTTGAATATAGAGCAGCATTTAGATATAGAGGAGTGGGAGATTTCGGGGGCGGGAGCAGATGGCATGGGGAGCATGTATGATATACCTTTTTTCTTTGGTTTGTCTGAGATTTTAAGAACTAAAATGCATCTGAAAACTAAGAGAACCCCTCCCCCCATTTCAGGGGTCTTTGTTAGAGATTTCTTTGGACTTGTGCCCCATCGAATGCCCCCCCCCCCCAATGGCCCCACAAGAGAATCTTGGATCTGCCACTTCAGAGGGCATACTTATACTTTATATTGTATTTGATGAAAAAGAATAGTGGATGAAATAAAGTTCTCCAAGAAGCTCAGGTAGATTCTTTGTTGGAGGACACAATTTTTGTAATAATCAAAGGCGATTTATGTATTACAAGGAAATAATTGGAGGATAAGGAACCTTGAAGTAGAAAATCCATGGGCCAGTCCTAATTCATGAATTTGACATCTATTTATTATAGAGTACTCTTTGATCTGTGGTTAAAACATGATGGTGTATAGAATGCCTTTAAAGATAAATTTGAGTTCTGGTCATGCAATTTAATTGTGAAAGAAACTGTCTCAAAGCAATTGGGATAGGATGATCATGTCAACATATAGGAATCGGTGTATACTTTGAGGATTTGTGGAACTATCAAAATGATAAGAAATTGACCCAATCTTTCTGAAAAGCACAAGCACTACACTGCCCACGGAAATGGGTATATGGGACTGCACACACAAGTGTCATCAATGTGCGGCCTGAACACTTAAGCTATTTTCTGTCATATTTCTAATATGAGGGCATTTGAAGAGCAATCATATTCAGGGGACATTTCCACTATGATTTTCTTCCAAACTCACGTAAAAGGAATGAGAAAGCTCACAATTTATCTTTTACCTTTCCCAGAACTCAGCCTGCTCTTTAAGTCACTGATGATGCCTTTTATAAAAAGAGTTATATAATATTGAATGGTCTTAAGTGGGATATAAGGGTATATCGCTATGAGCATATTTCACGAGTCGGCGCGATGAACGAAATATTTTCAAAGCGAGTGCAAGATACCATTATGTCCCACAAAAGAAAAGCCATTCAATATTATTGTTATTAATTGTATGAAACCTAGTTCCTCAATTTTCACTAAATGTGCTCATGTCTTTGTATTGACTTCAACATTAAACAAAAGTCAAAAAAATTTGTTGGCCTCACTCAAGCATCTTTGCAAGAGCTGCGCACATACATCCATTGTTGTAACCTTTGCGTATATAAACGCGTATTCACTTTTTTACGTGTCACACGCACCCCAAACCATGAGATATGGATATTGCAAGGTCATCCGGGTATTTTTACACAAATCATGAGATATTGTTTTAAAATTTGACGGTCATCCGAGTACTTTTATACAAACCATGAGATACACCAACTTTTTTTGTCTCCTGAAAACCCTTCATACAAATAATAATCCATTTTACACCACATGATATCAATGATTAAATGTCCTTCTTTATTGATGGCAGGTACAACTCCTTTGCTGCTATTGATCAATTTTCTACACTGGCATATCCTAGTTTCCAAGAAATGTATGCCATGCCCTGTCTAGCTTAGGAGACACGAATCCCTGATCACAGATGCATAATGTACGCCATACACGGCCTGCTCCAATTCACCTGCAATTCGTACATTAATGAGAATTTTCTTGTTGCCGGGCCAACGGACTGCTATGTCCACAAATATGATAGAGGGTTCAATTTTGTGAGATTGATGATAAGTGACTCGCCAAAGTATAATGAGGAACCTGTCTAGAATATTTGATTCCTCGGCTCTTTTCCTTCTTTCTCGTATCAGAGGTACGATGCTTTGCATGCAAGCTGGTAATGTATCCTCTCTAATCACATTCATGATGCGCATGTCTTCCATCAAGATTTGAAGATGTCAAATAGCATTTGGAAACATTACTTTTTTTTAGTATGTGAGAAATTCATGAATTTTTAGCTCCACTTTGTAAAACTTGCATAAAATACATGCAAGAGTTCATAGAAATTTTGGTGCCAGGTCTTCATATGATGATTTCTAATATTCCCAAGTACTATGTAATTATTTGTGAAAATGTCGCTTCATAATATTTTTTTTTCTTTAAAAATCAAATGATTGAAATTAAGTCAACTTGGCATTTAACTTCATTTTGCAGGAAAAAAACCCAACTGTATTCAGGCTACCATTAGGAAAAAAAAATCAAATATCATGTGAGATTACAACAGGCTCACGACTGAATTGAAGTAACCTTTCGAGATAATTCCTGCTCGAAAATTAGGCATCTGCACTTTGCACTGCGCCAGCTTTCTGCCATACCTTGTTCCTGCTAACGCTTGATATGAAAGAAGAATAGAGAGCCATCCACCAATGAAGCAACTATTTTTAAGGTGTACGTCATCCTTGCTACCTCTCCATCGGTAGGCTCCCTCTAAATTACGAGCAAGCGTTGACGCAATCGCTGGCAATTAATGGCCGATCAGGCAGTGCCGGATCTGTTGGCAATAGGACACACAGAAAGCGGTCCGCAGCCTAAAGGTCAAACGGAATCAAGGCATGAGCACTAATGGATTTTCAAATGCTAACTGAATTAAATGCCTAGCACAGTGGTAGACTTGGGTGTGTAGCGTCGTCGTCGGATGGTACAATCCGTCTGTTCACCTGTATTGTTCAGCTTTTCTGGGCCTGAATAAGAATGGCAAAGACCTGGGCTTGAAGGACTTCAAAGAGAGTATAGCTTGGCAAATCACGATACCATGAAGGCATAGATATTGTCATTGTGAAAGTTTTATGTGTGAAATAGATAACTGTGACTGTCAATTCTTAATGAAGAAAAGCTTATTTCTGTATGTAGAAAAGTAACTAGGTCTTCCTTAGATCAAATGCAGAATTATAAGTAAACAATGAAGAAAAACATTGAAAAGACAAGAAAATGTGTCTGTATACGCTCTATATTTCGTAGGCGTCTTATTATTCGTGAATTCTGTGAGTCGATCGCAAATTTAACACGCTAAAATATTGCCAAAATTGATATACAGTAGATACGCGTCTGGCCTTGGCGTCAGTACGCTGTACGTTGTAAGAGTTGGCCTGCTTTGCTACCAGTATACTGGTACTATATCTGATCGATCTCAGCGCTGTTATAGAAGAGCAGTATGCGTGGCTGTATGCATGCGGATTGTGTAGAAGCTTACTAAATTCACCAATTCACTTTGCAAAAGTGCATCATTATTGCTGTTTTTAGATTTCAGAATTTCCTGATCGTGAATTTAACCACTCGCGAAAATAGTCTGGTTAGACCGAATCGTGAAAAATTATGTCCGCGAAATATATGGCAGTATGCTTATTGTGTTACCTTTGAGCTATTCATACATTCTGTATAGTACCACACATTCAACAATGACATTTTTTGTCTTCACAACATCTTGATTTGCAGTCAAAGAGAATCAAGGCATGGGCACTAATGGATTTTCAAATGCTAACTGAATTAAATGCAAAGCTCTGTGGTAGACTTAGGATGTGTATCGTCAGATGGTGCAATAGATCTGTGTACCTGACTGTATTTTGTAGCAGGGCCTAGGTAAAAATGGCAAATACCTGGGCTTGAAGCATTGTTTTAATGTATTATACAATGCAGTGTATGAGTAGCTCACAAAAAGGGAGAAAGCTCTTTGTTTGAAATGGAAAACTGGAACTGTAAGTTCTTAATGAAGAAATTTGTATTTCTGTATGTAGAAAAGTAATTCGATATTCCAGAAGATCAAGTGTACATGTAGAATTATATTTAAGTAAACAATTATAATTATTTTTTTTTTTGTTGGGGGGGAGAGACAGGAAAATGTGTCAGATATGCATTTTTCTCCTTGCCTTTGAGCTACTCATACCTTCTGCATAGTATATTCAAACAATGGCAATTCATGTCTTCACGACATCTTGATTTGCAGTCAAACGGAATCAAGGTATGAGCACTTGTGGATTTTCAAATGCTAACTGAATTAAATGCCTAGCATGGTGGTATAGTCAGTCTTGGGTTGTGTATCGTCATGTGGTGCAATAGGTGTGTTTGCCTGACTGTATTGTGTAGCTGGATCTAGGAAAGAATGACAAAGATCTGGGCTTGAATGACCTGGGAGAGTAAAGCATGGAAAATTAAGATGTCGTGAAGACACAGGAATTGTCATTGTTTGAATGTATGATATCACGCAGATATATATGTTACTCAAAGCCCCCCCCCCCCCCCAAAAAAAAAAGGGGGGAAATTTTTTTTTAAAGTTAGTAAAGTGTGTAAAATGGATAACTGCATGGAATTCGGAATTTAAAAAAAGTGTTTTTATTTGTAGAAAAGCAGTTAGGTATCAAGTGAAGAAAACACATTGGAGAGAGAAGAAAATGTTTAATCTGATTGCAAATTTACAGCCTACATATATGTCTCCCATATGTCTGAACCTGATGATATTTTCTGGGTGAAAAATTATAAACTTGTGATTTATGAATAATATGCACATATATCCACACATTTCAGTGGATATCAAGCTATCAGAACACCTCGATGGATGATTGAACAATAAGAGAAAGCGTATATTATTGTCTTTACTTTGCCTATCCCACTGCCATGCACAGAGCTTCAACCTCCAGCAGCATGTAGTGCATGTTTTTGAAGTATTGTCCAGGAACCTGGCCGGCCTTGCCTTGATGAGGCAGGTTGTACTATGTGCCTGTCAGAATCTTAATGAACTGTTATGGTTCATCAGGAACATCAACATGGAGAGGCTTGTTTTCATAACATAACCCATCCAGGGCAAGCTCATGTAATATGTGCCATGGGATAGGTGCTGTAGATTCATTGCGTCATCACAGTGTGAGTCCTTTGCGTGAAGGTTGACAAACCTTTACTTTGTTATTTGCACTTGTCGAACTTGCTCTCATCCTCACCACTGTAAAACATTGAGAATACTTCTATTTAATCATCATATGAGTGATTTGGCTCATGTACACTGTAAAAGATCTCTGCTTTAATTTTTATGCCTCTACACACCGAAGTTGTTAGTGAGTCATTGTTTCGTTAACTTAAAGTTTCAGTAACTTAAAACTTTCGAAAACACAAGTCCTGTATGAACGTAGCTATTAAAAACGTGATTAGACTTTTGGGTTATAAGGTCTTAGGTCAAAGGTCAAAGAGGTCAATTAACATGTAATTGTAGGCTTTTTATTCTGGTTATCACAATATTTCAAGAGTAGTTTGAGCCATAAACTTAAAGGACAATTAACCCCACGTGATATTCTAGATGCACCTATTGTCTGCTACGTCTTTCCATGGAGGCTGCCATTTTGTGCATGACACGGATCATTAGGTACCATATGCATTGATAATAGCCTACCTTTACAACAGATACGTCGCTTTGTTCTGATTGTATTACGATTGTTATTGGCCATGGGCCTAGATAATTGACGACCCATGAGTTCTAATAGCCATCCTGTAAAGCAGATTCCTCGCTTTGTTTTGGTATTGTTACGATTGTCTCCGTCCTTGACGTCAATTCTCCGTCCTTGACGTATATTTTTTATGAAGTATATTTTTTATGAACAAATTAAGACCTTTTAAAAAATATATAAAACTAAACTTACATTTCAGAATATGTGACTTTATCTAATATATATTTGTCCTCTAAAAATCAATTACAAGTTAACGATGAAGGAAATTTTACTTGGGATGAAAAATATGTTCGTGTACACATAAAGTAATGGCAGCCCCCTTATTATTGCTAGCAGACGATAACTTGGCTGGAAAATAGTGATTTATATCTATATCCTGTGTTTTTACATGAAATTGCATGTATCAAATAAGAGGCATATACTACACCATTCAAAATAAGCTAATTCATACGCTGAGGTTAATTTCCCTTTAACAGAATTCAGGCGGAGGCATATAGGAGACGCAGTCGCACCCTTTTTGTTGTTTCTTAATGTAGCAATTGTTGCAAGAAAATCAACATTTCATATGTTGATTCTGAAAAGAGCTCCCAAGTATTTTTCACACTGTGGCAACCTCTTACAGCTTGCATTAATGCCATCTCTATATACTCATAATCTTAATTAGCCAAGGAATATTCTATCCCGCTTGTATTTATCTGTAGTTCATTTGTTAGTGTTCAAAAGGTCTCTCAGTTAAGACCATGATGACACTTTTTAAAGATCAACACCCTGTCCAAGTTAATGACATTTTGTTGAGGTCAAGATCGAAATGAGTAGAAAGTCTCTCAGGGTCATTGACCTAATAAGTTGATAAGACAAGCTACATTCCTATTACAGATCTAGTATCTGTTGGAAAACCATTTCTAGAAGATAGACATTTAATATTAGAAAGCGTCTGCACTGTATGCTGTTCAAGGAGTCATTGCAATACACTCCTTGCATTTACTTCATTTTTTAAAAATATTTTTTTATTTTTTTTTGTAATTGATTTTTTTTTTAATTTATTAATTTATTTAATTTATTTTAATTTATTATTATTTTTTTATTTATGTATTTTTTTTAAATTTAATTTAATTTAATTTTTTTTAAATTTATTTATTTATTTTATTTTATTTTTATTTTTTTTTTTTTTGGGGGGGGGGGGGGTAAACTGCAGGGTAAAAACCAGATACACGTAGATGACAAATGATTGTTCAGCTATGCATCAAATAGAATAGTCTTTTGAGGTTCATTGTAAATTTGAAAGTAAAGATGTGATCATGAGGGTGAAGCAATAGTAACATTAAAGATAAAGTTTAGTTGTTGTCACACAATTACATTGTTTAAGATACTATCTAGAAGCAATTGGGAAAGTTTTATTGTACCAAGAAGGTAGTACCTTCTTGATTGTACAGTACATAAGAATTTGTGTATGCTGTAAGGTTCTGGAATCACCAAAATGAGAAGAAATTGTCTCAATCCCCTTGAGGGTCACGCACACACTGCACACAGAAATGTGTATATGGGACTACACACGGATTGTGATGAAATTTTGGCCTGAACATTTCAGCTATTTCTTGTCATGTTTTGAATATGAGGGCATTTGAAGAGCAATCCTTTTCAGGGGATATTTCTTTCATGATAATCTTACAATATGACATGAAGAACATGAGAAAGCTCACAAATTATTTTTCACCTTTCCTACAACTCCACCTTCTCTTTAAAGGGAAGGTTGAGTTCTGGGAAAGGTAAAAAAATATAATTTGTGAGCTTTCTCATTCTTATTATTATGTTAGTTTGGAAGATTACCACAGTGGAAATATCCCCTGAAAAGAGGATTGCTATTCAAATGCCCTCACATTCAAAATATGACAAGAAACGGCTGAAATGTTCGGGCCGAACATTTGTGTGTATTCCCATATACACATTTCTGTGTGCAGTGCATGTAACTCTCAGCAGGAATGGGTCAATTTCTTTTCATTTTGGTGATTCCAAAACCTTACAGCATACACCAATTCTTAAGCAACCTTTCCCAATTGCCTCGAGACAGTTTCTTTCACAATTAGATCTCATGACCTGGAGAGCGTTTCATCAAGTGTCTTGTCAGTGATTTTTACTGACAAATTTGCTCTCAGCCATTCAGATGCAAGGATTTCAGTAGCTTATATCAGTTGTCAGTAAAAATCACTGACAAAATGCTTGATGAAATACTCCCCAGAACACAACTTATCTGTAAGAACACAGCAAAGTCTGTAGAGATGGACATCATCCAGTATTAGGATCCAGTGTGCATGAGAGAAATGTGAAAGAGAGAGAGAGAGAGAGAGAGAGGAGAGAGAGGGAGGGAGGGAAAGAGAAGAGGGCTTGAGAGTAAGAAGAGAGAAGGGAGGAAAGATTGCTTAATGATAACTGCCCTGGATACCGCTGACCCAATTTCAATACAATGAGAACAAACTGGAGTTTGATATGGAAATATGTGGTCTAATAGCAGTCTTAATTTTGATTGATATATTTCCAAATCTGCATAAGATTGGAACATAGTGTAGATAAAAAGTGGTTTGATTTATTTGTATGTTTCTCTTTTTCCTGTCACACTGCAGTCTTTTGCTTGCAAGTAAAGACTGTATTCATATGTTATATTTTGTTTCCTAGTCCATGAATCTTTTCACTGGTATTGTACTATCATCAACCCCAGCACCTTATCCCCCCACCCTCTGTCTCTTTCTTACTTACTCTCTCTCTCTCTCTCTCTCTCTCTCTCTCTCATTTCTTTTCTTCTTTTTATTTCTTTCTCATGTGTCCTTTTGATCAGCCAGGAAAGTGGGTCGGCATGTCCGTAGGTCACAGAAAATGTCACAGAGGTACTTGTGGCATGATTAGATGACAGCATGCATGTGCTCACAGTCCCGGCCGCAAACTCAAGACAAGCTCAAAATTGGATTCGCCACAGATTCTTAATGCTTTGAATAACTTTACCAAGATATATATACGGTCATCCGAACATTAGCGCATGCATGGTGGTGATACTCCATATCCTGGTGTGTGGATCATGTATGAAACCATGTGGAGTCGATAAATTAGAATGAAGATACACTTGGATTTCTTTTAATCTAATGTTGGGGTAATAACATTGAGTAGTATGAATAATGTCATACAAACCTTTGTAGGCAAATAGTGAAGAAACAGTGAATGATAACTCCCTACTACGTAAGTGCATTCTGATTTTTATTTTGAAAGCAATTTTTCCCCCTTTCATCCGTATTTGCAAGAATGTAATGGTCCTATTACTGTCCCAAACATGTTTGAATGGGGCATTGATTTTAGGACATAAAGAGCTGGCCATTCAAAAAGGATTGTTATATAAAAGTAGAAGAACCATACATATGTAGTTCATTTGGTCATAAGAAAAAATGGAAGCTTTCACCCCTCCCCCTCGCTATGCACTATACAGTCTCTAATGAGAGAATTGAATGTGTAATCACATTTTCCATGTGGCTAAGCCCAACCACTCAGGCAGTATGACTTGCTTAAAGCCAAGGCTTGCACGAGTCTAGAGACCTGTTTTCACAAAAATGAAGATAGAGACCTGTGGATTGGGGCATTACTGACTCTATTTAGATTCATTCGTTCGTGGATTGTTACACAGTACGAGATTCAAGGCGGCGATTGGTAGTGACGAAACATTCATTACAAAAATTAACACTTGTTGTTTGAAATAAAACCATTAATAACTGTTGTGGTTATAGATAACACCCTTGGGGAAAAATATAAATTATTGTTAATCTTACCACAATATACCAATACTTGAGTATCAAGTGGATGATATATCATTCAAGTGGAAATGATTCTTGTAAGCGGCTTTCTCTATTTGCAAGGTGAAAGCAGGGCACAGGATCTTTATGTCAGGCGTGTGTCTCATATGATGATACATTTAGATAATTGAAATTCAATAATTGTTTTATTCAAATCATTTGTTATTTTACTGCATGTAGAGTGTATGATTTAAAAAGACTTTACATAATATTTACTCCAGGAGAGCCTTTTGAATAATTTATTGCAGTGGACAGAACATTCAAAATCTGTTTTAGCCAATGTGCAAACACAGTGTATTGTTAATGATAAATGTCAACTACTGCTTTGATGAAAATTTCTCCAAGACATAAATAATTCTTATCCTAACCTTCATAACTAAATTTGTTTTCCACATCAATTGTGTGTAGAAATTCCATAAATATCCTCTACATCAAACAAAGCACATGTCCTTTTCAGCCAAAATGTATCACGTCATTTAGCCCGTTTTTACGTCAAACGGATGTTTTTGAGCTGCGAAACTACTGCGAGGAAAACCTGACAGGAAGGCTGTTGTTGTGAGGTGTGCTGGAGCCGTCGCTTTTCAGGCTGACCTTCTCTACCACTAGCCGACTTCTCCCATGCGTACTTTGTCGTCACATTCTGTGGAGGCATGATGTAAATAGACTCAGCTTACCGAGCGGTGTGTTTTGATTCCAGGATTTGCTCTCGTCCACGATTGGATGGAGAGGTAGAATTTATAGTCACGCTGGTTTCGTCACAGTAGGAGACTGATTGCCAGTGCCTTTATTTAGGCCACAATGTTTTTTTACATTCTCATGACATTTAGATTTAAAGCGCAAGGTGCATAATTAAATGCCAACTGAATATCGCATGTCTTTCAATCCATCCTAACTTGAAAATGTAGGGCATCAAAACCATCTGTCGGATGTAAGCATTACAACAATAAGTCCTTCTCACTTCCATTGTGGGTTTACTTCTAACTACATGTACATTTTACTTTTTTTGCAATGTATTTTCAAGAAGACATGAGAAACTTTGTATCATTCACTATCCAATTCCTTAAACTCCTTTCAAAATCATTTCTCTTATCTGATTTTGAAATTTGATGTTTGCAGTTGAAACGTAAGTTGAAACTTATGTACTCCCACACCTCTGCAATCGCCAAACTGCAGGGAACCAAACAAAGAAGGAGAAAAGTTATTATATAGCAAGCCTGCACAATGTTTCTGCCTGCTAATCACAATAGTCCTGTTCATATGTTTGCATACTGCAATATTGTTGATGTGCATCAACATGTACATGTATAAGCGATTTTCCACCGTTCATATTAGCGAGGTGATATGATATATCATAATGATACCGTGATATTATGTGGTATTGCCCCATTCACATCAGCAGTATTACAGTATTCACTTCACTTGGCGAGTAGCGCAATACATTTTTATTGTGGTAACCCAAAATATCTTGGCCAAGGCACCAGTAAAACAATAGACCAGAGCAGTCATTTGATTGGTGCAATGTGCCCATGCAGCCTGTGCACCCTTCCCTTGCACAAGCCAGAAATATTGGTGCTATATATTTTATGGATGTCATTCATATCTGCAACATATTTTACGGACAGGTGTATGGTATGTACAGGGGAGACTAATATGTGACACCCCTCTTCTATAAAACGAGAAAAATTAGCCTCTGATGTTGGCTACTCGTGCCATATTTCACAGCAATATTACCCGTGAATTTGTGTTTGCATAGTGTATCTTCCAGAAGATAGCTATCGTTAGAACGTGGTCTTGAAATCTTCACAACAGGAAATGTAGGGGGGGGGGGGGTGTTTTTTTCGCGATGTCTCTGATTGAGTATTGGTGAACTGTGAACGTGTCATGCACCTCCGTCATATCTTTACATCTCTCTAGATCAGAGAGAGATCGAGAGAGAAAGAGACAGGTTTACCAATAGATCAATCACCAGAGAATGGAAAACCCGATATTGATTTTCCACTATCCTAATTCAATTTGCTACATTAAAATGTGTGCTGGGAGCTATCATTATCAGTTTGGCCTCATTTTTCCAGGGGGTAAAAATCAAAAAGTGCATTATACATCCTATCTGGATATGTCATTTTGCTCCTCGATCTCTCCAGTATAATGGTGGTAAAAGAAATTAAGGCATGGTATGAACAAAAATTGTCTGCTCTTCTGATATTAGTGAATGATGTGTGCCTGTTTTTCCACAATTTCATTTGCTAGTAAATAATAGATTTTGCAGGCCCCCAGAGCAGATTATTTTTAAAATGTGCTCAAATATAGGAAGCAATCTAATGATTGGTACTTTTCAATGAACACCAACGTAATGTAACCGACTGAGTGAAGGAAAAATAATATAATGGAGCAGTGAGCAATTTAGCTCTGGAGAGCTCCAAAGAGCTGTATGAACTGAAAAAGAGCTCATGTAATAAATTACAAACAAACTGTGAAATACAAAATAAGATACTGCAATGAAATTCCACCGTAACAAAAGCAAATCCCCAAAGAGATCCCATTCACAAAAGGGTATTTTTTACTGGTACACAAGGGGGATAAATATATGAAATAAAATATAACTCCCTCCTTATATCTAACAAATATGGCGGAGATTTTGCATGGCCTAAATGATTAGATAAAAGATTAGCATACTGGTTATAATCAATGTATGGGGGAAATTGACAATATTAGGATGGGTGAGATGTTTTATGCGCACACCATAACCTTCATCAGCTTGTGATCTTCTTCCTCGATATTATCATGTTGATGATGAAATCTCTCCCACTTCTGCTAGTCTACTAGCTGTCCTTTAGTTAGTCTTGACCCCTAATTCAACTTGGTCATCTAGTGTCCTGTTTAGTAGGGCATCCCAATCAATCTCGCTTCATGCTTCATAGCATCCACGCAGCCTTGAACAAGGCTAATCCTCCAGGGTGGTATAATTCAGACCCGCATCTCTTCCGCTCCGCTACCCTCTCCATCTGCAAGTCAAACTGGAGATTCAAGACGGTTGATAATATAGGACAATCATGTACAAGATGATTAGCTAGATGCATACATTATAGAAGGAGAGAAACTGCATGTTGGTTTGTTTTTAATCTGTAGATTTTGTGCAATAGACGACTGATGTTAGAATTTAGCCCATGTATTTGTTTTCATGCATCATTCAGTATGGAATACTAACAATGTTAAAAATATTGACAGACGTATAGACATTTTTAACGTGGACACATGTATATGTACTTGTGGGATAGAATATGCCATTCATATTTTGATCCCTGAGGAAAAAGGAATTACAAGTCAATTAGGGTAACAGTAAAAAAAAAAAAAAAAGGACACATTAACACTGCCTCCATGTGCATTCCTTTGACATACATTGTACAAGAAGCTGTGCAGATATCTGTATTCATAAAATGAGAAAAATGATGCTCTATGTAGTATTTCTTATCACAACTTGGATACTGGTATTTTATGACTTGTATTGTCTCATTTGCAAATAATCAATTCCTAACCAACTTCTTATTTTCTTTTCCTTTGTTCCCTTTTGCAGGTAAAAACTGCTGATAATATTGGCATGTAACCCCCTACATCACCTTAAAGGAATATGTGCAAGACGACAATCTGTATTCAATATAACCTACCAAATCTGACGAGACATCTGCTAGAATGGTGAGTTTGTTCTTTCTCATCAGTTAGGTGAAATGTTGATGCGACATTTGGCAGTAGCTTCATTTTGTCAGAGATATATTGTTCAGGTTAGGGTTGCGATTGGGTTAGTTTTGAGGGTTAGAATTGGGTTTAGTTTTTCATACTGGACTGAATGAATAAAATGTGTATGCCTCCTCCAGTGTAACATACCCCATCGTCAGATTTTAGTGTTTGATAAATACTATTGCAGAACAATTCCACACATCTTTTGGGGTTATGTAACATTTCATTAGTTGGTTTCCATATTAAAATTGATTGTATATGATCATTGAAATCACATGAATCAAGATAAATTTGTACAAAGCTTTTGCAAATGCTGAAAGAAAATGGGGAACAAAACTGGCCTGTAATTTTTTGTGAAATTTGTTGCTCTTTAAATATTTTATTCAGTGCTAGTTTGAGGTATTATCATACTGCTAGTAGCACTTTGGATTTGCTTTGCGTTGTGCCATTTGAAATATTTAATAGTACCTTTATAGTAACAACGCTCACTGACAGAGCATTGTTACATGATCCTCAAAACCTTGCATTACTGGAACATCCTTGTACCTTGCGAATTTACCTTGGTTCCTGCTTTCTCTGAAAGTTGATACTGGTTGCCCACGCACTTTGTAAACTGACCTTTAGATTCCTACCTTTTGCTATCGTGAGTAGTCTTCAGGGGGAGGCTCAACCTGCCACTTTTACATTTAGCATCCTCTAAACGAAATTTGGAATGCTAAGTATGCCTTTAAAGTTAAAGTCAAAGTTGCGTACTGAACATACAATTACATTGTGAAAGAACTTGTCAAGAAGCAATTGGAAAAGGCTTATTGTGTAGTAGATAAGACCTGGTGTATACTGTTAACATTTTGGAATCATCAGAATTATAGGAAATTAACTTGATTTTCCTTAAAATCACCACAAGGACTGCACGCAAAAATGGGTATATGGTACTGCACTCACATGTACCATTGAAAGTTTCATCCACAAATTATTTTTCATCTATATCTGGGGAGCGTTTCATCAAGCATTTTGTCAGTGATTTTTACCGACAACTGTTAAAAGCTACCGAAATCCTTGCATCTGATTGGCTGAGAGCAAATTTGTCAGTAAAAATCACTGACAAAACGCTTGATGAAACGCTCCCCAGAACTCAGTCTTCTCTTTATATGTGGTGGCTGTAGAGGGAGATTCAAAGGGGTTTACATGTAGGTGGTTTGGTATCAATCCTCAATCCCCCAATCTACCTCATCCCCTTTTCTTAGTTTAACTTAAAAGGATTGATGGGAGAAAGGAGTTTAAAGAATTGTATTTCCTGCTGGGATACTTTGTCAGATCATTCCTCTTTTGATTTGACACTTATACATCGCCACATCAACTCTGTAAAATTTTGTCTTCTCTTCTGTTTCCTTCATCTCTTCATCAATTTTTTTTTGCTTTGCATGAGTTAAATTTGATGAAATATTTATAAATATATGTCACTTTGAAATGAGAAAGAGTTATAGTAGACTAAATGAAGAGTCCATATGAGGATGCTTGATGGGTGTGATTGTGGGGGTGTTCTCAATCTAGTTGGAGAGATTTGATTCTTGACAATTTTTAATGGCAATATGGGTACTAGACAGGTGGAACTGATAATCACTGTCACTGTTTGATTGACTAGCATTAAAGCCCATGTACATTTTTGGTAAGCCCCCAAACTTTTAGTCCGATTTCTTTGATTTTTGTTGATAAAAAGCAAGTATTTTAGAATTAGGTTAGATCATTACAAATAAATAGTTTAACCAAAATTCTCAATCCATGCATGTATACAAAATGAATTTTTTTCCCTGCTTACAGATGCCAGTCACTACCCATTGTTTACAAGAGGAAGTGCTACAAGACTAAATCCCCAAGTGCTGCAGCAAACCAAGAACACAATGGATTCAAAGATTACGATAGGTGAGAAGAACGGGAAAGACAAAGTAGCAGATGTGCCTCCCGATGTAGCAGAGATTCGAATCGATGTACCGGACACAAACTACAGTAAGGCAGAGCCGAGTAAAACAGAATCAAAGCCCCAAAGTGCCAAAAACAATGACCTGAAGAAGCAGGATAGCAAGCGCAATGCCATGCTCACCAAGAAGAACTCCTTTGATCGCTCCTTTGATAGCGACAAGGGAAAGGAGGGAAATGGGAAGGGGCGGTTGCGTAAGGAACGCTCCTTTGAATCTGCGAAAAAGGACTCGCCGGGAGGGCGGAACTCGGACGGGCAGGGCAAGAAACATGACTGTTCGGGAAAGTCGGGCGGGGGGCGCAACCCCAAGCTGGGGAGACGTATGGGATCGGAGGAAGGGGCCAAGTCAGAAGGGGAGGGGAATTCCAGATTGAGGAGGCAGACCTCGCAAGAGGATGCAGAGTCATCGTCAAGGCGGAGGGCCACTGCAAAGAAGTTTCTGTTTAGGAGCCAGCCTGTCTCAGATGATATGTCACCACCATCGACCCCTGAACTCAATTTTGGCGAGGTGAGTGTTGTACAAAGAAATAGAAACGAAAGGAAGATAAAAACATGTTTTAGTTATTATTTTTTTCTGAAATTTAGGACTTTTGCTTCACTTTTTTATTTGGGTTGCAAGTTTGGAAACCCACATGTTGCCAGATTCAACTTTTGATGGTCAGTTACAGTGAACTACACAAACTTACATGAAATGATAATGAAAGTGACATTTTTTTAGTTGCTACCCTGCCAACAAAGGCATGACTTCCAAGTTGCCCAGAAAACTGCTCTTCCCAAGGCTGTGGATCTGTTACCACCTTTTATAACTGTATTGAATGGAAATTCACAAACTAGTTTGTTTTTTTTTCTGCCAGAATAGTACTCTGTTAGTACCAAATTAAATACCTTTGATTCCACTTGTACTGCAAAAAAGTTCATTAGAATTGCTGTTGTCTCACTTTAAGTTCATATATCATTCAGGTTTTATGCAGGATCCATTAATGACAGAAAATACCTGCACACTTTGTCGAAGCAAGATAATTATCTGAATGGCTGAAATATTGCATGCTTTCTTGGATCATAAATCAAATCCACCTTTCCGGGGATGGAGAGACCCATCTGAGTGAGACGATATTTTTCTCTTTTTCTCTCTTTCTCTTTCTCTTTCTCTTTCTCTTTCTCTTTCTCTTTCTCTCTCTTTTCGCCCTCTCTCTCTCTGTCTCTCTGACTCTCTGTCTCTGTCCCTCTCTCTCTAAATACAAGGGGAAGTGCATTCAGCTTGTAAATGCACTTATCACTTGTTGACACTGTGTCCAATTAAACTGCGATGTCTTGTTTCAACAGGATGATAAGAGGATACGAAGGCTTCCTCACCAGTTGAGTGGTGAGACACCATCGAACCGAGTCCACAAGCAGGCCAGTCTAGAGGCTCGCAGTGAGCCAGCTCTGTCAAGAGGTAATAAAAGTCAATCATCGATTACATTTTAAAGTTCCGGTATTAAATGGAATTGCATTTTTTAATAAAAAACTGGATTAAAGTAAGCAAAAATAAATAAACAGACACCATCAAACTGAGTCCACAGGCAGGACAGTCTAGAGGCTCACAAGGACAGTCTGAGCCGGCTCTATCAAGGGGTAATAAAAGTCAATCATCAAAGCTAGATGACTACATTTTGAAGTTAATCATTTTCCTGGTAATGGGATAGCATTCTTCGATAAAAACTGGCTTAAAATAAAACAAAGAAATTTATAAACAGACACCATTTTACCATGTCCACATCAGGCCGGACTGGAGGCTCGCAGTGAGCGGACTCTATGAAGAGATCTCTATGAAGAGATAATCAGTCTAACCGCAAGTCGTGTGCAAATGCGCAAAATCGCGCATTTTATTTCCAGTGCCCGAAATGGACCCTCTCCCTGCACCCAGTCAGCTCTATCGCATGGTCATCTTTAAAGTTATGTTCCTCAATAAATATTAATGCTGTGCTCATTAGACTTTCTGCAAAAATAAATGAATAGTTTACCAACACAGGGATATTTTGTTTAAGTCGGAATTTTAGAAATAAGTTGTTTAAAATAACTGATGAAATAGTCATACAAAACCCTTTTTTTCACAAGATTTCAAGTTGTTAAAAGACATATAAAAAGTATATGAGCCGCCATCAAGACACATATGTATGGAAGCGCTGGAATCTCATCTTTTTCATTGTTACATTCAAAATACCCATAAATTTATGTCAGAGTCAGGATCCAGCAATATTCAGCCGCAGATTATCCGTTGTCAAGACCATGGTCAAGACCATAGAATCTTAGCCCTGTGTAACCAAGTGCGCGTTGAATGAAACAATGGGCAACCTGCAACCTGTTGGTTCATTCTTGCGCAAACATGCGCATAGCTGTTGCCTGGCTGTGAGAAAACATCTTGCATGGTGGTAACCAAGCGGAATGCTGGAATTGACTTTTTTAAAGACAAAGTGTGTACATTGGTTACATATTGCTGGATCCTGACCCTGTTATGAAGTGCACATTAATGTTATTTCAATATTTGGAAAGTACAGAAAATGCCCTTTATGCTCATGTCAGATTTGCCCTGGCTCACAATAAAACTGTGGTAGTTATGGCCAGATTTATATTTCATTTCATTTCCATTTTTTGTCATAAAAGGAACACCATTTTTTACCAATTTCGTCTTTTATTTTGAACACAATAAAAGCATGTCACAAATCTCTGATCCCTCTTCTTTTATTTGATGTATAACTCATGACAGTTGGTGAATGATAAGTAGTCTATTCAATAGTTTGCAAATGAGATGTTCCTGGCTGTTCATGCTCATTATGTATTCATAGTCAGGCAGAACTGGAAATAAAATAGCGCTCTTTTAGGGGACCTGCGGATTGGCTGTAATAAAAGTCAATCATCACAACTAGATGAATGCATAACGTTCTGGTAATGGAATTGCTAGTTTGGTTTTAAGAATATAAAAATAAAAACTGACTAATGAAAACTTGCTGGAAACCATATTTGCTAGAGAGCAGAACTCACTTTTGGAAATTGAGATGCTACTCGTCTAGATGACCAGCTCAATTTTGAATTCCTTTTGCATGTTACTTAGCAATACACTTTATACCAGAAATGTTTGACAGGTATCATTGATGGATAGTCTTGAGCCTTCAGTATACAGTTTTTTGTATTTTTTACAATTTATTTTCCGTCAATACCAGACTCAAGACTAGTTTTAAAGGAGAATGAAACCCTGGGGAAATATCCATTTTAATGAAAAGATAGTAAAGAGAGAAGCAATTTAAAAAAAGTTCCATCAAAATCGGTTAAGAAATGAAAAAGTTGTGAAAGTTTGAAAAGTCTCGATTTACTTTCTATGGCGATCCTCAAATTGGCTATTTGCTTCAATGTGGCAGGTTTTTGTGGACAACTCTCCATATGTTTTGTACACAAAATTTCAGATTTTCTCCATTATCTCTCAAGGTACAGCTTGTCTCTTTTTTAGCTCTATGTATATCATGGTAAAATGTATTTTACACAACATATGTTGAGGTCACAAAGAGACAAGTAGCATCTTTAGAGATAATGGAGAAAATATGAAATTAGGTGGTGCCGGAGGCATTATGTTTTCGGGTCGTCCGTCCGTACGTCCATCCGTCCATCCCCTTTTCGTTCTCGCGATAACTTCAAAACCGTTTTTTTGGATCAGTTTGTAACTTGGCCCATGTATGCATATGGGAGGGACGATGAACTGATTAGATTTTGGGGTCTCAAGGTCAAAGGTCAAAGGTCAGAGAGGTCATTATATACTATAAAAATGGTTCGTTCTTGTGATAACTTAGGAACCGTTTGGCGGATCAGCTTCTAACTTGGCCCATGTATTCATATAGGAGGGACGATGAACTGATTAGATTTTAGGCTCTCGAGGTCAAAGGTCAAAGGTCACAGAGGTAATTATGTAATTATGTACATAAAAATGGTTAGTTCTCGCGATAACTGAAGAACTGTTTGACAGATCAGCTTCTAACCTGGCCCATGTTTGCATATGGGAGGGACGCTGAACTGATTAGATTTTAGGCTCTCGAGGTCAAAAGTCAAAGGTCACAGAGGTAATTATGTACATAAAAATGGTTAGTTCTCGCGATAACTGAAGAACTGTTTGACAGATCAGCTTCTAACCTGGCCCATGTTTGCATATGGGAGGGACGATGAACTGATTAGATTTTAGGGTCTCAAGGTCAAAGTTCAAAGGTCATAGAGGTCATTATATACATAAAAATGGTTTGTGATGTATGGAGTCTAGGCCTACCTATTTTAGAAATTTCAAGGGGACAGTGGTCTATTTGCTATAAAATATATTTCCTTGGTGTATTTGATGATTGTAAGTCATCAATGGTAAGTTTTTTATTTGTACGGGATGAAAATGAAATGAAATAAATTTTCTGTCTCCTGTGCTTTTTAAGTGAAAAGATTTGTAAGATTGTTGGACCAATCCTTTTTAGAGTGTACATGTATGCCATACATTTCCAATCTGGTGATGGCGGAGGCATAAATTCTGACCGCGCACGGTCGAAGATTCATCTAGTTTAAATACACTAAAGGAAAAAAGAAACTTATAAAAGTTCAAGAGATCACCAAATTAAATTCTCTGCATGGAAATGTACCAAATTTGGATATAATGTTGATTCAATGCATGGCTTTAAATGACAGTCAATAACAAAAAGTTTTCTTCAATGCCACAAAAGAAATGTGCACTGAAACAAAGGACTCTCTAATCCCAAAGTCACAAAGATAAACTGCAGCCTTGTACACCATATGCATGTCAATGAATGAAACAAAAGAATTTCAAAAGGGATTTGCAAGTTCATATCCAAACAGATTAATAGCCAGTATGTCCACCTCTAGCTTGCTGGCAAGCTGTACACCGTCTTCGCATGCTTCCGATCAGATTCGCGATGGTAGCCTGGGGAACATTGTTCCATTCCTCTTGCAGTGCTGCAATGAGCGTCTCCCTATTGATGGGTTGATTGTCACGCCTTGACACACGTCGACCAAGCTCTTCCCAGAGATGTTCAATTGGGGAAAGGTCTGGTGAACGGGCGAACCATGGCAGAACATCAATATCCTCTTGCTCGAGGGGTGCAAATCCCTTTTGAAATTCTTTTGTTTCATTCATTGACATGCATATGGTGTACAAGACTGCAGTTTATCTTTGTGACTTTGGGATTAGAGAGTCCTTTGTTTCAGTGCACATTTCTTTTGTGGCATTGAAGAAAACTTTTTGTTATTGACTGTCATTTAAAGCCATGCATTGAATCAACATTATATCCAAATTTGGTACATTTCCATGCAGAGAATTTAATTTGGTGATCTCTTGAACTTTTATAAGTTTCTTTTTTCCTTTAGTGTATATGGATTTAGTTCAATGTAATAAATCACCATCACCACCCCCATTATTCTGTAATATATGAATGCATAAATCAAGACAGTATTAGTTACTTTAGCATGTTGTACAGTATGTGTTGCATCTCTTTGACAAAAAAACGTAGAAGCCTCACAAAGATGCATCTAGGAAATTTAAGACCATGTAAACTCTGTGATCAAGTTATAGCCCAGGGGAGCTGAAATCCATAAATTCCTTGAGGAGATGCTGAATCGATAAACAAACTCACCTTATAGGTCCTCATTGCTTACTTGACACAATGTTAGTGCCATATATATATATATATATATATATATATATAATGCTGTTGCATTGTTGTGAAGAATTATCTCGATTTTAAATCTGCCTTTACCAAGTTTGTATCTCAATATGGCAATCTCATACTCCAGTGTCATTCCTTTGACGTCAATCCTGCCCACACAAGTCTTCATATTTTGTGCGTGGAAATTGCAGGAATTGTGTTTTGACATCAATTCACAGTGGATTTTTTTTTTTATGGTTTTGTGCCTAAAATTGTTTTGGTCGCATTAAGGCATAATGATTGTATTCTTTCCTAATATAGATTTTGTTATGAAAACAGTATTTGTTACAGTTTTCTTGAAAGAGAGGATTATGTAATATCTTGAAATGCTGATGGCTTATAGAAGTTATATATCAGGTCTCTGTTATTTCAAATTCGTGATTGATGGCGGCTTAATTCCATCTTATGATAGTCATTCAAGAATTTAAACAAAAAGAATTCAAAGTGGGAAAGCGTAAAGATTGTGAGCCATATTAAGATAGACTTAACCTTTGTTTTACATCAATTGCAAGTGTATGTTACACGTATGTTCAAAATACAAATGAAGCTGTCTATTATTGATGCATTTGAGATAAAATGCAATATTCTTAGTAATGTGCATATTCTCATTATACATGTATATGTAGAATTATATATCTGTTTTTCTTTTTTGGTGTAATTTTTGTTCAAATTGTTCTAAATTGCAATAAATAACAAGTGATATGTTTTATTTTCTTATATGCCAAGAGAGTCTCAATATTTTTCCCTGTTTAAAAGCATTTGTAGTGTATCTGCGTATGGGTAGTGACAGTGATATGAGAGTTCCTTGAAATTACTCCACTATTTCTAAAAATATTTTATAATTTCTGGGGTTATTTATATCACGCTATGGATTGAATTCTTGTTATTCTATTTGAAATGGACCATAAATGCATCCCTAAATATCTATTTTTTCCTCTTTAAATCTTTAGTGTGATGAATTTTCTTGCATTCCAAGCCAAGTTGATAAATAATACTTCCTCAACCACGTCAAACTGTTTGGGTAGTTTTTTTCTCAATTATATTGTTTTAAATAATTTTTTAAAAACTCCCTTAATTTTTAAAGGGAGTACAAAGAGCAGCTATTCATTGTTATTATCATCATTTGCTTTGCTCTAGAACCTAGTCAAGAAAGAGAAATCTACACAGACTCTAGTGGAGTTGACCTGCATCAGTTCATCGTTGACACCTTACAGAAGGCCAATGACCGCACCATGCTGCTCAAACTTGAGAATGAGCTCACCAGATTTATACAGTCTGAGTAAGTTGATGACAAAATACAATCTTGTTGAGGTATAAGACAGTAAGGAGATTCAATTTGCAGTCTGTTTGAAACGTGTTGCAAAAGGAATGATACATGCCCAGGTTTGCTATGTTTAAGTCATTAACCTGATTGTGTGCTTTATGAATGTTTGAACATTGACACAGTTCCAGACTGAATGAATTATTTTTTTAAATATATCATAGAGATATGATATATTCAATTTACTTCAATCCTATCAATTATGATATTTAATTACAAATTATTTTTTGTTAATTAGTGCGATGTGCACATGTACATACATCTCTCGGTGTGTATCTCTTGTTACAACGTGGGGGTGACTCCATAATCTCATCCACACAGCATCAACATAAACACACAAAAGGACACCAAAAATGGGGTGAAGTAAACCAAAAAAATCACTTTGAATTTACTATTGTGTCAAGGCCTGTATTCTCCCATTATGCAAAATCACCCATGCACGTTATATCATCAATTAATTTCTCTCTCTCTCTCTCTCTCAATCTTTCTCTCTCTCTTTCTCTCTCTCTTTCTCTCTCTCTCTTTCTCTCTCTCTCTCTCTCTCTCTCTTTCTCTCTCTCTCTCTCTCTTCTCTCTCTCTCTCTCTCTCTCTCGTTCTCTCGTTCTCTTTACCTTTTGATGGCTTCTACCTGACAGTGAGCACATGCTCAAGTTTCCACCTATGACATCGTATCATCGGATGATTGTCCACCGAGTCGCTGCTTACTTTGGACTAGACCACAATGTCGACCAATCAGGGAAGGCTGTCGTCGTCAACAAGACACCCAACACAAGAATGTAAGTGTTTCGAAATTGTGAATAAATATATGACAAATCCACATCAGGAATGGGATACGGAATATTGTCAGTTGAGATGCAGATGGGAGTTGATTCTGTGTATTAAAGTATATGAGTTCTGTAATTCTGGCTCCCAGCAGATAATTTGTAGTTTGAAAACTTCTATAATGTCATTCGGAAATTCTAAAAAGCAAGTACTTTCGTTTATTGTACAAACATCTGTACCTAAAGATGAAGGATGAAATACTTAGTGATCATGTCTCACTGGACGTTTAACAAATGTTGATATTAAAGATGATTTTAAGACCAGATGCAGAGCTTTCATTGTTCTTTGTTAGGATGGAAATCATATAGAATTTATTAATGCCTACAATAATTGAACTGCATCTTGTACTAGAATAAAGTGCCATTGAACATGTTACATTTCTTGGGCGATGAGGCAAAGTTGCGTACCATCACTAATGAAAATACTGTCACCTTCAACAGAGATGTCACAGCTTTTCTTGTCATATTGACATTTTAATGAGATGTGCATGTCTGTTGCCACAGTGGAACTAGATCGTATGTTTACACTGTTTGGTTGTTTCACCAGACCTGAGCAGAAGTTCCGGGAACATATCAAGGAAGAGCCACCTGAAAGCACAGCAAAGAAGATCCTCAAGAGAGATACAACCAGCTTTGATGACAAGGACGAAGAGGTGAGAGAATGAGAGAGACATACACACAAAGGGACAAAATACAAGAGTCAGAGAGAGAGAGAGAGAGAGAGACAGATGGAAAGTAAGACAAAGAAAATGACATTGGTGGAGAGACAAAGAGATTACTGAGAGAGCAACAGCAAGACCTAGAGAGGGGGGGGGGGGGGGAGGGGAGACAAAGAGTTAGAGACAGAAAGATTCTGAGAGATATACACACACACTCAGATAGAAAGTAAGACAGAGAAAGACTAGATAGACAGATATGAAGAATGAGAGTGAGAGAGACAAACAGAGAGAGACAGTAAGACGGACAGACAAACAGACAGAGGTCACAGAGAGACGACAAAGACAAAAACAAAATAGATACAGTGAGAGTGCAAAATAGAGTGATAGAGAAACACAGCTAGACAAAGAGACAGAGAGAGAAATAGAGACAGGAGAAACAGAGAGTGTGAGAGAGACACAGATACAGAGTCTGAGAGTAGGGTAGGAAAGACAGAGGATCATCTGACCTGAAACAGAAGATATACATGTACTAAAGACCCACTTGACTCCTGGCATTAGACACGCAATTAGAATAAATTCATATCTGCTCTAAATATCATATTTCATGTGTCAAATATAATGTAAAAACAGGGTACCTGGAAGTCTTACATGTAGTCCTCGGTTTGAATTTGGCTTTGGGAGAATAAAAAGGCATGCAACTTTTAATAATAGCCTGTTATGAATAGGAGAGGACAGATGCAAGCACAACTTTGTACCATGTTCATATCATGATGTTTCATGAATTATTTGGAGGGTTTTTCCGCTTACTGCACATATGTAGTTAAATTGCATTTTTTAGTAATTTGCGAATGGGCGAAATATTTATTAAGCTTTGTTTACTAATTGATCACACACGTATCGTGCCATGAAGTATGTTCCTGCTGCATCAAGGAGTAGTAGTATTTAGCAGACAGGATTTTAATGCATGCATTGTGTCCCAAGGAATTCTGTGCTTCCACACTACAAAAGCATACATCTGGGCTCTGTCTTATAAAAGCTTAGTTTGACATCAATCTCTACTTGAATTTGGTATAAACCAAAACTTTATACAATGCAAAATTGGCAATCCTAACTTTGGAGTTTGTTTGCAGACATGTTATCAGTCTGGATCAATCAAAACTCGCTTTTTTTCTAAGGTAGGGCTCATGTGTTTAGTTTGTTCGTGCCATGACTGTTTTCTCTGCAATTTCTAGAAAAGTGGAAAAAGTGGATCTTGGCAACTTTAATGTTACACATCCCCAATAAATTGAGGATATATTGATATTTGCCTTTGTAAGAGCTCATGAAGTATTGGAAACGTGTATCAAAGAATAAGAAAGTTGTGAATGTTAGAAACATGAGATCACTACATCTAAGTGAATCTCAAATTGGCAATTTGGTGAATCGATTGTGACATATTTACGGTCAACTCTCCCATTTGTCGTACACCAAAATATTATTGAATTCCAGTTTTCTCCTGAGCACCTTTTTCCTCGGGGCAGTACTCAAAGTATATTGAAGGTAGCATAAAGAAAAAGATCCTACAAAGTTATTCATTTGAAAAGAAAGACAATTTAGTCATTTTGTGTGTTGGAGAGAATGGGAAAGTTGACCTAATTACAGTTGCCTTACCGATCCAGCTAATTTAAATTCCTATATGTATAGTGATTACAACTTTCAACAAAAATGGGAACTTTCTTATTGTTTGTCCTATTTTGTTCAAACTGTCACCAAATCTGCTTTTTTAATTTTTCTGCTTTCACACAAATCAAATTATTACAAAGTTTGGATTGCCCTTTGATATATCTAAAATTGAAGTCATGAGAATTTATTGTTAGATAAATAATGAAAAATGATGGAGCTCAAGAAAAAGAGAATGTAGATTAGCTTTATACTAAGGTTGTAAAAATATCACTGTGGATGTATCGTCAAGTCTTTTACACTTTAGAAAGGCGAACATGAATCCTAGATTTTCAGAATTCATGAGGGAGAAATGAGCAAATTGAATATTAAATTAGTGTTCAAGTGAATGTGTACCTTAAGAATATACTATCAAACCCCTTTGTCCGTCACTAAATGTTTTGCAATCATCCTTCAATTAGATAGGGTTTATATTTTTTTGCATGGTTATGCTTTTAATAGGAGCATGGTAATTTGGGTGTGCATGTAGAGTTTTGCAGCTTCTTTTTCATGAATATGTAATTAATGAAATTTGCTATGAGAAGTTACGATTGGAAAAATGTATTGATCTGATTATTTGATTCATTACAAACATCTTTCATAATAAATAATAATCTCTGTAATACATTGGAACTGAGGGTAGAAGAAATTTAACCTTTATTTCTTACAGCACCAACAGTGCACCAGCCTTATTTGAGTGTTAAGAAAAGTGTGATTCAGATGAAGGCTTCAGTGATAAAATCCCTTTATTTTTGCCTATTTTGCATAGACCTATAAGAATGAATATAAGTAAAGTTTGTTCTGTAATTCTTGCCATTTTTTTTACTAAATCCCTCATAAGGTTCTCATTTCTCTGAAATAAACCCTTCAATTACTATCTTTTATTTGATATCATACCATATCATGTCATCTGCAAGTCAAGTGATATGTATATTATATCTTTATGGATATGCTTTCTATATTACAATAATGTAATGAATAAAGTAATAAAATAAAAATTACACTGGCAAAAATGAGACCCCTCGACCAACGCAAAAAGAATTGTATTGATGAGATAGGATAGGATAAGATAGGGCATAGAGAGGTGAAAAGTTAAAAATTATTCTTGCATTATTTGTTCACAACTCCAGTTTTTTTCATACATGAAAGTTTCTTTGTTTGGTTCTATGTCAAATGAAAGCCTATAGTGTTCATTCCTTGCATTTATCTTCAATATGTAGGCTTAGAATTTCTTTTCATTTAAGTTGAATGTAGTGCATCACATATTTTCTTTATAGAGAAGTTGCCAACATACACATGCAACTACTATCTCTTTGTGATACCACAGAAGTTTGGGATGCTTTGGTTTTACTTTCTTTGGTGTCCTTTCCTTACAAAACTGCACTTTGCATGATTTCTAAATTCAGTGGTCTTGTCCATATCTCCGTTTACGTCAAAAGGTACGTCTGTTATTATTTTCCTTCATTATCATTTTTTTTCTTTTTTCCATTTTTGTTCATTTTCTGAATGTGTTCTTATAGGGCCGAGATAAGGGCGAATTAAAAGACGATAAAAGAAGCAAGTCCTTTGAAGAGAGGCATGAGGAATATGAGAAAGCAAGAGCCAGAATTTTTAACCAAGAAGTGAATACGGTATGTGCCCTTAGCTTAGTATAGACCTTTAGAATATCTTTTCAAGAATTAGAAGTTGACCTGTATTCGAGAAAACTTTTTTCTGATATAAATATAATTGTGAGCCATTGGTAGCATTTGGTTTCGCAATTTAATGACGAGACCGAATATTAATGTAGACTTGCTAAATTTGTATTAAAAAAACTAGGTATATGCAAAAGATGGTTCTTCAGACAGTTTGAAAGAAATATTCTTTGGGAACTAGTATTTCATCATGAGATAACGTTATGCATATGCAGTGCTTTGTATTGTAGTGTCAGATAGTTTGCATGTTGTTTATATTAAGACATCACAAGTTGCTGAATTGGTGTGCATTTACATTTTATTAGCATCATTATTTCTGCCGTTTTTAGTGGTGTTGGCATTGCATGCTTTGGCACCTTTTCAAACTAGTTCTTTTCTGCATGCACTCTGATATATTACTTCTATCAATTCATGATATTTCTTTTATTCAGTATATTTGACAACTTGTTAAACATACCACGCACAGTGATGTGCAAAAAGTGAACTTGGGTGCCAGGAAGGAAGCAATTCCTTGAATACTTCCAGTGCCTTGGGGTAGCTTGGCTAAAGCCAGTGTAATAGTAGTACTTTTAATAGGCACGTTGATCATCCCGTGGGATAGATATATGGGTACAATATAAATGTAGCTGCTATTATTATCATATTTTTAGCATCATTAGACCAATAATATTTTGAAAAATCAGTATATAACTTCCTGACTTTAATAACAGAATGATACATACAGCCATGGAAAAAAGTATTTGACCAAGAATGGTTACTGACAGTGTTATATTTGTGGTAAGAAGGAAATAAGATATCATAAAAGCAAGGTACAATTTCTGGAATTTGTTATTCATTCAGTGAAATACAAAGACAAATCATTTTCATTGGTTTGAATGCATATTATAGTAACTTTATTACTGAAGCTGGGTCTAATAAGTTTTTCCAGGGCTGTATGTCCCAATTTTCAGGGACAACTTCAGCAACTTTACTACTCAACAAAGAAGCACTAGGTATCCTTGCTATGCAATTTGATTATTCATTTGATTTGACTTTTTTAAAAATAGCCGGAGGGATTGACAGTAGAACCCCCCTCTAACCGACCAAAGAGCATCCTCCAAGCGACCAGTAGGCAGAACAGCGGCACTTCTGATGACTCCTCCTCCTCCCACTGGCAGAAGGATCGTCCCTGGAGCAGCGTGGACTCCAGCGGGTCTGAACGGCCTTCCATCCCGGCTGTCACCAAGGCAAGCAGCTTCGCTGGCAGCCTCTCCCAGAAGGTTCTTCTGAGGACAGACAGTAGTGCCAGCAGCCGCTCCAGCTCCAGCTTGGGAAGTAGAGGCAGCCTGGGCAAACTACATCCAATGGGTAGGTGCCGATGCAGGGGTTGTACGACGCAAGCTCTAGCGACAGTGTCCTACACTAGCTTAATTCTCAACTTAGACCAAACACTCTACCTATTTCCTTAACCCTACCCTAAAACTAATTGAAAAACCAAATTGCAACTCTTAAAGTAGAACGTTAATGATTTTAAATATTGGCTTAATACTTATTATTGCATAGATGGCATAAATTAAACAAGGTTATCCAAATTCAACGCTTGGAAACATTTGAAGTAATGATTATTATCAATTATAAAACGGTAAAATACAGCCCCCGATATAGCAGCTGAAGAGCTCCTCGAACGCTGCTGAGATATGTGACGACACACCCTGGACCAGTCCTGTCTAAGCAGACGATGTCCGATAACATCTTACACATTTTTCAGAGCCTATTTTGTCATCTCCTCTTCACTTATTTCTCTTCCTTCACTAGCGTCAGTCTTAATGTTAGTCTGTTGCCTCACTCTTAACTTCGTGTATGGTATTATTTTGATGAAAAATGCAGCGTTAAAAAAATAAAGGAATCAGTCACTTGTAAACAAAATAAGACGCCATTGTATTTTCAGCTGCTTGCACCGGGGCATGTTCGGCGTTTCAAGAGGGAACGAATACCATCCTGCTATTATTCGGAGGGCTTTTCAATTTGAAAGTGGGGTTTATTTCATTGATCATTGACCCTTCTCCTATGTATTTACAATCAAACGGTTTTAGCTATCAGAATCAGTTTCACTTTCCCTTTATAATGGTGTGAAATAAGGTCATGTTTAAATACACCAAACTCTTTATAATTTGATAAATAATTGCATTGCAATTACGTTCATTCATTATAGGACGTCGTCTGCTTAAGCAGGATCGATCCCGAGTGTGACGACATCAAAACATCGCTATATTTCTGGCGAATCCTCGGATATTCCAGATGCTGAGAAGAGCTTTTATTTGTGTTGTTTTTATAATCACCAGATACGCAGTTTAACATAAAACTTATACGATTGCCATCTGTAAGCTTCCCAGTTTCTAGTGATACATTAATTGCCATATTTGTGATTTTCTTTGAATATCTACTTTAAACTTAACCCTTTAACTTTGACAAAATAAACTCCAAGGCAATTGGCGCTGGAACATACGTCGGGGCACTGATGCACAAGTGGATTATTCAAACTGGCTTTTACGTATCATTCGGTTTTCTTTCCCACATAATTTTTCATACTGTCATTGAACATTGCAGGGTTAAACTTGTGTTGAAGGAGGAAAAGAGTTATTTATCCTCCTGCGTATATCAGGGCAGACACCCCAAGGACAGAACTTTCAGCCAGTGACACCTAAAATGGAATTTCATGAATCTCGATTCAAGACATTTATACAGACTAAAGTGAACCAGTAAGGAACAAGGCTATATGCTCTAATTTCTTCTGAGAGCCAGAAGGGTGTTAACTATTTTGAAGTTTAAGTTAATGCGCTTTTGGTTCTGTGCAGACAATATGTTAGTGCCCTTCTGCTTCTTATCCATATGGGATACAAGATAAAGTATTGTTGTTGTTGGTGCTGATCTCTGAAAATGTAGAAAGTACTAATCTATCTTCTTTTCACTGCACACAGATTCTGTTGATCGTGGAGCTAGCAGCCCGCACGGTCAGGTCAGGGGATTCCCGACTGGCTTTCCCTACCAACCTACCTTGGGTCCCATCAGCCAGGCGCCACAAGCCCCCTCTCAGCTCCCCCAGCAGCCCCCTTCCCCTTACTCCTCCCAGCCCTCCCTCCAGCAGGGCCCTCAGGTCACCTGGACCAGTTCCTTCCCCATGAGCGCCGGGGGCCAGGCCTACCAGTCGCAGCCACAGCTCCACCATCTAGCCGCTCAGCAACAACAGCAGCAGCAGCAGCAACAGCAGCAACATCAAGGGCAGGCTGGTCAACCCCACACCCATACAGGAGTGCCCCTTATAGTGCAGCAGGGGGCTATGCCTCAACATGCAGGACCAGGGATTGGACAACCAGTGCTCTTTGCCACTTCCAACATTGAGAATGTACCCCCAGGGAGCTTTATCATCAATCCACAAACTGGTTAGTGTGATCGTTATTACATTATTTTTTTTAAATCCAGTGTGTTTGGTTATTTCTTTGTTTTACTTCTTTTGTGCATGTGTAATAGATAAGGACACATTGAAATGTCAGATTGAAGAAATGCTTCTTTAAGTTTTGAATTTATCTCCTCGAACAACAATTTATTCTCTCCCTCTTCTCCCTCTCTCTCTCTCTCTCTCTCTCTCTCTCTCTTTCTCTCTCTCTCTCTCTCTTTCTCTCTCTCTCTCTCCCTCTCTCTTTCTCTCTCTCTCTCCCTCTCTCTCTCTCTCTCTCTATGTGAAAACCTACTCCTTATAAAAACATGAGTTCCCATTAGTGTGTTTTATTGCACTATTTAGAGAGATTATAGTCCAAAATTTTGTTCCACATGCTATATATTTATTGTATTTTTTTAACCACCTGATATTATGTTTTTACCTCAACGATGATTCAGACCAATTATACATTACCAAGCTGATTAGCTGCTATATATTTTGAGTAATTCCATAAACACCTCATATGTTAGTGCATACTGATAATGGGATACTTCTAGAGTTGAGCTACAAAATGAACATGAACTTAAGAGTCGGCTCTTAACTCTTCTTTTGTTGTTGTTGTTGATATGATATAGGTTCTCCATTTCTGAACCAAGATGGGTCTCCCATGGTAGTACAAGCCCCCGCCCACCCTCAGCCTCCTTCATCCAATCAGCTGCAGCCTAATGCATCAGGCCACGCCCTCCCAACCCAGACTGGACCGCAGCTAGCAGCCAGCCAGGGAAATTTAGTCCAGCATAGCCAGTCTATGGTAAGTGATATGTTTTCAGTTATTGCATGGGGAGCGTTTCATCAAGCGTTTTGTCAGTGGTTTTTACCGACAAATTTGCTCTCAGCCAATCAGATGCCAGTATTTCAGTAGCTTATAACAGTTGTCGGTAAAAATCACTGACAAAACGCTTGATGAAACGCTCCCCAGGGCTCTGGAAGCTATAAGAAGCCTTGCGACTGCAATTTATGATTGCTGGTCTTGTGAAAAGCTTTTTTTTTTTAATATAATGGGTTAATAAAGCATAATGTTAGCTTCATGCTATATTGTGTTATGAATACTTGTACAGCATAAAGGCATTATGTATCCCCATGTATTTTTTCGATATGTGTAAAAATATCTAAATTGTGGCTCTTACCCTCATTACGGTTAGTATTTCAATGATTTCATGTAATTTGACCTAAATGACAGATGAGCAGTTATGTTACATACCTCTCATAGAAAGTATTTATCATTATATAGCATGTCATAAATCAATCAAATATATCATCATTTTGGCATTTCAAATGATGTATAGAAACTTCTTGTAAGATAATTTTGATTTTATGGATTGCAGCAGAAGTGTATTTTGTAGTAGAAGTGGATAGATAATAATTGTATTAAGATTTCTTTAGTTATGTAGTGATTGTGATATGTGATGATACTCATAAAGATGTTGATTGATTAAGTGTTATGTTAGTTGAAAGTGATACAGAAGTACAGTATACTTAGTTATGGAATTTGCACTCGCCTTATCTTAGTGACAAGTCTATTTTTGTGCAAGAAGGAACAGCACAATATCCATTATATACCCACACAGTTAATTGCACTTGGCCGTTATATTGATACAATAACAGGTAGTACTCCTTAATCCATCATACCAGGTCTCCTCATCCGCCCACCCCGCCCTAGTTGGCTACGGCCAATCCCTAGGTGGAGCCGCCGGGGTGGGGGGCTTTGGACAGACCCCTAGCCAGGGGGTCATTCACTCATCATACCAGGCGCACCAGCACCACCATCATCATCAGCAGCAACAGGCTGCAATGGTCCCACACCAGCACTCTGGGGTAGGGGCATGTTGCTTTTCATATACTGTGGTGTAAACCTCATGCTCGCTGCTCGGCTATCCTCATTGCTCTCACTTCTCTCTGTTTAGGGCACTTTCTAATAAGCAGTGCATTTCCCTTCTAAGGCCTCGTTCACATGAGATGCACTCTGGCAAAAAGTGAGATGAGATCTTTCATTGGAGTGATTTCATTTTAAAATATTCTTGAAGACAGGTGCTATATTCTTGGCTATATCAGCAAAGAATACCATTCCCACCATGTACCCAAAAAAAAGGTAGAGTCCCTTTGTAGACAGAGTTACAACATGGATGTCCTATTTAGAAAATATAAAATGGCATTCACATTTCTTTCTAGTGAGAACACACGTGTGCTCATTGGAATTGAATAGAAATGTTGCATAATAGTGGAAATAAAACGGCGTTCGGGCCCTGGGTTGTCGTAACTCTTCTCTAAAGGGACTCTAGGACAAGGGAAATAAAAGTGACAGCTATTAAGCAAATAATACATGATGCTTTCATGTGTATTGTCTGCATACAGGTGGGATTTGCACTGCTCTTTGCTAGTGTCGCATGCAAGAAATGTCAGTATTTTGCAGTAGATTTAGTTTGGGTCTTTGTTATTTAGCATTGTAGCACTGTTCTTACTGTCATTTATACACTATTTTCATGCTGTCTAGCCTCTCCAGCTTCTGAATGGATGTTATAGCCTGAGGTATTGAAGCAAGATTGTTTGCAAAATGAAATGTGTGTCCAGAAATAAATGGCAGTAGTAGTAGTAGTAGTAGTACAGTGGAAACTCACTATAACAAGGACCTTGGGATCATGAAAATTACCTTGTTATACCCCCGCCAAACGAAGTTTGAAGGGGGTATATAGGAATCAGTCGACGGTTGGGCGGTCGGTCCGTTGCAAATCTTGCGGATCGAACTACTTTCTCAGTTTTCGACCAAAACTCATGAAATTTGGTACACACATTGGTCTTGGTGGGAAGATGTGCAAGACATATTTTTGGGATGTGTCGGAAGCTGCGTTGCCATGGAAACGGCATATCTATGGCAGTAAATTAGGGAAAAATCTTGCGGATCGAACTACTTCCTCAGTTTTCGACCAAAAGTCAAGAAATTTGGTACACACATTGGTCTTGGTGGGAAGATGTGCAAGACATATTTTGGGGATGTGTCGGAAGCTGCGTTGCCATGGAAACGGCATATCTATGGCAGTAAATCGGAAAAATCTTGCGGATCGAACTACTTCCTCAGTTTTCGAACAAAAGTCAAGAAATTTGGTACACACATTGGTCTTGGTGGGAAGATGTGCAAGACATATTTTGGGGATGTGTCGGAAGCTGCGTTGCCATGGAAACGGCATATATCTATGGCAGTAAATCGGAAAAATCTTGCGGATCGAACTACTTCCTCAGTTTTCGAACAAAAGTCAAGAAAGGCTGTTGTCACGGGGCGGGGGTATTAATCATCATCTTCAGTGATATTTCTAGTTATATAAGGAATCTCCTTATACAGTGAAACCTGCATATAAAGACCACTCAATGGAGACAAGAAAAGTAGTCTCTATGAGCAGGTAGTCTTTATGTACAGGTTATTTTTAGTACACGTTTCAATGAGAAATACTTTTCAAGGGAAACAAAAATTGTGGTCTTTATAGACAGGTGGTCTTTCTATACAGGTGGTCACTAAAGCAGGTTTGACTGTATCAGGATTAAAAAAATAAGGAACATATTAAGGCCTGGGACCAGCAAAATTACTTTGTTTTATCAGGAATCTCACTATAACGGAGTTCTTTATATTGAGTTTCCACTTTATGTGCATGTATGTTGTGTAGTACATTGGTATGTATATATCTTAATTTCTCTCTTATCTCCTTAGTGTTTTTCTTAGGGCATTATGAAGATTTTTTATTCAGGTAATGTGTGTAAATGGAAGATGAGAAAAATGAAAATGGTGACATCTTTAGTTTGCACGTGACTGACATGTTTAATACACATGAACCCTTTTTATACCCCCGCCAAACGAAGTTTGAAAGGGGTATATAGGAATCAGTCGACGGTTGGTCGGTCGGTCGGTCGGGCGGTCGGTCCGTTGCAAATCTTGCGGATCGAACTACTTTCTCAGTTTTCTTCCAAAGCTCATGAAATTTGGTACACACATTGGTCTTGGTGGGAAGATGTGCAAGACATATTTTTCGGATGAGTCGGAATCTGCGTTGCCATGGAAACGGCATATCTATGGCAGTCTTCAGTGATATTTCTAGTTTTTTTTTTGGTTTTTTTTTGGGGGGTAAACATTTCATTAGAACTATGTTTTAATGATAGGATTATTTTGTCCTGTGTCATTATTGTGAGGTATGTGTTTGTTATTCTACACAAAATTGATTCCTATATGTACTCTGTTGGCTATTTTAATTTGCCGCACTTAGTCTTTGGGCATTGATTTATGTATATGTTGTTCCTTCATTTGCATCTTACAATAACCTGTAATTAGTGAACAAGACTAATCATATGTTATTCTTTAGTGATTTGTATGTAGATTTGAACAGATTGATTGCTTGTATCTTTTCAGAAATAAGACAATTCTATAGTTTTCAAATAATTTGTACTAAGCCTGAGTTGAATCGATTGGTTAGCCGGTGTTCGATCGAAGACATCGAATCCCGAATTCGTTTTGGCAAATCCGGTGCATCGATTTGTAGTCCGCCAGATTTTTGACTACCGTAGCCACCATGAAAAAAGCAAATAAAAAAAGAAACTCTGTAACGTACAGCATATATACTAGCAGAGAACGTGAAGGCGACTTCAAAGTTCAAACTGTTGGCTAACTTTCGCTAATTCGCTCTCGGCGAAGGACGTCGCGCTTTACCTGTGCTTTCTCTATGGAAAAATCGTTTTGTCGTTACAAACTGAAGTTTACGATAATATTCTTGCACTCTCTCTGCATTGTCAATTTGACAATTGTATAATTGAACATGATAAATACGGGCATGAGTACGAGTGTTCCTACTTAATTCGCAATAACTAATATCACACTCTCATCAAATTGGCAATTACTTCTGAATGATCTATATCTGAAGCTGAATGAAGTCGAGTCATGAGCGACGAAAAGTTTATTTCGTATTGTTTTGGTTTTTTTGCATCGAACAAACGTGTTCCATTCAGCTCTCCAAAGACAAAGTAAGATTATTAATTCTTTGAATTTGAATCATTGTCGGGTGTGTCGACAATGAGCATCGCTTCGTGCGACACTAGAGTGATATTTTGGCTAGCCATACGGACTAGAAACTTAAGATTTTGGCTCGTCCGCTGTGATTTTTACTAGCCATTGGCTAGCGGGCTATCGTTAATGTCGAGCAGCGAGAGCCCATACATATGCCCGCGATGCCAGCGGACCGGTCACCGGTGCATGGTGCATGCACTGCGTGCAACTGTGTGCAACTCTGTTTTCACCGCCCATCATTTATCGATGCACCGGTATTCGATCGAATCAAAGCCGTCGAATCCCGGATTATGAAATATTTGATATGACTCAGGCTTAATTTGTACATGGAAGGGCAAACTTAAAAACAATGTTGAGTCCTGGGAAAGGTGAAAAATGAATTGTGAGCTCTGTCTCTTTCCTTTTATGTCAGTTTGGAAGAACATCATAGAAGAAATATCCCCTGAAAAGGATTTCTCCCCAAATCCCCTCACATTCGAAATATGACAAGAAACACATTGGAGCTGAAGTGTTCGTGCTGAACATTCATGCCGAACATTCATGCCACATTTGTGTGCAGTGCATGTGATTTTTCAGTGAAATTTTGTCAATTTCTTATCATTTTGATGATTCAAAAACCTCACATTCAACACAAATTCTTCTGTATACATGATCAACCTTACCCAATTATTTTTAGATGGTATCTTTCACAAGTTAATCGCATGACCAGAACTCAGCTTTATCTTTAAACCTGGATGAATAAAGAGGATGAATTGGAATATGATATATATATACCATTTGTTTTCAAGTTTCTGTTTCTTGGACTGAGAATAGCACAGTACCAAAGTACATCCTAAATAAATTGATTTTATTTGCTTATTTTAATGAAATCAGAACTTGTCAATAAGATTTGTGGTTGCTGTGAGGTCTTTACACGTTTATCTTGTACTAAAGCTTGCATGACCACTATTAAAGTTTTGTATTATTTTTGTTATTTCTCTTGCTTGAGTTAGAAGTAGATTAGATTTTCAGTTGTAGATGCATCATTGTAGAAAATTGAAACAGTTTGTAAGTGTATTCAATTTTCATGTTGAATCGCTTCTAAAGATACTATTTTTGATTTTTCTCTTTAGTGCATATAAAAATTTTCTGTTGACGTGTTCTTTGTATGTGCTTGAACGTCAAATTAGACTTTGAATGTTATAGCGTCTGCAGTAAATAGAAAATACATTGCACAGATCGATTGTGAAGAAATTTAAAATGCCATATCATGTATTCTCTTTGCACTTTGTGTCATGCATGTCTCTCTACACCACAGACCTGCTGGTAGTAGCTTCTTTAGAATAGAAGCTAAAATACAAGTGTTATCAATTGAAGAATTATATTGATGTATTACTAAAGTTCATGCATTTGTATTGATTCTCTTCAATGAATATCTTGTTAGTAATCATAAGTTCTGTAAGCAAAGTCCAATACATATTATACATTGTACGTGTAATTTGTTCTATGAAAGAAAATAGCCTTTGTTTTACCATTAGAATGTGACGAATAATGACTTTCTTAATTATCTTAGGTCTTTAATTCCAAGAATATTAAATCACTATTTTTTTATATTTGAAAATGACAACCATAACGAAAAGTAAAATACAGAAAGTTCCTAGCGTTGTGGTGTGTCCCCTAAACCAAGTACTCAGTGTATTCAGCTCATCAAACTTTTCCATGCATAGAAATATGCTCTGATTTTAAATGTTATCAATTATCTATCTTATCCTCTGAATATATATTTTCATATATATCAGAATATAATTTTGGTGCTGTTGTCATTATTTCCACTTTTCACAACAGGAGTTTGCAGACATGAGCAGTCAGATGCAGGGTCTCACCCTGTCCAGGCAAATATCTGGGGGTGACTCAGAGCCCGTGCCAGGAGTCAGCAGCGGGCACATACCTCTATCAATGCAGCAACAACAGCAGGGTGGGGTACCACAAGCCAGTCAGCCTCAGTTGCCTCATCCCGGGCCCCACCCTCAACATCAGCAACAGCAGCAGCAGCAGCAGCAACAGCAACCCCCAATCCTCCAGATACAGCCGCAGCAAGGCATGAATCAACCCTTCATGATCAGGCAGCTGGGCGGAGCAGGGAGTGGACCAGGCGGCAGTGGAGGCGGAGGGGGAGGAGGCGGAGGAGGAGGGGGTGCAGGGGGTATGCCTACATCACCCCAAGGCATGCATCCACATTCTCCATCAACTCAGCAACCTCCTTCACATCACCAGGGCCCACAGCCTCAGGGGTTAGGGCAACAGCAAGGCATTCCTCAGTCACACCAACAGGTATGTCATTTGTCGTAGTAAATGTCACTGACACATATGTAAAGAATATATTAAAACCTAAATTAATGCGCTGAGGAAAGAAGCAATTGTGCTACCCACGCTACCCATGAATGCACCAGGGTTCATTATCTGTCCCATTTTACATTTTTGAGAAATGATTTTATGAAAGTAGTACTGCAAAACCAGAAAATTTTGTGGCATGAAACTTTCACAAATTGGCAACTATGATAAAAATATATAACATGTATATAGATCTATATCAACAGAAGCCGTAAGTCTACTTGTACTAGAACAGTAATAATACCTGTAGTTGAACGTGGTCAAGATTACTAGTAATTTTTGTCAGAGAGCCTAATCAAAGACTAACACGCTTTATTCACTGATACTCACTGCACTGTACAGGTAGTAACTTAGTGAAGCACAATGCAGCATGCTAGCAAGTACTAGACTCTAGTATAGTCGTCGATAAGCAGCACTGGTAAGGTAACTGGTATTGTGATTACCTCCAGATTTAGACGTTTTGGTGAGTGTATTAAATCAAATCTTGTGACAATATGAGAAACCATTCGTCTTGATGCCTCTGAAACACAGTTACGAGTCGATTTACTTCAGTATTGTACTGGTATTCAATGCATTGTGTGATCAGAAACTTTCACGGCTTTTAACTTTAGCGAATCTGGTGTCCTCGCGAAAATCACGAAAGTTTCATGGACACGAAAATCTTTGGTTTTACAGTATTATCCACCTGTATGTATCTGTGGAAAGTCATGTGACCAACGCCCAGAGTTATGATCGTTGCTGTCTTCTTTCCATCATATGTTCATGCATTTATTGATTTTTCAGCAAATTTTTGGGAGAGCTGCTTCAAAAATAAAAATTCATTACATACTTCCACTTCCATTTTCACCGGTAAGTGCTGCAACTCCTAAATATCGCAAAGAGAATGTATTTGCAGACCTTTCTTTCTGAATATTCTTGTACCGTACAGGTTTTATATAGTGGTCAACCTCAGCAAGCCACAGCATATAGAGCAACCTCAGCTTCCCAGCTCTACAATCCCCAAGCCGTCCAAGGTATGCCCCCGTCCCAAGCCCATGGCCAGCATCCCGTATCGACCAGCCAACCTCCCCAGCTTGTCCAGCCTACAGGGGGCGTCATGTATCCCTCCAACCAGCAGGGTGGGGCAACCACACCCCAGGGCTACTATACAGCACAAGGCTTCCCTGGTATGGGGATGATGTCCCCTCAACAGCCCCCTAGCCAGCAGCCAGGCCAACCCCAGATTGTTTACCAATCCCCTATGGACCAGCCCTCCAGTTCTTCCCACCAGGGTGTACCAGTACTCTATCAGTCCCAGCTGCACCAGGGTGGGGGTGCTCCTCACTACGGCCAGACCCTAGCCAGCCCAGGGGATGTACCACGGTCTACCTCACCAAGCTCCCAGCCTATACACGGCTTGCCCATGACTGTTGTTGTGGGCCAGCAGCAACAGCAGCAACAGCAACAACAACAGCAACAGCTCCTGGGTCAAGGGCCTGGTATGCTAGGTAGTCAGCGTCCCCAATCGCCACAGATCATTGGCCCTGGTGTGTCCTATCCCCAGTCTGTGCCTTCTACTGGTCCAAATAGCACAGGTGGTGGTGGTCCAGGCCTTCTTTCACAGATGGGCTACAACCCTTTACAGCAGAGGAGAGGACTGAGTCTAGAACAGCATGGTGTCAGGTCAAGGGACTTGTATGCACCAGGAATGGGTGTTGGTATGCTACCTCAAGGAATTCATAGTCCTGGAACATCACCATCACAGAGCCCTGGACCTCCTCTACAAAGACCTGGCATTCAAGACAAAGGTACTTCATAGTATGTTTTACATGTATTTCTCTACTAAATGTATTTTTAGTTTGTCATTCAGGATCTATTTTCGTCAACATAATTTACATAATGTTCATTTGATAAACCTATTTTTCTTCTCAAAACCATTTTGAGGTTTATAAAAAAGAAAAATGAATGCTTTTGTCATCTGAGGATGAAATGGATATTAGTCTCAAAATTTATGAGTAGAAGCAAGAGATATTTCCTCATCCTGTTGGAAATGTAAAGCCTGTGATAACTCCAGCTAGGGTCTGTGGAAAACGATGTTATTCCGTAATCAAATCGTATTGATAGGGTTAGATATTGTTTCAATGTTCATTTCACATTGTTACCTGTAATTGCCTATATTCTGTCGTTCTTTAGGTATGAGGCCTTCAAAATCATCCAAGCAATCCAAAGCTCCTAGGAGGCAACGTAAAGTGCAACCAGGAGATAGTCTAATGGTTTCAGAGAGTCTAGAATCACATGGTAATTGAGACACTCAAAAATCTTTTCTCCCTAAGGCAAATGCTCTAGTCCTGCTTCCATATTTAATGTATTATACAATAAAACCTGTATATAAAGACCGCTCATGGGAGACAAGAAAAAACGGTCTTTATGAGCAGGTGGTCTTTATGTAAAGGTTCCTTTAATACACGTTTCAATGAGAAAGTCTTTACGAGGGAAACCAAAATTGTGGTCTTTATAGACAGGTGGTCGCTAAAGCAGGTTTAATTGTATATGTGTAACAAAATAAGCTTTTTGTCATGTGTAATTTTACTAGTCCAGCTAATATGTGTACAAATATTTACAACGGAAAGAGTTAATAGTAAAAATGAATGTAAACCGAAGCTGTATATTATACATTCTTTGAAGTTGTTTTGTAGTAAAATCTGTTTACAACAGGCTTGTCCATAAGGTCACAGTAGGCTATAGAGTTCTGGTCCGTAGTATGGAACATATTTTGTTATTATTTTATTTTATTTTTGACAAATGTTTTCTGTAATCTTTTTTGAAACCTAGGTCCATCTGAGATATTAGAAGTATGTGCATTATCAACTGATACTACGTGTGGTGCGCTGTTGGCGAGTCTTGACGAGCTTTTACGCTTACATGTAGGAGCTGACCTGCGCTGGCTACCCAATGCCACCCCAGCCTCCCAGGCCCTACAGTCTCATCAAGTAGACTCTGCAGACCGGTGCACAAACTATGTGGTCCTAGCTATATTCCCAGCCCCCGAAGCTGCACAAAGCGCCCTCAGTCGACCCGTGCACCCCATCTATGTTCTTCGGCCACCAGAACGGGACCACTCTCTGCGGTTATCGCTTGCCTCTTCATCATCATCGTCATCGTCACCACTGCCACCTATATCATAACCATACTGTTTCTGCATGCCTAGGACATTCATATCTACCTAGAAGTCATTGTCGGTGAATTTCTTGCGTCAAAATGTTCCATGTTTTTCGTCATTTCCCATTCTCACTTCTAGTCAAAGTTGTTGCAGTAACACAGCTTGCTCACACTTGCAAAAAAAATGTTCTAAGTTCACAAGCTCATGTCATGCCAAGAAATTCTAGTAAACATCAATGCATATTTGTTAGTATCAAATAAAAAATAAGGCAATGACTTCAGTCATGCTTTGTCTTGCACCACAAAAATACATGATAATCATTAGGTCTGGTCCATGGTATGTGTAAGGAGTGTAACAAAGTCACCATTTTTCAATCACCAAGTTTCAAAGTTTGATTTTGATTTCAGTAGCCACATGTTGGAAGCGTCTCCATGATAGATACTAATTTGATCACTCCTGGCTTTGACAAATTGAAATGATTATTATCTTTTAATTATTAAACAGAGTAGTGGTAGAGATCATATCCACGAGTGATTCTAATGAAATTGTGTATGGGGACACCTCTGTTTATATGGCTTCTGAAATACATAACCTTCAGGTTGGGTGATTATGTCTCGTTAACAAGTTAGAGTAGTGGAAACTTTTGTTCTTGTATTTGGTTTTGTCACTCCACCTCATACCATGGAACTCTGCACTATACAAAGTAGTCTGTTACATTTAGTTTAGACATACATGATAATGCATAAACCAGGGTTTTTAAAGGCATCCATCAGTTTACTGTCCTATGTGATCTCAACTACACTTTGACTGTGCATCAGTGCCCATACCAGAGTGTATTGTGAGGAACCAAAGATGCATTGAACTAGTGTAAGGGTATTTTCTGTTATATGTAGTTATCCATTGCACAACTATCTCCTAAGCTTTTATTCATAAATTTGGTGACAGAAAAATTAATAATCACTCCTGACTGAATATGTAATTCCAGTACCCATTTTGTAATAGAGTACCGAAGTGATGACGTCACAAAAAGCTATTTTTTCATTTTGACATTTTTTATGCCATATCTCAAAAGAACATGGTGAAAAACATCCAGAGCCCAAATTTTATGGCAATTGGCTCATTGGGCCCCGAGATATGGCCGCATGAATACCTCCTTAGCCCCATTGAAGTCAGTGTTAAATTGGCCTGGTTCTAAACTGTTAAGAACCAGGCCAATTTACACTGACTTCAATGGGGCTAATTAGATATTCATATAGCCATAACTTGGGCCCCCATGAACTGATTCATGTCAAATTTGATGTGTGAACGTATTCCATCATTCTCTACCTAAATATGGTCATAAAAATACTGAAATACAAAAATCAAAATTTGATGACGTCACACTTCGGTACTCTATTGGTAGCTAGGTATTGTTCACATAGTGAAACGTATATAGGAGATAACATTCAGCCTCTGATCTAGTAACGTAATTAATATACTAATATTTATTACCCTCCCTGAAGTTCATATCTTTTGTATATCCATTTGTGATGTGTGATTTTAGCCTACCTCTTTCAATAATTTATGCACCAAATTTAACTTAATATCAATATTTAATAAGTTAAATGGAATTTTGGCTCCGTTTTTGTTGGAAGGGGGAAAATATGGCTGAAATTTGTTTTATACTTTTGTATGTAAAGGGAAGAATATATTTTCAAAAAACAGAAATTACAATGTTACCCCGAAACCCATTGAAATTGAAGAAGGGAGAAGGCAGGAGAAGGCATCATTGATGAACAGTGTAATAGTAATTCTGGGCATTACATCCAACTCTGTCTCATGATCGTAGGACCTTTGCAATCATTCTACACTCAACTTCAGAGTTAATTCATGGGTAAGATTTTGCAATAAGGCAATGTGTATGCCTTAGAAGTAGACTATTGTTTATCATAGTTTATCTGAAAATATGAAAATAATTTTTTGGGGGGTTTCTTGTCGGTGAATGAAATGGTGCAAAGTCACCTATTCCTTTTCCTATTCCATCATCTTTAAGAAGTGATTCTTTCCCATAGATGTGTGTGAGAGAAGTAGCTTTTCATAGATGTCATGTAGATGGTATTATGATAGAACAGGTTCAAGAATGTAGGCAATCTCAAATGGTCAAATGACACCATGTGACCATGCATTAATCTTTCCTACCGTGCAAAAATGTTCTATGAAACAACGATAACGTGCGGCAAAAGTGATAATGCACAGCTAAGATGCGCGTATTCAATCCTCTGGTGCATTCAAAGTAAGGACTCAATGAAATTGCAGATTGGATACCTATGGCGCGCACATTGAATGCACACGAGACAGGCATTCCACTCTTTGGCTGCGCTTCAGTGATATCATTCAATAAAACAAATCGCAGCATCCATGACTGCGCGACTCTTGGCCTTTTGAAAGGGTTTGCAGCCTATTTCTAATCTTTGTATTCATATTGTAGACCCGTTTTATAAAACAAATTATTAACATATTGCAGCTTGTTCATCAGGGGAATTCCGAATGCACTGCACCCTGTTAAGTCGCAATGAGACGGAAAATGAACTCGATAAGTCTTGGCCATTTTTTCTATTGACTTTACCTGCATGGAATCATAATTCCTAATGCACTAGTAGACATGAATTATGTATTTACGCCCGCGACTGACCTGCAATGTTCCTATCTGAATGACAATAATCGACTTTTAAACCCGGGCCGGTTTACAGGAAGACCACAGGGCTGCCTTTCAGACCAACTCGAATCTCCCTACAGAATTCCTCCCAAGGATTACTTTTGTATTACCATAAAATCCTATTAACATAACTAATCATTCATTTGCCATACCTGCGTTTTTCTTGGTATAGGATCATTGATTACAAATAAGTTGTCTTTGCCCATTCAATGTAAACATCATGAAAATTATGAACTCGTGGGACATAGTTTTGAAGGTCTATACAATGAGGTCTGTAATGCTCTCTCTCTCACAAAATAATTACTGAAATTATTTTCAATTTGCATAAATTTTTATACCAATATTCAATTAAGGATATTTTTTTTTTAATTCTTAGTGAATAGATTTCTACAAATTGAGAATTGAATGCTCAGTGAAAACCTGAAAAGATGATTTTGTAAGGTTATTTATAGGTATTTATAGCATTTTTACTGGATTGATAACATGGAATTTAATACATGAAAAGTAATATTTTGTATTTATTATTGCCTGTCTCAAATGCCCCATTATGACTAGTATAGGTGTATTCACAATAAAGCCTGTAGTGTTTACAAGGTTACAAAGACTTTCTTATATAGTAACGTCTTGTTCTCTTTAGAAAACCCAGCAATACCTTACATGTACACGTAGTTGTCTGTTTTAACTACCCAATTGTATCGATGAAAATATTAAGAAATCTAGATGAATTGAATTTGAAGCAGGAATTCAAATTTTGATTCAGTAGTATAAAGAGATCACCTGAAATAAATTCTTGGTTTCAGTTGTGTTTAATTTTGCAGTTTCATGAAGTAAATTTAGGATGAAAACCCCCACCCCTCCATTTTGATCATTGGATAATCATGACCAACATCTGTGCCTCTCAGTACCCCATTTTTGTTTTTTTCTTCTACCTGTTCATATGCACAATTTATTGTTATGGCCTCTGTGGATGTCTCTCACTGCCTACCGTGTTCATGTGACATACTTGGGGTAGATAATGACTTTAAAACAATGCCATGTAGAAACTAACAAAGTGCTCATTTGTAATTTTTTTACGAAGAGAGGATAAGATGGATTGATAAAAAAGAAATATGTTGTGACACAACTCGCAAAGCTGATTTGAAATCTAATCTTTTGTTCTGGTATATATGGAATTGCATTTTGAGAGAAACTGCCTTAACTTGCATCTTATTTTGGGGTTGTGAGAACCAGCAAATCATCCAAGTGAGGAAAACTTGATGGAATTGTGTTCACTGAAAAATCACTTTTGTTTGCACATGGAGAGTTCCACTATGGAAAAGTCGATTACTCTTTTAATAGTGATTGGTGTTTTGAAGGATGAAAACATGGCACATGATGAAAGGTAACTCAGGCAACTAAAAGTATTAAGAGAGAGTATACTTGTTTAAATAGGAATTCAGCCAGAGCATTTTAAAGCTTCATCAACATTTGAGGCAGTTGAGAATTAGCTCCCTCTGCTGCCTCATAAATGACACTGTGGAGAAGAAGAATTATAATAGAAGAATTCAAACATATCTCGTCAGCTTCATTTTCAATGAGTAATAAAAAAAAAAAATGATACAGGCTTTACATGGACCAGTGGAAATCTTCAGATGTAAAAGAATGAACTGCCTGTGACAGTGTGGCCTTCAAAAAACATGTGCTTACATTATGTGATGTAGGTGTTTTCAAACGACTGTGCAAAACTATCCCCTTCTCGTAACAGATGCAACAATACACAGATGGGGAAGAAAATTATGTATGGTGTTGAACGAAATCGGCACCAAAATTTGGAATGTTACTTTCAAGAAATAAGCACAAGTGATGGGGAATTACTTGTAACATGGAATCGTAACTCTATTTCTGAATGCTAACATTGACGGGATATCTTCAAGCTATGTGTACTGACGTCTATGATAGATGAGTATAATCTTGTGCTGGAAAAAATGTCTCATATCAGGTTAGGAAAAAATGAAGAAGAAATACCTACAGATATTGTGTACTATTAAGAATTTATGTAAAATGTATGGTAGTTTTCATGAAGTCTATGCTAAAGAAGAAAATGTGATTTTTTTTTTAAAGGATAATGATGATAAAAGATATGAAATATGGTTTTAAAACTATCTAAATCTATATTTTAAGAAACATAAAAATACAATATTATACTAGAATTAGAAAATGAAACTTCAGAAGTGAAGATGTGTAAATGTGTTATGTGTTTAGACTTTTAATTGTTTACATAAAACTAATTGTTATTGTATCCATCATCAAGTGCCAATAAAGTACAGACTATTAAAGAACATGCTTGCTTTAATTGATATTGAGTTAAAAGTTAGCTAATATATTGAGTAATATTGGTGAAATTGTTTCTAGGTTGTCACAGTTTGGATGTTTTTTCGATGTTGCTATTCAAGTAATAACAAAAAAATGACTGCATTTTGTGATTGAAGCTGCAAGTTTTAAGCCACTTCATGTATCCATGTGAGAAAAAAAATACTAGTAGAAACAACACAAACTCCAACATAATTTTCCATATGTAAATACAACTGATTTTGATGTAAATTTTTTTTTGTTGGTCTAATTGTCGAAGAAAGAGTAGCCCACCTTATGGCAGCTGTCTCCTTTTAAAAACAGTGAAAGAAAAGTGAAATGTGAATTGTAGAATCTTCATCAAAAGTGTGTGTATTAGTTGTCTCATCAACATGTTTCCCTATTTAAATCTGTTTACCTTGTACCAGTCAAGCCTAGCTTTTGTTTTGAAGATGTATTAGATAATTTAGGATGTGTTTAGATATCGTTAAGTGCCTCATTTGGGTTGGGTTTTTGTTTCAAGGATATCATTTTCTGTTCTCAGCACAAATATTATATGTCTAGATAGTATGTTAGTAGGTGGTTTTTTTTAAATGTGGTTCTCTTGACCAATATATTCATGTTTAGGGACAGTGCTTCATCAATATTTATCAAATGAGAAATCTTTTGGAATGATTGAGACATAATTGTCAAAAATCACTTCCTAAATGCTTCCAAACGATTGTTGACCCGGTGCTGAAAGTCTTAATCATACACTAAAAATCTACTATAATGTGTCTCAATCAGGTAACTTATATGTTTAAGGTATAAACATATATGTGGGTTAAATCACATTACTTTTGTATCTCTAGCATACAAAGTGACAAACATATACCGTGGAAACTCACTATAACCAGGACCTTGGGACCAGCAAAATTACCTTGTTATATCAGGAATCTTGTTATATCGGAGCTCTTTATAGTGAATTTCCACCGTACCTCGTATTATATAAATATATATAATAGTAAGTAAAAAGAAGAGTGTCCAAGTAGAATATGAAAATGAGATATGCAAGTATGCAAATTTTTTTAACAAGTCTTCTTTTGGAAAAAGCAATTTTTGATTATGTGATCAAAATAATCACTTTCAATTCTAATACGGAATCACACTACAATTACAATGCACCATAGTACTCAATATAATCCATTCTAATATTCTACATTATTCATCACTGACCCAAATTTGATTGACAGGTTAGGGTAGGTAGTTCGTTTTATCATGATGGGCTATTTACCTTCCATGTAGCAAGGTGAGCAGCAAACGGAAACATCTGTGTTATGAAAAGAAGCGCAAGTTCTGTTCTTCATATTGATGCACATGTGTTACTGTGAAGAGTTTTATTCCTTTGACATCTTTCACAGAAATTGTAAGAAAATCCAAGATATAGGTATGATGCATACATAATGCTGCAACCAACCTGTACTTCTATGAGGCACATAGTGGTCTTTGAGAGCTTCTTTCTTTTTCTTCCTATCGCAAGATGGATATTCACACATGATCATAATGAATAATACATATAGAACCTAAGCAAATTTTGAATAATTTCCAATTTCCTGATTTCTTCTCTTTTTTCTGTTTAGTCTGGTCCATTATATAGAGCTGCGTTGCAAAATTCCAAAGATTTGAGAAAATGATTTGGAACCAATTTAGATGTAACATACACTTTCAAAGGAAGAGATATTGGTGATACTTGTATAGCGGCAATTGCATCATAAGTTTGTTCACAAATGAGACATTTTAATGTGTAAAAATATGTTAAATCGATGTTCCATAATTTACTCGAATTCCATATGAAATTCGATTTGAAATGAACAGATGAGAAACTATGCACAGAGCAGCAAAGGATATCATTGTTTCAAATTGCCATCTATTTCACAAGCTTTCCATTTTTCACATTTTTTCCTGGTATAATAAATAAGTGCAGGTGTCAGTATTTGGGAGCAGCACTGCCATGAAGTGGAAGCGAGTTTGACTTTTGAAAAATTCAGCAAATCGTTTATGAAGTCCCATGAATATGCTGAAATCGGCTTGGAAAATAATAGCGACATCAATCGGAGTAGATAGCACCTTTTACTCAATATATTGTCTTTTACGCATTTACTCTTTTGGCAGGGTATATTTAATCATTCTAGGTCACTAACTAGTCATCTTTCCTTCATTTTGGTGCTTGAGTAGAAATTATGTTTTCTTATGTGTCTTTTTTATAAAATGTCTTGCTGTAAAAGGTGGTGAAAACACCTGATTAAAACTTGAGTATTTTGCAAATTAAATGTTATATGTAAAGCAAGCTAATAGAACGGGACAACTTATGTATTCTATGGCAAAAGTACTGTAGCGGAACAAAATAGAGGAAAATTAGGATTATCATTTTTCTCCCCCCTGTTTTGTACATGTATGTAGAACACAGCATCACTTTATGATTTCTATTTCCCATATTTTTTGTGCTGTGTACAATTTTGTTCTGGACAGTGTTCCTATATATCGTGAGATTTTTATGTACATCCTATTTCTTGTCAGTGTGCAATGTGTACATGGAGAAAAAATAAATTATTATGAACAGAATTTTGTTTTCATGTGCCTTTTTTCAGTAGGTAAAATGTAATTTTACGGACACAAGTCTTGCCTTAATCTTCTAATAATGTATCTTATACTATTTCTTACTCGTGAAGGTAGATACCAAAAAGTTCACCTTAGAGCTAATAATTTTTTTCTTCAGAAATTCTTGTAACATATCTGCGGCATTGGTAAATTCTGAAATGTTGAATTCATTCTCAATTTCAATTTTTTAATTTTAAGAATTTACATAGGCAACTCTACGGCCCGTATTCTTGAAAGTGGCTTTCCATAAATCAACAGCCAAGCTTAACCTAGGCCGCTGATTTATGGAAGGCCATTCGTCATCCCCTAGGTCCCGTATAAATTACCATATTTATGTAACAAAATAAAGAAACAAAATTATTTTCTGGCATGAAATAAGCAGCAGAAACCAATTCTGTCATGATGTTTTTGTATTTGCATTTAGTTCCAAAAGCAGTGGGAGTCTATGGTGATTTTGTAGATTAAAAGAGGGTGACATTTGGCTCTCCATAATCTAAAGGTCGAAATCTACACACATAGGCAGGGGCTTAAAGTAGGGCACCTTTTGAGAATACGGGCCTATGTCAATAGAGTACCGAAGTGATGACGTCACAAAAAGCTATTTTTTCATTTTGACATTTTTTATACCATATCTCAAAGGAACATGGTAAAAAACATCCAGAGCCCAAACTTTATGGCAATTGGCTCATTGGGCCCCGAGATATGGCCGCATGAATACCTCCTTAGCCCCATTGAAGTCAGTGTTAAATTGGCCTGGTTCTAAACTGTTAAGAACCAGGCCAATTTTCACTGACTTCAATGGGGCTAATTAGATATTCATATAGCCATACCTTGGGCCACCATGAACTGATTCATGTCAAATTTGATGTGTGAACGTTTTCCATCATGCTCTACCTAAATATGGTCATAAAAATACTGAAATACAAAAATCAAAATTTGATGACGTCACACTTCGGTACTCTATTGCAAGCAACATACGTGTACAGGACAGAAATTGATTTCAACAAGTGGATAAGCTTTTGTTATATACTGAAAATCCACACAGGGAAACGGGCGTGCACATGAAAGGCATAATACAGTAGAAACTCGCTATAAAGTGCTCTTTATCTTAAATTTCGAGAATTTTTACCCTGATATACTGAGATTCCTGATATAACAAGGTAATTTTTACGGTCCCAAGGTCCTCATTATAGTGAGTTTCCCACTGTACATGTATACTTACACCAGGGCCAAAGTATGTACTTCCAGTATTCGCATTGACTCCTTGCTTTTTTTATGAACAATTACATGTTATGAAAATACAGACTTGTCACTGAAATAACAAAATGTGGACAATCTCTCATGTTGGTGTATGCATGTAATTCAGTAATCTCTATATAGATCCATATTCATATTCATTTGTAATGACGGAAAGCCTTCCAAGCAACTGACATTATAATTTATAGCTCTGATAGTAATTTAGGTTGCTGTCAGCCGACTGACATGCACTGCCTTCACATATATGAGGAGCTACACAGAAATATACACAGCTGCAATAGTCATGGATAACCCGAACACTTTAACCCTAAAAAGACTGGGGGGGGGGGCCTAAAAGGCCCCCCCCTCGACGTTTCGAACGATAACTCCGGAATGTGGAAAGCTTTCACCGCGCCGCTCCATGACTTTTTACTTTCAAGTCTCGCGCAACTTTTAAGACCAAATTTGTCTCGCTTGTGTGTGCCATTTTTAAGCCACGCCCCTTTGAAAAAAGTTTGTCAACCCCAAAATTGCTCAGAAACGTGATTTTGTGTACAAAGTCAATGCAAATTGTGTTCTTTCAATTAATTCATATAACAATTCATTGAATTTCAATGGCTGAAATTAATTGATTTTAGCATAATTATGCTTCTAAAAATGTTTGCGACAATTTTCGCTAAAAAAAACAACAAAAACAAACGGTCAAAAAAACAAAGAAATATATAAGAAATTAATAAAACAATAAAAAAACAAACAAAATTAATTTTGATACCGAAATTCTTTTTAGGTACAATTGTTTGGAATGTAACAAGGAATATTTACACCAAAAATCAGCATCCTAGAAGCTTTATTTAGTGATTTACGGCAAAAAGTATGTTTTTACTCATAAATTAGAATAATTAAATAATTCAAAATAATTAATGAATATTTTTCGAAAATCTGAGTATGCAATTTTGTAGTCTATGCGAGGCTTTACGCGCGTGCAAAATTTTGCGACGATTGCGCAATCAGCGGCCGAGATCTCAGGGGGGGGGGGCCCTTTAGGTCCCCCCCACCCCAGTTTTTCCAGCCTCCAAAATACCCCAGTCTTTTTAGGGTTAAGCCGAAGGAGAATTTTCTTTACGAAATATTCTAATTTCATATCAAGGACATCGCTAGAAGGGGGTATTTGAGTGAAGGGAATACACACAAGAGAGGTACAGACTTCCCAGTTATTTGGTTGGCTATGTTACTGCAAATCACATCCCTGGACCTTTGTCCATTCTTTATTGTGCAAGACCCAAACTTGCTATTAAACAAGATGTACGGTACTAATCATATAAATACAATGTTGCCATTCTTTTTAAAACATTCTTTCACTGTAGACAGTCATAATTTATTACTCTGTTGAACTCTTTTAAAATATTCAAAAAGCAATTAAAAATGTTTGATCACTCATCTTTCTGGTGATTCAGTCTATAATATGAATATCACTGATACAAAGAGAAATTTCATATCAAAATAAAAAATAATTAAAATTCTTTGCAAGAAGCTACAGTTAGTCAGTAGAGCAGCTGAGTGCCTCTTGAACCTATTTTTAATATTTTCAAAAGAGTTTGCATGGAAATGACAATATATTTTTGATAAACTGATGAATTTGTTCAGTGGAACACCTGAATACCTGAACCTTGTATATCACTATACATCTGGGGGTCATACATTGTAACAGTCATAACTGTTGTCGGCGATCTACGGAAATGTCATTGACCTGAAAAACTGTTTCACGAAGACATGATAAACGACAACTCAATGATATCGATACTCATCGGCGAAAAAAAATAGTCTATATCACAGTCCATTGGAATTATCGTCAATTACCCAAACAGATTTTGAGGCTCAGTTTTCCCCAAACTATTCCAAAATGTAAAAAATGGCAGCAAAGATAAATGCTTGTGATACAAACATCCCGTTTACATGAAAAGATGTGTTTCTTATGGCATCTTAGAATTTATAAAATTGAGAAAACTCGAGGAGGCTTTTGCGATGTACGAATCTAGATTTGTAGGTAAGAGGATACCGTAACTGACTAATTACGGAAAGAAGACCCAAATCGTGTCCATTTTAGAGAAAATGATTAAATTAAGATATTTTATGGCCCAATTTTAAATATTTATTCATTAAAACATACATATAATATCATTCATATTAAAGCATTGCGTGAAAACGGGGAAAAAGGCGAAAATACATACATGATAAATTGTCGTCGTTCACATGGGTCTGAATATACAGACTGTTCCGTTTTCGATGCTGATTCTATGGTAGACTGATGTGGGTATTTTTAATATTAATCTCATTTACTTGTTGGGGGGTCAAAAAGCCATAAGAACATATTGTTCGTATGTACAATATTATAATACGGACATTAGTAATACTATCTGGTAAAGGAATGATAAAGGATAGTGCTTGGAGATCAGGAAATAAATGTTCTTTTAATTTACATTTGTTATTTTTTCGCAGCCCATAGACTAACTAAAAGCTGGCTTGTGATGGCGTTCTAAAAAGATATGACAGGTCTGGAGTACCGACAAGTCACTTGTCAGAGAAGTTGTCACTGATCTTGGCAAAGACGGTTTGATGAAACGACCCCCTGTATCCTAATCTAATATTCCTCTTTTCTCTCTTTAACCCACTGCGGCACTGCCTATAAGAATGGATAAGTCTCTGTATTAACCCCTACCATGCCGTGGGCGGCAAATCCCGCCCAAAAAATTGAGTGTTGAACATTATTTTTAGGCTCAGAATGGCTTGAAAATTCTTCATCATACAGAAACCTGTGCCATCAGTATAATGTTTATTCCTATGCATATATCTTTGCCCAGTTTGCTCAAGAAAAAAACCCCTTTGAAAGTTAATATTTAACTCTTGAAAATTCATTTTTGACATATGCTCAAAAGTCTGGTGGCATGGAAAGGGTTAAGTCTCTGAGATAATTCAGTAGTCAATGGGTTATATTCTCATATTAACACAGAAATATCGCACCATAAAATATGATTTATATTCAGGCTCCCTAATAACAGGAATATAATGCTTGGTAGGATTTGTCAAAATACATTCTCAACTGCATCTGTAACATAAGTGTCACTGCACCACAGAATGACTGATAATCTGCTACACTACTGTCACAAGTGTCCCTTATCCTCTTGAGTCCATCTCTAATGTTCCATCTTACATTTCCTTGTGGCCTCAGTTTGGCTGCAGCTGATCCAACATTGTCGCATTCCACTCGGGGCTCAACACTACCAGGAATTCAGTATACACAAACCACACTAACTTCTCTCTGGAGCCCTAGAATGTTGAAAAGTAATCAGGTACTTGGTGCACATGGACCCCCAAGTATTTTGGTTTGAGCCCAAAAGAGAAGAAAGGATTCCGCTATAAATTCTTCCAAAAAGGCATTTTCTACTGTCCTCGAAGACATCCTCATTCTAGGTGTCATCTCCTGCCCTTGGTGAACTTCTGTTTCTTGTTGCTTGGATGTGGTTTGGAGGCTGGAATACACATGGCGCCCCCTGCGGCATCCCCTTCCTTGAGTCCACGGAACCTGGCCATCTCCTCGTTCTTACGCTTTAGGTTCTCCTTCCTGAAGAGGCTTGTGCCGCGACCAGGAGAAGTGATCTCCACATTGATCGGTCTTCCGTGAAGTTTGCTGAGATGCATCGCTAACCCGTTCTAGAAATGAAAAAAATGAAGTTAGAAAAGAAGGATACAGTGGAACCTTGTTATAATAAACTCCTCCGGACCAAGGAAATTACCTCTTTATATCGAAACCTTGTTATATATGGGCTAAAAAACAATAGAATACAAAGAAGTGGGACCAGAAAAATTACCTTGTGATAACGAGAGTGTGTTATAACAATGTTCTTTATAACAAGGTTCCACTGTATGAATATACTTGTGAGTAGCACATGATGTGTACATTAGCTCAAATCTTTACTTTTTGAGTTTTCAGTCATTTAAATAGTAATAATTTTACAGACAACAGCAAAAGTGAGATGATCACTGCGTCAAATAGTGAATCTATAGACATACGATTACGATGTATGATAGCATATATTTGGTTTAATAAATAACATAATAATAAAAATAATAATATAATAATGGATTTATATAGCATTTAATATCATCCCGGTCACCAGATTTGGGCTTGCCCCACATTGTCCACTTTCTGGGGAACATTTCAGCCAGTCACAATTTCACAAACATGCAGAATACTGACCAAACTACAATGACATTTGCAGCCTATATACAGATCAATACCAAGATGGAGAGAAGCAATGTAGACAAAATGCTTTGCTTAAGGCTATGAGTGCCATTTAACCCATGACCATTGCATCACAGTTACGTGTCTAACCCCTCAACTATGACCCTCTACATAAATTTTTTTAATAGAAGGATTGTAATCTTCCTCTTAGTCCTAAGTAAAAAGGGGTCACATACACTGCTTCATAAACCAATGTGTGAGGGAATTTAACTTACCATGTAAGACTTGTTGTTCTTGAATTCAATGTAGCCAAATCCTCGCGACTTGCCGGTGTCCTTATGTGTGGCTAATCTAACAGACTTCAATTCACCTAATATGAGAAATATCAGAACATTCCATGATCTGAATAACCAGCATTAGCATCACAATCATAACGTAACTCTCCAGATATGGCATATCATGAGAATACTATTTACTGATATTGAGTATTGTATACTATACTAGTGTAATACAACATAGTATACTATTTAATAATAGTATAATAATTAGTATAAATCCTTTTTTTCTTTACAAATTCAAGAAAAAGGGACAAAATAGTAAGAAAGGAAATAGAGAAGATGATGTTGTAGTATCTCCATTGGCTGAGATAAATCAGTCTGCCTATGGAAGATGTGTGTTTATACCCAAATCAATTTGTATCCAACAAGTTAACCCAATGGTTCTTGCCATATCAAGTTCACCCTACAAAAGTACAGTGATGGGTCTGACTTTGACACGTGTGTTTAAATTGATTCTGCTATGTCAATGCCAATGGAATTCATTTCTGCCTGGCATTGAATCAGGCAACAGGATTCAACATAACCTAAAAGTAAGAAGGATGTATAGGATACATGTATTGTAAAAAAAACTAGAGGTCCTGCAATCTAGCTACCGTATTCATGGAATAATTTATCGGAAGTTAGTAGACATTCTGCATTTCAAAGGGTCATTTGATCTCTAACCCATGTACGGTAATTATGATACCCTGACAGTATTTGTACAAGGCCATGATGATCACAGCTTTCTCACCAGCTTTTGAGAAGTGCTTGGTGATATCTTCTGTTGTAGCACTGTATGGGATCTGACCAACAAAGAGCACATAAAACTTCTTGGCTGATGTCTTTCCAGATTTCTTCCCTTTCGTCTCTGTAGTGCCCAGAGCATCCACACTCTCAGCTTCTACAGGTGGCTTGACGGTCTTGCTACTAGATTCTATGGGGAAACAATGAACAGAGTTGAACAGACTACCGGGTAAACAATAACATATGAAAGAAAAATGAATTGGTACATACTACAAATATGAGACAAAAGTGGCCTAAGAACAGACATCCTGAAGTACAAGTATGATAATGAGGCTTGCAAAAGTTGTGATAAAATATAAAATAAAAGCATTTTATGAACTCTACTAAAAAATGATATGACTGGTTTGGCAACTTTCATTCAAAGCTATCTATATTCTTGGTAAACAAGGTAATTGTGTCAAATGTCATGTGTTGGTTCATTCATAGATACATGTATATGCATCCCATTTGCTCTATGAGCTATCATGTGAAATGATGTTTGAGAATGAATGTCTACAATGTTATGAAAGTAAGCATTGCATCTTACTGACCATTACTGATATTAAATTTCTTATAAACAGAATCACCAACTACTATTTATTCATTTCATGATTACCGAGTCATTGCGGACAAGTCTTTCTAGGCACTTTCTCAAAATCTATCCCCTTCTATCCTTTCTCAGGAATCAATAATCATCCAAAATGACACAGGGGACTTTTGCTGTTTACATTCTGTTTTGATTTCAGCTGTTTTAAACTGTGAGCTACATGTAACTGTAGTCATGTGCTTGCTTTAAACAAATTAAATATTTTGGTGTTAACTTATTTGTTTTTTGTTATGGGTCAGGCTCAACTAGCACATGTGCTATTATCTTGCCCCTCTTATCAACCAATGCTTTTCTCCCTTTATACTACAATATCATTGTATGGAAAAGTATTGTATTTTATTGTCTGTTGGTAAATAAATCAAATCAAATCAAATCAAATAACTATAAACTTGACTTTAAGGTACTTCATCCCCTTTGCAGACTTACACAAACTTCGGTGAAACTTTGCACAGGTTTAGGAGACATCCTGTGTATTAGCTGCCTATGAAATTTCAAGGTCACAGGTTCTATAACACCTTCGTAAGAATGACAATCTTCCTTTTGTCGCAGAGGGAGCTATTCAGAAATCAATGCAAGTACATATACTAGTAACGGTAAAACAAAATAATATTCAAAAGTCAATAAAAAGTGTTCCCAAATTGTTATTACTTACTTAAAAGCAAATCATAATCCTTTTCACATCCACACAAGTTTTCCAATTATAATTCTTTTGTTCTCTATCGCATACTCACACAACTTCAAAAATTTAGGGCTGCAAAAGGATGAAGTACTTTTAAAGTCCGATAACAAAACTTTTGGTGAAGCGCAAATGATGACTTACCTTTTAAATCCTCCTGCTCGGTCTGCTCGGTCTGCTGATACTGCTGATGCTCACTCCACCATCTAAAACCAGGGTGATATGTTCAATTAGTATAATTGGGTGTATACAATCACAGAAACTTATAATAATATAAGGATAGAATAGTCAAACATTGAAATTTTAGGCCCATGAACTTAAGGATGGATATGGGGATTTTGTTGGTGCCTGTTCGTATGAATAACACTTAGTATAAATTATTACAATTACAACATACTTTGTTTAATATTATTTTTTGTTATTATTAATATATTATTATTATCGCTATTATTATCAATACAACTTTAGTGACCACCTCTATAGAAAGATCACCTGTCCATAAAGACAATTTTTGTTTCCCTTGAAAATAATTTCTCACTGAAACATGTATTACAGGAACCTGTCCATAAAGACCACCTGCTCATAAAGACTGCTTTTCTTGTCTCCCTTAAGTGATCTTTACAAACAGGTTTCACTGTATCAGTATCATTATTATAATTATAATTATTATGTTTGATTATGATTACAATTATCAATATTATTGTTATACTTATTAGATCTATAATTATTACAATTATTATCATTAAATATTATATTACTATATTAGAATCTATTTCGTATTTGTAGACTTTATCTTTTATAACAATATGTTTTAACTTTAAGTTTGACAAAACAGCTAGACACTAGTACTAGTAGTAGAATCTCACTCATAGGCCCTTGCCTATGTGGGACTGTGTCCAACATTTACTGTTGCAGCAGTCAAGAACAGACAACAAAATTGCTCTAAGCAAGATTTAATTTTCTTAACTTTGCTAGATTACCTAAGCCCTGTGACCTGATTTAGGGACTCTTCAACTCTTAGTGTCTCTGTGCCACAAATTTGGGGTTTCAGATTTGAAAGTGAAATTTTAAATAATTATTTCCCTCTCATGTATGAATGATCTAGACTGGAAAAAGGCCCGCTGATACACACAAAAGCTATTGAAGCCTATTCACCCGTGAAAACTATTATGGAGTACAAGCTTATTAATTTCAGATAAGCTTCATTGTACTGCCTACTGAGTACTGGTCTGTAACGTTAGTAGTCTACATTGATTAAGCAATAAAAAGCCTAACTATACACAGCGCTGTCGCTTCGCGACAGCGCTGTACAAGCTGGCCATTCAAAAGCGTTGTGAACCGCGACTACAAAATTGCGACTACATGCTTTTTGATTAAATTACATCCTTTCTTGAAGTAATATAGTACCAATATAGTACCAAATCAAGCTTAAACTATTACTTTATTGCGCTCCCTAACTTAAATATAGTTAACTAACTTACAACTTACCAAAAAAAGATGATTTATTGCGTCGTCTGCCATGTCTGCCCACAGTAGCTGCACTATCACCTCTGCCGTTTGCGAGACGAGATAGTACAGCTACTGTGGGCAGACGACGCAATAAATCATCGTTTTTTGGTAAGTTGTAAGTTAGTTAACTAAACTTAAGTTAGGGAGCGCAATAAAGTAATAGTTTAAGCTTGATTTGGTACTATAATTACTTCAAGAAAGGATGTAATTTAATCAAAAAGCATGTAGGCCTAGTCGCAATTTTGTAGTCGCGGTTCGCAACTCTTTTGAATGGCCAGCTTGTACAGCGCTGGGAATAACCGAATAGTTATGAAATTAAAAAGCCATGATTAAGTGATAGATCATCAGATCATAGAATCTAATAATCTTATATTATAAAGTGTCATTGTTTACATTCATATAATAAATAGGGCCTATAGGGTGCGCGGCCCGGTATTCGGTCATATTCCAGAATTCGGTCACGCAGCTCTTTGAACAGCTGTGAAGAACTCATGAATAATTTTTGAGGCTCGAAACCTATACATAACAGACACATAAACAAGGTACCTCTAATGTTGAAAGCAATTCAGGTCGGACGCCCTGGAAAAGATCTCCAAATACCCTCGAAACTGGTCAGTGTTACCCAAGTTTCCGCACTTCCGGGTTCCGTTAGCGCGTGAGTTAACACGCATAGCCATATGTAGACGCCTATGGTGAAATAACTATGTGTGCAGGTGCAATGAATTTAGTATGTGTGTGAAGAGGAGCTTCCGGGTCTTCCATCTATCGCAGCGAATTTGCAAATGGCGATCTCAGCGATGAGCAAGAGAATATATACCTCACCCCTGCCAGTGAGATGGCGCTCTTCCAGTATTCGGTCAGGCAACATTGAGTGCCTTGCTCCAACGCGCTTTGTGTGCAACTTGTCGCTTTGCGCTTCGCCGACGCGCTTTGCTCTTTTTAGAAATACATTTTGTGCATTATTTCTGACCCTAGAGCTTCGATTTGTGGATTTTAATGGATAAAAATTCTCATACATTTAAGTATGAATATATAGAAGCCACAGAAAATGCCTAAAAACGCAGAAATGTGACAAAAATCACTCACGGGTACATTACTGTAAAATAGTTGGTATTTTCTGTCGCATTTAGTAAAGGTATGGGGGGGAAAATAAGATAAATATTTTAAATACTTGCTTTCAAATTCAGCCCTTAAAAGTCTCACTCCTACCTCAAATGGCCGTTAGGAAGAACTTTTGATATTTACAGCAAAATCCAAAGTCAAAATCTTGTCCAAAACCGGAGAAATCCCCGCCGATTTGTTTCGCGATCGCGTGTTGTTTACAAACTGCCGATGTCTTAGACTAACATCGGCCAATATAATTTTTGTCCACGAAGAAACTCGGGATCGCAAGGGCACATCGATCTTTACGATCGCGCACACAGAAAATCGGAACTTTTCCGTGTACGCCATAGGGACCGAATTTTTGAGGACAAAACTCTTTTGGGGAGATGTCAGCGCCCGCGGCGACCAGGAAATGTACACAATGACTCCGATAGCTCGTTTCGCGAGAATCAACAGTAAACTAGAGTTTAATTCGTCATGACGAATTAGGTGATCTGTCTTTCACTTTGTACGATCATGATTGTAATCAGGATGATCATAATAATGGGGAAATGCTAAACTGAAGATAGGAAGTCAAGAATGCCATGAATGGAGATGCTTCTTGAGGACAGGAATGTAGCAAAATGTGTGAAACGGTCATTGTAAAAAGATTACGGTGATGATGATAATGGTGATGATGATGAAGATGATAATATAATGATGGTGATGATAATGATATTCATGATGATTATGGTGTTGGTGATTTTGAAGATGATTGATGATATAATGATGATAATGATAATGATGATAATGATGGGGATAATGGTAAGGATCATGACTGCAATGACAGTGACGTTAACCATGCCAAATATGAACGAGAAATCACATTTCGTTATGAAGATACGACCATAAGTTGATTTGTAGAAAATGGCGTCTAGATGACGTCACAATAAGATAATTAAGATAATTGACTAAGCCAATTTTGAGAAATTGTGATATCTAATAGGACTAATGATATTGTAGGATAGCTTTAATACACGTCAGTGAAACAGATTTTCCATAGGGATATACATAAACCACTGCACAGCACTTTGCAATAGACATAACATGCAAAATAAGGCATTTTATTACTTGGTTTGTGATTGTTTATGTTATAATAGTCGTAGAGGATGGTAAAATGACAAGTAAAAAGAAGCAAAAAAAAAAAAAAAAAAAAATCGGCCCCGGGGATCGAACCAGGTACCTTGACCATGGTAGTCATGTGCTTTACCGATAGACCAAAATATTTCCCATAGAGATAACACGTAAACGAAAAACGTGATTCTCAAATCCCATTTGGTACTGAAAAATTGGGCATGATCCCGACATCTGATCAAAAATTGAAGGGCTTACTAATAAAAGCTTATAGTCTCAGCTACAACATATTAAAATCTGGAAGGAAATAGACCAAAAATAACTGAGATACTGCTCAGAGAACGATGTCATGTAGATTCATGATTCGAAAAAATATCATCTTCCATAGACATAACACGCAAATAGGGAAAAATTTGACATGTCGTCTTTAATTGAAGATTTCAGTGTGATGACGTCATCAAAATGAATAATGGTGGCAAGATGTCTGGTAGAGAATTGTTGCAGCTATAACATATCAAAATCTGGGCGAAAAACGACCAATAATGACGAATCTAGAGCCAAATTTGCATAAATGTGATGACGTCAAAACATGAAAAATGGAAATTTTGACTTCTGGCGCCATTTTGATGACGTCATGATGTTTATAAGGATGAAATGATACATGAAATGAAATCTATGATTCATACCCTACCTGATGATGACAAAAAATTTGGGGGTCAACGGACTATCTAACGAGCTACAGTGAATTTTGTAGAGGCATGTTTTTGCACGTTTTTACGTTATTTTCGCCATAGACGCGCGCACGGATTTTGAACTTTGACGCGCCCGTACGACCTTATTATTGATTGAAATTGATTCAAATTGATGGAAATGATGAAGAAAAGTGTCAGGATTGCAAATCAATAAAAAAAACAGCGTTCTAACGTTATTTACGATTTGTGCGCGCGTAAAACGCGCGCGCGGACGCTTACGCACGGACATTTTTGAAATGCTCAAACTGACCTGAAACGTGTGCAGACTTGATCCTACGTGATTTTGAGCATTTTAAAATTTTGACGCGCGCGTACGCGTACGTCCTGACCTCTAGATGACCTGTGAGGACATGACCTGATGACCCGTCATGTGAAGTTTATGTGATGTAAATATAGTTGATTTTTGATGATCGATTATGAAGATATAATCGATCTTGTAAATTTACAAAATGGCGTCTTGATGACGTCATGATAACCTGATGACCTTGAATGAGATGCCACATCTTGACATTGACCAGTCTGATAAGTGACGAAAATTTGAAGAAAATTGAGAATGAAATTTTTGAGGAATCATGGTAACAAGAAAATGGGCGAAAAATAAAAATAAATAATAAATAATAAACTAGAGTTTAATTCGTCATGACGAATTAGGTGATCTGTCTTTCACTTTGTACGATCATGATTGTAATCAGGATGATCATAATAATGGGGAAATGCTAAACTGAAGATAGGAAGTCAAGAATGCCATGAATGGAGATGCTTCTTGAGGACAGGAATGTAGCAAAATGTGTGAAACGGTCATTGTAAAAAGATTACGGTGATGATGATAATGGTGATGATGATGAAGATGATAATATAATGATGATGGTTATAATGATTATGATGATATAATGATGGTGATGATAATGATGATTATTGATGATGTGATATTCATGATGATTATGGTGTTGGTGATTTTGAAGATGATTGATGATATAATGATGATAATGATAATGATGATAATGATGGGGATAATGGTAATTATCATGACTGCAATGACAGTGACCTTAACCATGCCAAATATGAACGAGAAATCACATTTCGTTATGAAGATACGACCATAAGTTGATTTGTAGAAAATGGCGTCTAGATGACGTCACAATAAGATAATTAAGATAATTGACTAAGCCAATTTTGAGAAATTGTGATATCTAATAGGACTAATGATATTGTAGGATAGCTTTAATACACGTCAGTGAAACAGATTTTCCAGAGGGATATACATAAACCACTGCACAGCACTTTGCAATAGACATAACATGCAAAATAAGGCATTTTATTACTTGGTTTGTGATTGTTTATGTTATAATAGTCGTAGAGGATGGTAAAATGACAAGTAAAAAGAAGCAAAAAAAAAATAAATAAAATCGGCCCCGGGGATCGAACCAGGTACCTTGACCATGGTAGTCATGTGCTTTACCGATAGACCAAAATATTTCCCATAGAGATAACACGTAAACGAAAAACGTGATTCTCAAATCCCATTTGGTACTGAAAAATTGGGCATGATCCCGACATCTGATCAAAAATTGGAGGGCTTACTAATAAAAGCTTATAGTCTCAGCTACAACATATTAAAATCTGGAAGGAAATAGACCAAAAATAACTGAGATACTGCTCAGAGAACGATGTCATGTAGATTCATGATTCGAAAAAATATCATCTTCCATAGACATAACACGCAAATAGGGAAAAATTTGACATGTCGTCTTTAATTGAAGATTTCAGTGTGATGACGTCATCAAAATGAATAATGGTGGCAAGATGTCTGGTAGAGAATTGTTGCAGCTATAACATATCAAAATTTGGGAGAAAAACGACCAATAATTACGAATCTAGAGCCAAATTTGCATAAATGTGATGACGTCAAAACATGAAAAATGGAAATTTTGACTTCTGGTGCCATTTTGATGACGTCATAATGTTTATATGGATGAAATGATACATGAAATGAAATCTATGATTCATACCCTACCTGATGATGACAAAAAATTTGGGGGTCAACGGACTATCTAACGAGCTACAATGAATTATGTAGAGGCATGTTTTTGCACGTTTTTACGTTATTTTCGCCATAGACGCGCGCACGGATTTTGGACTTTGACGCGCCCGTACGACCTTATTATTGATCGAAATTGATTCCAAGTTGATGGAAATGATCAAGAAAAATGTCTGGAAGACAAACCATGCGAAAAAACGGCGTTTTTACGTTCTGTACGTGCTGCACGCGCGCATAACGCGCGCGCGGACGCGCACGGACGGAAAATTTTAAAATGCTTAAAATGTCCTGAACAATACTCTAATTTGATTAAAAAGTGATTTTGAGCATTTCTAAATTTTGACGCGCGCGTACGTGCGCGTCATGATGTGCGCGCGGATTTTGATGACATTTTATGTTGACCCTTGACCTGAAGTTTATGTGTATTTAATATTTTTGATTTTTGATGATCAGTTATGTTGATATGATTGATAATGTGATTTTACAAAATGGCGCCTGGATGACGTCATGATAAACTGATGACCTTGAATGAGATGCCACATCTTGACATTAACAAGTCTGATAAGTGACGAAAATTTGAAGAAAATTGAGAATGAACTTTTTGAGAAATCATGGTAACAAGAAAATGGGCGAAAAATAAAAATAAATAAATAATAATAATAAATAAAGAAGAAAAATCTTGACGAAATTAAGAGGTGATCTGTCGATGTACGACAGATCACCTAATAAAGAAGAAAAATCTTGACGAAATTAAGAGGTGATCTGTCGATGTACGACAGATCACCTAATAAAGAAGAAAAATCTTGACGAAATTAAGAGGTGATCTGTCGATGTACGACAGATCACCTAACTAGAGTTTAATTCGTCATGACGAATTAGGTGATCTGTCTTTCACTTTGTACGATCATGATTGTAATCAGGATGATCATAATAATGGGGAAATGCTAAACTGAAGATAGGAAGTCAAGAATGCCATGAATGGAGATGCTTCTTGAGGACAGGAATGTAGCAAAATGTGTGAAACGGTCATTGTAAAAAGATTACGGTGATGATGATAATGGTGATGATGATGAAGATGATAATATAATGATGATGGTTATAATGATTATGATGATATAATGATGGTGATGATAATGATGATTATTGATGATGTGATATTCATGATGATTATGGTGTTGGTGATTTTGAAGATGATTGATGATATAATGATGATAATGATAATGATGATAATGATGGGGATAATGGTAATGATCATGACTGCAATGACAGTGACCTTAACCATGCCAAATATGAACGAGAAATCACATTTCGTTATGAAGATACGACCATAAGTTGATTTGTAGAAAATGGCGTCTAGATGACGTCACAATAAGATAATTAAGATAATTGACTAAGCCAATTTTGAGAAATTGTGATATCTAATAGGACTAATGATATTGTAGGATAGCTTTAATACACGTCAGTGAAACAGATTTTCCAGAGGGATATACATAAACCACTGCACAGCACTTTGCAATAGACATAACATGCAAAATAAGGCATTTTATTACTTGGTTTGTGATTGTTTATGTTATAATAGTCGTAGAGGATGGTAAAATGACAAGTAAAAAGAAGCAAAAAAAAAAAAAAAAAAAATCGGCCCCGGGGATCGAACCAGGTACCTTGACCATGGTAGTCATGTGCTTTACCGATAGACCAAAATATTTCCCATAGAGATAACACGTAAACGAAAAACGTGATTCTCAAATCCCATTTGGTACTGAAAAATTGGGCATGATCCCGACATCTGATCAAAAATTGAAGGGCTTACTAATAAAAGCTTATAGTCTCAGCTACAACATATTAAAATCTGGAAGGAAATAGACCAATAATAACTGAGATACTGCTCAGAGAACAATGTCATGTAGATTCATGATTCGAAAAAAAGTCATCTTCCATAGACATAACACGCAAATAGGGAATATTCTGACATGGCATCTTTAATTGAAAATTTCAATATGATGAGGTCATGAAAATGAAAAACCGTGGAACTGGTCTTGTAGAGAATTGTCTCAGCTATAACATATCAAAATCTGGGCGAAAAACGACCAATAATTTCGAATCTAGATCCAAATTTGCATAAATGTGATAACGTCAAAACATGAAAAATGGAAATTTTGACTTCTGGCGCCATTTTGATGACGTCATAATGTTTATAAGGGTCAAATGATGCATGAAATGAAATTTATGATTCATACTCTACCTGATGATGAAAAAAAAATTGGGGGTCAACGGACTTTTTAAAGAGCTAGAGTGAATTTTGTAGAGGCATGTTTTTGCACGTTTTTACGTTATTTTCGCCATAGACGCGCGCACGGATTTTGAACTTTGACTCGCCCGTACGACCTTATTATTGATTGAAATTGATTCCAAGTTGATGGAAATGATGAAGAAAAGTATCAGGATTGCAAATCAATCGAAAAAACAGCGTTTTAACGTTATTTACGACTTACGCTTACGCATAACGCGCGCGCGGACGTGTACGCGCGGAAATTTTTGAAATGCTTAAAATGACCTGAAACGTACTCCAATTGAGACCTTTCTTGATTTTGAGCATTTTTAAATTTTGACGCGCGCGTACGTGCGCGTCATGATGCGTGCGCGGCTTTTGATGACATTTTATGTTGACCCTTGACCTGAAGTTTATGTGTATTGAATATTTTTGATTTTTGATGATCAGTTATGTTGATATGATTGATAATGTGATTTTACAAAATGGCGCCTGGATGACGTCATGATAAACTGATGACCTTGAATGAGATGCCACATCTTGACATTAACAAGTCTGATAAGTGACGAAAATTTGAAGAAAATTGAGAATGAAATTTTTGAGGAATCATGGTAACAAGAAAATGGGCGAAAAATAAAAATAAATAATAATAAATAACTAGAATTTAATTCGTCATGAGGACGAATTAGGTGGTCTGTCTTTCAATTTGTACGATCATGATTGTAATCAGGATGATCATAATAATGGGGAAATACTAAACTGAAGATAGGATGTCAAGAATGCCATGAATGGAGATGCTTCTTGAGGACAGGAATGTAACAAAATGTGTAACGGTCATTGTAAAATGATTATGGTGATGATGATAATGGTGATTATGATGATTATAATGATATAATGATGTTGGCGATGATATAATAATAGCGATGATGATCATGACGGTGATGATAATAATGATGATGATACAGGATACTTGGGAGATTAACCCCATAGCTCTAATACAGGACAGGAAATCACAATTTCCATAGGGTTGTACACAAACTACTGCACACTACTTTCTAATAGACATAATACGGAAAATAAGGCAGTTTATTACATGATTTGTGATTTTTTATGTTACAATAGTCGAAGAGGATGGTAAAATGACAGGCAAAAAGAAGAAAAAAAAAAAAAAAAATCGACCCGGGGATCGAACCAGGTACCTTGACCATGGTAGTCATGTGCTTTACCGATAGACCAGAATATTTCCCATAGAGATAACACGTAAACGAAAACGGGATTCTCAAATCACATTTTGTACTGAAAAATTGGGCATGATCCCGACATCTAATCAAAAATTGGAGACCACACTTGTAAAAGCTTATAGTCTCAGCTACAACATATTAAAATCTGGAAGAAAATAGACCAAAAATAACTGAGATACTGCTCAGAGAACGATGTCATGTAGATTCATGATTCGAAAAAAAGTCATCTTCCATAGACATAACACGCAAATAGGGAAAATTCTGACATGGCGTCTTTAATTGAACATTTCAGTGTGATGACGTCATCCAAATGCAAAACAGTGGAGCGTTATGTTGTAGAGAATTGTCTCAGCTATAACATATCAAAATTTGCAAGAAAATCAACCACCTATTACTGAAATATTATCAAAAGAATACAAAAATGATGACATAATTTTTTCAAAATCATTTTTTTGAGTTCATATGCAAATATGATGACGTTAGAACATGAGATCGGCAAAAATTCTACATGAATTCATATCTACAACTCACAGGCTTTCAGAATATGTAAAGAAATTGGGGGGTTTCCGCCCCTTCTGAGGAGCTATGGCGAATTCTAGATGGGCATGTTTTTACCACTTTTTGCATTAGAATGCCCTTTGACGTGCGCACAAATTTGAAAGTTTGACGCGCGCGTACGACATTATGGAAGGTCGATAATGACTGTAAATAGTTGGAAATTGTCAAGAATATTATCAGGAAGATGAAACATGCGAAAAAACGGCGTTTTTATGTTCTCTACGCGCTGTGCGCGCGCATGACGCGCGCGCGGACGCGCACGGACAGGAAATTTTAAAATGCGTAAAATGTCCTGAACCATACCCTAATTTGATTAAAAAGTGATTTGGAGCATTTTTAAATTTTGACGCGCGCGTACGTGCGCGTCATGATGCGCGCACGGATTTTAATGACATTTTATGTTGACCCTTGACCTGAAGTTCATGTGTGTCAAATATGGTTTATTTTTGATGACTCGTTATGAAGATATGATTGATAATGTGATTTCACAAAATGGCGCCTGGATGACGTCACGATGACCTGATGACCTTGAAATAGATACCCGACCTTCATCTTATAAGTCCTCATAACTGTAGAGATTTTGATAAAAATTGACTCAGCCGATATTGAGGAATCATGGTAACAAGAAAGTGGTGGAAAAATAAAAATAAATAATAAATAAATAATAATAAATAATAAAGAAAATTCTGACGAAATTAAGAGGTGGTCTGTCGACTACGACAGACCACCTAATAATAAATAAAGAAGAAAAATCTTGACGAAATTAAGAGGTGATCTGTCGATGTACGACAGATCACCTAATTACGGATTTCATTTTTGGAAATATCTTTTCCAACATCGGTGAGTTGAATTTATTGTATTTCTTGGATATTTTGTGGTCGGTTTTTGTAAATTAAATGCCGATTTTGAGTGAATGTTTGTGACTTTTGTGCAGTGGTGTTTCAAAAAGTTGAGGTGTATGACTGCCTACATTATACACACGCAGTATAGGAATGTAGCTCTGAGTGACAAAAATGGTTATATAACTCTCCCGAGATGCAGCACACTATCGCGTGACCGAATTGTGGACGGCGACGACCGAATACTGGGCGGAAAACTTCTCCTTCTTCTGTCGGCGATATTTTTTGGGGTAAGTTTCCATGTTTTAAATTATTTTGATAATTATTTAAAGTACAATTTTGCGGTTCTTTTGATGGTAGATTGTCAATTTAAAGAGATAGGTATTCATATTAGCGGCGATTTCTTTTTAAGTGACCGAATACCGGCGCGCGCACCCTATCTTATTCACCTTTTACATCATTTTGTGCCACACAAAATTCAAGACAGAGACCTCCACATCAAATTTTCCTACACGGTTTGTTTTTCTTTTTCTCTAGCATGTCTAGCCTACACAAACTCATTACATTAGTTACCAATACCATTTACATTCTACTACACAAACTTCAATATGTGGTGCAATGCTTTAGTTAGTACCCTCGTGTGAATGACATTGAAATTTTGAAATACAATGTACAAATATTCTTTATCCATTCAAATACCCATAACATTTACTTACTGCATTCTACGCTCCTTCCTAGACTTAACTGGAGCTGATTTTGTATCTTTTTCGGCCATTTTCGTGGTGCCAGAATATCTTCACTTTATGCTGAAAATTGCTGAAATTACCGACTAAAAATAAGTCGAGCCGCTCGCTCGAGCGTGATAATTACCGTATACTATTTGAGAGGCGAATTTTGAAAAAAATAAATAAATTTAAAAAATAAAATAAAAAATTGATAGATTAACAGAAAAAAAATCGTAACTGCTATCGGTTCTTATGTACCTAACAAACTTAAATCTCACAGAAGCATACAGTGGTAGGTGCTATATTAAGAATTATACAAACTTTTAAAACTAATAGGAAGAGGTCTAATTTTTAATGTATATATTAATGTACCAAAATTTTGATCCTTGATTAACTTGGAGAGAATAGACTGATTATAATGAAATTACTTAATCAGCTAATTCCCCAAATTTGGTACTCTAAAAGTGTACAATATTGCTTGAGATCTCTAAAAACATAAGATTCCCCTGTGCAATACAGTAGACAATGTAAAAGTCAGACCTATTGCATGCAGGGTCAGCATATTCACAACAACAAATATTCAAGGTTTGTTCCCCTTCCCCCGATCTTCTGTGTAAATGGTGCTTTAAATCTTTAACGGATTTGCCTGTGTGATCAAAAGTGCGCATACTCTAATCCTCTGTTCATTTCCCCCCCCCCTTGATCGCTATCCGACCTTGCAAAATAGCATTTTCTGAGGAATTTGCCAAAATGCAAAGTTTATATACAGCAAAATGTTATCCGGGGGAATATGCGTCCCCCCCCTCCTCCCCCCTCCGATATTCAGATCAGACTGACAAAAAATGTGAAGCAAGTAATAAGTAAAAGTTGCATTACCCTCTTGTAGGCTCTTAAAAGCTCTAAAAAAAGTCTAAATGTTAAGTTTCACTATTCAAAATAGGACATTTTCTTGATCACTTGCGCGCTCCCTCGCATACTAGTAGGCCCTACTTGAAACTTTTATTTTTGGGACCCCCCCCCCCCCACTCCTGACAAGAAATCGCCGCCCCAGGGAGAGATTCAGGATTTTGTAAGGGGGGCACACAAATGTCCAAAACTTCTGACAAGCAAAAAGGAAAAAAAATTGTCCAGTTTTCCTCCAGAATTCTCTGACAAGCAAAAAAAAAAATTGATCAGTTCTAAAAGGGGCACAATGTATGCTTTTCTTTCAAAAGGGGGGCACGGGCTGGAGTTGCCCGCCCCCCCCCCCTAAATCCGCCACTGGCCGCCCCTGAATTGGACAGATTCGGGGGAAAGATTGTCCGGACCAAATGGTAAAAAATTTCCCCCACAAACGCTACAGTTCACCATACAGAATCAAAGAGTGGTTACTTCAGTTTATTGTATTTCCAGATCATTTCACACTTTCACTTGACCGAATTACCGAAATTTTGAGTAAAATAATCCCATACAAATCACGATTTAGAGAAATAAACATGTCTGAAGGACAGCAAGTCGACCTAATGCAGCTTCCCCTGCCACAGCTAAATGGCCTCAAAGAACAGCTAGATCAGGTAAATGTGTGAAAAGTATGTGTATTTAATGCATGTGCAGATCGGTTGTAGGCCTACTCTGTCTAGACTAGGCTAGTTAAAATTAAGTCCCATATATTGGCTATCGTGCAGTGCCATTGACTTGCCAAAGAAATATCTGAAACCACTGAACCAGGCAATATGCAATTGAATAAAGATGGCCAAATTCGTATATTATGCCCAGCCACCATTAAATCCGCCTGACCAAGTGAATATTTAGTCAAGTTTCTTGTGTTTTTATTATTGAAATTCTGATCATTTTCAACAGAATAAACGCTATTGTCTGATTATTGTTAATTCATAACTGAAAAAAATATCAGTCAAGAAGAGCGGGATTCGAACCAGCAACATTGTAGAACGTGCGGTGTAGAATAAGGATATTTCGACCATGCAGATTTCTTTACCACTAGACCACGAGCAGATGACGGTACAGCTCGTTGCTCTTAAGGCTTTATAGTGATACCTCCACCCTAAACTGTTATCAGTTATAAGAAATTCAGTAGGTACCTCTCTGTTCTACTCACTGTTTTTTCGATATCCTAGGTAGGATTTTTGCCAATTTGAGGATTACTGGGCATATTTAGCTAATATAGCCATAAAGATTAAGAATGGCAAATGAATGAGCAGGCAAATATGAAATGAATTGTAAATTAAATTTGCATGTTATTTATAGTGAAGGAAATAGTCTCAAGTAAAGAATTATAAAGAGAACTGCAGGGAGGAAAAGAGATGGAAAATAAAGGAGAGTAGAAAAAGAAGTTTAAAGAATGAAGAAAAAGGAGAAGAGAATTAGAGTCGAGAGAGGGAGAGGAAAAAAAAGAAAAAGGTAAGCTAATGAAATAGGTAAAGAGAAGAATGAAAAAACACAGGTACAATGATGATGAGTTGAAGACAGAAAAAGAAAGAGAAAGAAAGGGAAGTGAAAAAGAAGATCTTTATAAGAAGAAAAAGTAAAGTCTAAAGAGGAATTAGCAAAAGAAGAAGCTCAAGTAATTGTAGAGCTCTGCTTGATCATCATCTCTCAACTCTTTTCATACCTCTGTTAGTCATCAAAATTCCCTCCTTTTCTTCCATCATCTTGTTTACATTCCTTTTAACATTCACTCTACCATCCATGTCTTTTGTTCCCTCATGTAGAGCTTATTTATGGATTCTATGTATATTCATTAGTTTGCTTTATTCTGCTAGTTGAGTATTCATTATTTCATTTTATTATACAAATGAATATGTAAATATCTACATGCAAAATAAACCCCTGAGGTTTAGAGTTGGAAAACCGAGGGCAGTTCTCATCAGGCAATCATCGAGTGAGGTTGTAGATGTTGTGTGTCTCTGTAAGTTAGAACCACGCCCTTGCCACCCCCTCGGGCCATCCTACATAATTATGTGGATTTATGTGGAAGAAAAATTAGCAGAATAGAAACAAAATCAGGAGGGGAAAAAGAAGGGGAAAAAGAAAGAGATTGCATAAATTTTAAACAAATGAGAATAAAGAAGTACAAATAGGTCTACTCATTTATTTTGGATATTTTTTAAAGGCTAATGCCATTTGATTATTTGCAAAATAGTAAATAATAATATGAAAAAAAATATAGCACCTATAACAAATCAACATTACTAAAGAACTTAACATTACTTACATTTCAAAAAAAAAAAATTAACATTACTTACATTACAAAAGAAATTAACATTACATATAAATTACACAGAAAATTTAGCATAGATATCAGAAAACAATTTGACAATAAAACACAAAACGTATTGCAGTGAATTACACAAGTCCAAGTTCTTTAATTATTTAGTTACTGAAGCTGTTTTTGTAAGAGGTAAGTTTTAGTTTCTTGAAAATGTCAGCGGTAGGTGAGTCCTGAATATGGGCAGGAAGAGTGTTCCAAAGAAGGGGGCACAAAGTGAAAAAGTCCGGTTGCTATATCGGTTGTGGGTGCGAGGACCAAGTGCAAGCTGGGGTCTGGTTGATGATCTGAGGTTCATACTACCTGTAAATATAATCCTCATGTCCTGTAGTCTCAAATTTCATTTGGAAAAATAATCGTTCAGCTGAAATTCTACTCGGACAACACTGAAGAAAAATGCTTGATTTGAATGTGTTTAATGGGAGACTGCCCTGGTCTTGGATTTGGTCAAAACATTTTCTTTTAGAGGCATCTATATTGAGTAGAAAATACATTATTACAACCATAACATCATAGCTTATTAAACAATTTTTCTTCCGAATGTATTCTAAATAATGCTCATATTTTTCAATGTACTTGGTGATTCTTCATAATTTTATTTGCAGGAGGTAGATATGATGCAGAGCTCACTACAGCAACTCAAGATGGCCCAATCTAGATTTGTGGAATCATCTGATAGCATCTCCAAATTAAATTCTGATAATGAAGGTGAGTTGGAAACTAGTTACAAAGGTCAAAGTTATACATTGTATGTTCTCTCATTAATTGTTTTTCAAAATTGTAAACTTACGATATGATCTTTTGTTTTGCAAATGACACAGTTGAGCAGGAGATGAGAGCTCTACAAAAATGTATGCAAAATGGTTTCTTGCATGTTTTCTAACATACATGTGTTTCAAGGGGAGAACAATTTGGGAAAATTAACAAAAGAACAAGGATTATAGATAAATTTAGATTTCCTTGCACTAGAATGGAGGGGATATTTGCCAGAATTATCAAGAAAACATAGACTTTGATATTTTTCAAATTATAATTCTGCCATTCTTGAGCATCTGATAATAGGAATTTAGAATTTCAAAAAAGGTTAATGAAATCAATTCAGTCAAGTCTGAATGATTGTTTTGAACAACATAGTTTTAAGATGTACTATTTTGGGAGATCAGATTTATCATACACATAGTCTTGAAAGAAAATTTAACTTCACATAACAGAACTGAGTATATCTTCTTTGCATGTCTGGTATTTTCTGACAAATTATATGTTTGCCCAGTATCTAGGATCTACTTTAGACATACTCGTGTCAACCTTTTATTTTGTCTTATTTTTTGTTCATCGTACTATCTGCAGGAAAAGAGATGCTGGTTCCACTAACTTCATCTGTATCCTTTATCATTTTGGCTTTGCAATGACTGACTGGGAGCCCATGGCAATGCATAAATGAAATAGAATCTCGGAACATGATTTAAAATAGGCATGCTGTAGTTTTATGGTTAACTGCTGACTGCTGTGTTGTGAAGAGTTCTTGGTGCAAAATTAATTGTACCTGCCACAAAATTGGTACTTTTCTCTGAAGTTTGTTTTGCAAACATCAAAGTATCATGTTTCTGGTATTAAAATTTCATATGTTCACTTTGAAGTTCAATCTTATATCATGAAAGCAGTCCTTGACTGTATCAATATCATGAACATACTCTTTCATACATTTTATGTACTGCAATTGAATATTCCCTTGACTATAACCCTCATTTGTAGCTGTATGTACCAGGCAGACTGCAAGATGTCAACAATGTCTTAATAGATATAGGAACTGGCTATTATGTTGAAAAAGTAAGTTTTCTGATCAATAATTCGCTGTTATTATTTTCTGTTGCTTCAGACATTTTATAATACATATACTAGGATTATTTCAATCTTGTTTGACCCTTACAGTGCCTGGAGTTTTACAAACTTGTTTTGCAAATCAGAATTTTAGGGATAAATTTTGGATTTTTTTTTCTTCTGATTTTCTTTGCCAGTTTGATCAAAATAGTATTCCTTGATATTTTACTTTACAATATATGAAGCTGTCGTGAATTTTAAGAAAAAAAGCTTTGTCCCAAAAAATCATGTAGTATGAATCAACTATGGCACTTTTATACCAACAATTAAAGTACTGTATGTAGTTATTTCAATTTTGAAGCAGTTATTAATGTTAAATGAAATTAAAGGGGTCTTGGAAAGCTGACACCTTAAAGAAAGCATTTCAGAACACATTAGGTAGAAAGTATAATACTCTATCAACAGGTACATGGGAGACCTAAATTATTAAGATATTGATATTGATTGGAATAAAAGCTTGAAAGGCCATTATGAATTAAAAAATGGATAAACTGACTGAACGTTGGTCACACTGTCTCCTATCCACAGTCTCTAGCGGAATCTAAGAAGTACTTCAAAAGGAAAGTAGATTTTGTCACAAAACAAATGGAGAAGGTCCAACCAGTACTTATAGAGAAGTCAAAGATGAGGCAAGGTAAGAAAAACGGAGTTAGGCAAAGCTTGGTGATTTGATACTTTTAATAAAGTGGAACCTTGTTATAACAAACTTGGTAGTCGGGTCCTAGGATATTATCTTTTATTTTTAATTGAAATTTTGTTATATCAGGGCTAAATTCTATAGAAAACAAAGACCTTGTATCAGAAAAATTACCATGTTATAATAGTGTTCTTTTAATTTAGATTCCTCTGTATATCCAAAGTCTGAAAATACTGTATTGAGTTAAAAGCGAAGCTTGGTGATTTGATACTTTTAATACAGTGGAACCTTGTTGTAACAAACTCCTTGGGACCTGGGATTTTATCTGTTTTATTGACATCTTGTTATATCAGGGCTAAATACTATAGAAAACAAAGAGCTAGCACCAGAAAAATTACCATGTTATAACAGTGTTCTGTTTATTTAGGTCCCTCAGTATATCCAAAGTCAGAAAATACTGTATTAAGATCAAATTCTTGGGAGTGTACATGTAAAATAGGAGAAATTCATATTTGGTTGTTACATAACCCATCTAATATTTACAAGTGTGTGCATTAGACCTTGTCAATTTTATCTTGTGCTTGAGTTTATGGTTAACAGCAAAGATCAGTTGATGCTATTATTGTGTAGCATTTCATCAGTCATTTTTGGTACTACTCAAGTTTTAAAAAAATATACATTGAACACATTAATTTTGCTTTGTTTTACAGTTGTAATGGACGTGATGAACATGAAGATTCAAGCCCAGATGGCTCAAATGCAGTCACAACAAGCAAAGTCATAGAAGATCAGAAGAAACGTAGCTCTTTTGTGTGTAAATTATTCATTTTTATGTCGATATTGCATGTCAGTTTCTCCCTCTGGACGTCGTGATGCAGTCATGTGAAAACTTCACAACCCTGGGGGTGGTATTCTTGAATTTATTTTATTTCAGATTTTTAGCTTGCCTGAATATTAACTTTACAGGTTTAATTTTGACACTTTATTACAGTGAAAATGTAATTTTTTTCATCAAAGTATACTAGATAAGATGAAATGATATGTATAAAAACTACAAATAGACCGCCTCATTGCCCGTATAAGAGATCTTGGTTGGCTAGTCAAATTTCTTGGAAGGGAGGGGGGGTGTGGCTGCAGGGGAAGGAAGTCAGTATAGTGGAACCTTGTTATAACAAACTCCTTGGGACCACAGAAATTACCTTGTTATATCGAAAAACTTGTTATATCTGGGGCCCGTTGCACAAAACCTGCGTTTGAACGTAACTCGGGGAAAATCCAATGCAACTTTATTTTCAGCCAATCAGAAGTGCGCATTAAGGACTTGGGTTTGATTTTTAGGAGTTGCGATTAAACGCAAGTTTTGTGCAACAGACCCCAGGGCTAAAAAACAAAAGAATCCAAAGAAGTGGTACCAGAAAAATGACCTTGTTATAACGAGAGTTTCTTATAACAGTGTTCTTTACTTCCACTGTACATTGCTTATACAGACATGCCAACTAGTACGAATTCCTCACCCAGTTTCGCTCATATTACACTTGATAAGGGGGTACCAACATCTATGGATGTCTGGAATTAATTTGGAACACAACATTACCATAATGCATCGCACCTGTCTCCTCGAACAACCTTTTGTTATCCACTGGCATTAACTATTTATTGCTCTGGGTTACAAGAACTGTTCTAAATTTTTGCCTGTGATACACAATGCCATACCCCCTTATCAACCGTAAAAGGTAAGGAATACGATTTTAGGTTGGCAGCACTGTTTATATAACATGTACTTTCTGTGTTGAGAGGTTATGTATTTTTTCTATTTTGCATGTACAGTGTATACTCTAGTATGAAAGGGTAATGGTGCATTCCTTTCAGAATAAAGTATGCAAATCATGATAAATGAGTACTTTATTAAGTAAGATGTACTCTTCTTGTGGGCAAAAATAATTTACATTAAATATTTACCCCAAACCTAAATGTCTTTTAGAGGGCTATTTTCAAATATTCAACTAAACGGAAATGTTTTTAATAAAGAAGGCAAATTTCATAGTACGCGTACTGGTATACTTCTTGGGAACTAAACTGCCCTTTGCCCTTGTGTGTTTTGAATAGCAGCTGAGTACATCATTAGATATCCTAAAATCACAATTACCGGTAATCATTTTTCTGCTGCTCTGTATAGATTGTACCGAAAAGTTAGGAATGTGTTAAATTTTATGAGTACATGTATTAATGAAGGCTTGTATATGGCATGATATTAATTATGGTATATATGTGTAACAATTCCACAACCTCTTAATCAATATCAGCCATCTTTTAAATACATTCTTTAATTCTGAAAATAATATGAGGTTCATACACAATTCACACCTGAAAAAAATAAAGGATTCTTTCCCTACTTCTAATATCTTTGCACACTTATGTAACGTAAAATGCCATGTAATATATTATGTAGAGTACATGTATCTTTTTCATTATTTAGAAACAGTTGCTGTGCTTTATGTTTTGTTTTTATGACTGATACCGTTTTTGTAATGATATAAAGAAGCAAAATTTGAAGTAATTTGATTATTTTTTGTTGGTGTGATAATGTTCTTGGTGGTTAAGGTGTGTTGGTGCAAGTCAGTGTCTAAGTAAATCCAAGAATTCAGTGTTCTTATTAAACTGTGTGAAGAAAGTGTTATCAGTGACGGATCCAGGCTGGGGTGCCAAGGGCGCGTGCCCCCTTTAAATTTTCTGTGTTTTTACTTTTACCGTGGGAGGGGGGATACCCCCCACATCCTCTGCTCCCTTGCCCCCCCTCCCCCCCATTTCAAATTCTTGGATCCATCACTGGTTATTGACATTTTTGTGAACAATTAATGATGATGATTATGATGATAATAACAATAGTAATAATAATAATAATTACAATAATAATAATTTACCTATCTGCGACTTAAGGCGAATCCTAACAATAGGTTTATTCCGTCACAATAGAAATGCGACGTTACGGCGAAACGAACGTGGGTTCTGGTGAATCCTAACAATAGGATGAGATAAAAGGATTCGCCTTAAGTCGCAGTTAGAGTTATAATTATAATTACAATAATAATAATAATAATAATTACAATATTAATGATTGTTTAAAAGTCTTGTTTTATCAAAGATTCTCAACATGAGTTAGTCAAGTGTTGATAGATTGATTCAATGATTCATTTATTATCATGCAACAAGCATAAAAATTGGGTTACAGTCTGATTTCCAAATTTCAAGCATAAAAATACATATCAGAAAATTGCACGTGATGGATAAGAATGAATACAGAAAAACATTAATGCCCATGTATCAAAAATATATTAACACATTGAGAATAAAAAGGCATGACAATATAATACCTCATTATTCCATGATAAAACTACATAAACAGTATACAAAAGGAAATAGAAAGAAAAGGAAGGAAGAAAGAAAGCAAGTGGAAGATCAGTTCTATCAACCTCATTTGAATATGAAAAGCACATGCAAAGCGAAATATATTTTCAGGCATGACGACAAGTGCGGATAAAGGGAAGGAAAATCAATATTTAAAATCCTCGGTTGGAAAGTGATGTTCATTCATGCAGAGCTAGAGTGGAATATAGATCATGTCAACATTGATCTGCACAGAGGCAGTATACCCAGTTTGCCAAGCATAGGCTACAGTTTTAAGATATATTATAAATAATGAGTTTACTAACTTCAAATATTTTATCAAAATGTGTCATTTTAATTACTGAGAGAGGGAAATGAGCTGAAGCGGTCATCATCTGTTATGTAAACATTGGATCTCACTGGGCAGCCTTCTAATGTATGTTTCTTACCAACAGCCCAAACTGGGCGCACAGACAAGTCAATAGAAAAGCCCGAATCGCACGTCAGCTGAACGAGCTCTGTGCATGGGTCTCTATAGCGATCAATGTAAACAACTAGCCAGCCGTGCATAATGAAAGATGGCCGTGAGTTTCTCCGCGTAACACATGATTTAGAGGTGGGAAATTCCAGTTTTGGCCACATTGGAAGCAGGTAAACTTGAACCAACGACACTGCCAAAACGCAAAAGGACTATTTAACGGATTTTTAGCTTTGGACAAGTAGTCGACATGGCGGAAAGTGTGAAAGTAGCTGTGCGCTGTCGGCCATTCATATCCTTTTCAAGAATTGATCACAATGAAAAGTGAATTGATCGTATCCTCATGTGCCTGTGCCTGAGCCGCCCCATGTCCCCAGGCCAGGCGTGCAGTGCAGGCATGGCAGGTGCTTAGGAAAGCAAGCAAGGGTGTCGATCGTGATGCCAGTTCTGTTAATGTGTCGGGGGGGGGGGGGGGGGGGGGGGGTGGGACTAAAACTTTAGCTATATTGACCCTTCTTATTTTTCTACTTGGTAGATGGTCTGCCAAAGTTTTCCTTGTGGAACTGAAAATGGAGGTGGATTTAAACATTGAGTCATTAGACTATAGTATAGGCCTATTTTTAGAGCCTAAGTAAAAATTCAACATGGCCGTGGAAATAAAAATATTAATGACAGTTTCTACAAAGTACAACTACAAGGTATTTTTAAAAACACTTTTACTGTTACAGAGATGTATTGTAGATCCAACTTGAATCTGTTACGAGTAGAGGAGTCTATTGCAACATATGGAAAACTCTGTTGCATTTGACCCCATTGACCCGGAGCGGCCTACGGCTACGGATGCCTTATAATACGTGAAAATTCGAGTATATACCCCCTTCCAGCAAAGAATCGCGTGCCAAAAGAAAACACAATGAGCTTTTATAAACCTTTGCCCTGCAAATCAAAGTTTAAACCTTTAACTTTTCAATGAATATATTCTTGAAGCAATTTTAATTCGGGAAATTAATGCATTTTTGGACTAAAGTTGGACCTAAAATCGGACCTAAAATCATCCAAAATTGGAGAGACTATGGCGCTTTGGCACAAATTACGTTATGTCTGCTGACATTGCTCAATGACTTGTCCTTTGTTCTATCGATTACCCTCGTGCGCGAAAAGATTGTTAGAGTGGTCATGGTTTTGAATGATATGAAACTTATTTTGATTGGTTGAAAGGAACTTTGGGCGTTTTTCTTGTCAAATCAGAGCAAGTTTCTCATATGTGATCAAGAGCCGTATTATTCAATGACGCGCGCGAGCTTTCCTTTGTACAGCAATTCAATAGGCTTACGGAAAACGCATGCACATCGAGTCCACGTTCCTGCACAATGCACGCATTTGAGGATTGGTTGTCAGCGAGTGCACACACACCGACCCGCTCCGCCAAATGCAACATTTATGGCTAAAGTTTTCCATATGTGGTTAAATCAGTCTATCCCGTATGCAAAGCAACTTCAGAATTTACCAACTTGAGAAGAGACGGATCCTACTGAAAACAGCCAACAGTAGAGTTGAAAACAAGCCGAAAAACAAATCCCGGAGCAGCCAAGAGACGACCAAAAGGCTCCTTAAATATTGCTAAGGCTATTCTTAATAATTTGGTACAAAATCAACTAAAAAACAAGTTATTTTAGGGCCAATAATCAACAAAAGAAATTTAAAGAATATTTTTTAAATGGATGATCGATGCGGTTTTTCGGTTTCCAGTGTCTTAATAATATGCTTTGTAAGTCGATCTATACATTTTAATCATTGCAACCTTTGGTGGCAATCATGCATTATATGGTTAAATAAATCATTGCAAGATACATCATATCACTTATCTTACCCTAGCATGATTGCCCAATGATCAATCACATTTACTGCATGACTGCCCTTTGATTTTGCTTGTTCAAATATAATCTAACTTTGTTTTAGTAAGTAATGTGACAGTGAATTAAAGTAAAAATGAAGACTTTCATTTATTTTAAGTCCAAGGTTATTCGGTATGTGCAGTTCTACAATCAGGCTATCTAAGAAATAATTATGAAGGTCGATCAAGATAGATTTTGTTATTTTCAAATATTTGATAATCGATGACATAATATGACGTACACAGGAGAAACTACATCTAGCTACATATAGTTGTCAAGCAGATCTGCAGATGACTGTGTTAGATCCACATGTGCGCTTGTACCAAGAACTAGAAAGGCCGTCAAAGGCGGCAGACCCACGCCTTAACCCAATAGGTTTTGTTTTGTTGCGATTATTTTTGTAAGCAGTAGCCATTCAAAGGGGATAACAAGAGGCACATCTCCCCCCCCCCCCCCAAAAAAAAAAAAAAAAAAAAAAAATTTTGCCATAATCCAGGTCATAGCTTTGTGTGTCCCCACCCTTGAAAAAATTCTTCTGAAAAAGATATTTTATTATTGAAACATCCCTCCCCTAAAAGTAATTGATTAGACATGTCAGAGAGCGTGGCGTGATGAGAAAAAAAATGTTAGCAATTTGTATTCAGTGTTCAGTGACATGTCAGTGTGTTAGTAAATGTATTCATGTTCTATCTTTACATTGCAATTCGGGTTGTTGTTTTGTTTTCATCGGGCTTGGATAAAATAAATATGACGACAAAAGAAGTTGGATCTCGACTTCAAAATGACGTGCATGCGAGGAACAGAGCTTATTCACTCATTACTACAGTCAACCCCAGGGCACTTCGCGACAGTGCTGTGTATATATACGTACACAGCGATCAACCACTCACTCAGATCAACACACGCGAGTGCGATAGACACTCACGTCGAAGAAACTCACCAGATTTTCACCGAAAACAATTAAAATCACGTACTACACGTCCACCAGGATAAAATAAATCACAAAAACTTCCACAACAAAGTGGAAAGAACCGGGGAAAATAAACAGAAATGCACAGAAGATAAGAAATAGAGGAGAAATTAGACGTGCTAGGCTATACGAATACCGTATACCTAGCCGCTTTCGATTTCGCATCGAGAGTACAGTTCGAGTGCAAAAAATCCCTTGTTGCTGGGATACGTTGCTTTGAATATTCATTGCAGGCTCGTACGGATTTGAAGTGAAATGGCAAATAATGGGTCTAAAAGTCTTCTAAAATTCATAAACCTGAAATAGACTTTTGGTGAGAAGAAGTAATGAATGTTTTGATTGGCCCAAATATTTCTGCATCTGCAGGCGAAGTTTGGGGTCATCAATCTTTCTAGTTTCTTTCCTGTCACTCTCTGAACTGAAGTTCCTATACTTTACTACAGGGTCAAAAGTTCAAGGTCACACAGAATGTGCAGGGGTCAACCAATCATCACCAAAATCTAATCGATTCTTTCCTGTCACTTTCTGAACATTCCCTGAAAATTTGGTGCAAATCCGTTCACCCGTTCTCTTGTTATCTTGTACACAAACAAACAAACAAACAAACAAACAAAAAAAAAAAAAAACAAACATACGGAGCCCTTTACATAACCCTGCCGATTTCATCGGCGTGGGTAATAACAAATTGGTAGAGGTCATAGAGTATGGTATATGGTAGACAGAAAATCTGTCTGTTTGGAGGAGTTTTATAACATTTTTTGATTTTCGAGGCTCTAGCTCCTCCAAGACAGAGGGATTCCGCGAAGCCAGACGTAGTCTCAGGGGAGCATATCCCCGAACGAAATAGACTGATTTTTCGGTCTAGGTATATGCTAACTGAATTTTATGGACCAGTTGGTATTTATATGAGTGAAATTTGATGAATTGAAGTAATACGATCACAATCAAGTTGGACCTTAATTCCGGTGCACAACTCCAGAGAAAAAGCTCGCAATGCCAAGCTCATTATCAATATGAGTGGGAATACCACTACCATCACCAATCCCGAAGACGCAAATGAGGAACCACGCAAGTTTAACTTTGATTTCAGTTACTGGTCACATGATGGATTCAAGAAGCCTGGCACGGATGACGGCTACTTGGAACCAGCGGACAGCAAATACTGTGATCAGGTAAAGATTTGTCAATTCTGAATCTAGATTATTAACAGTGGCATAGCTTGGCTGAGTCCAGTCATTTAAGTGGCAAAGTTGTGAAGGGGGCGGGGGGTAACAACAGTTTTGGTACGTGGATAAACTACAAATGAACAAGACCTGCAATTGGGGGAAGGATGTGGAAGGGGATTTGTATCATCTTTTCATGTTTTCTCCTTTCTTTCTCTCTCTCCTCCATCCTCTCTCCTCTATCTCTCTCTCTCTCCTCTTTCTCTCTCTCTCTCCTCTCTCTCTCTCTCTCTCCTCTCTCTCTCTCTCTCTCCTCTCTCCCTCCTCTCTCCCTCCTCTCTCCCTCCTCTCTCCCTCCTCTCTCCCTCTCTCTCTCCCTCTCTCTCTCTCCTCCCCCTCTCTCCCTCATGTTTATTTGTTGACTAAAAAGATGATTATTTTGACCTTCTTACTATTGTGTTGGATCTTCACACTATTTCACATGATTCTCCTGTCCTCCTTTTTGCAGAAACGTGTGTTTGAAGATCTTGGTAAGGGTGTCTTGGCTAATGCGTGGGCAGGTTACAACTCTTGTCTGTTTGCTTATGGCCAAACTGGCTCAGGGAAATCCTATTCCATGGTTGGATATGGAGAAAACAAAGGTAAACTTCATTTTTTTAATGTCTCTCAAGAGATTTTGACAGCAGTCTGTAGGTTAGTTATTGATGAAAAGGCAGAGTAAGATTTTTAAATATGTGTAAGGAAATTTGATTTCAAGTTGGGCTTACTACTGTACTCAGTGAGTAGTGGTGAGGTGTAGGTTTAAAAATTGATATGCTTTTGAAACCTTTTGAAAGGGACCTGTTTCTCAAGTTTCTCATTAAATTATCTTGACAGAAAAGAAGTGTTTGAGTATATTACAGCTGAATTTAGAGGAATTATAGACCAGCAGCTGCAGATGTAAGTTACACTTCCTATGCCTTGTAAACAACTTCTATAAAAATCCTTTCTAAACTCACTGTGTAAAGATTCAAAGGAGTTTTGAGTATCTAAGGAAACTGAAAACAAAAAAGCTGCCTTGTTTTTTCTGGATCGTATGTGACATGATCTGGGCCCTGTTTGATAAAACTTATCAGTAACAACTGCTACATTTCTATGACAAATTTGGTCTCGGCCAATCAGATGCAGGGATTTCAGTAGCTTATAACAGTTATTGCATCTCGTTATTGATAACAAGTTTTATGAAACAGGGCCCAGGTGAATTGCTCAGCAGTCATTTTCTAAAACTGTCAACCCAGTAGCCAGTACTATGAAGCTTACACTAACCTTATAAACCTTCCCTAAAGCCCAATTAGAACCCAAGCCCCAACCCAATATCTTTGAGAAACTAAAGCTTGGAGAAAATGTTGCAGTTGTTCTCACTTATTCTTTGCATATATAGATTACAGCAAAGATCTGTAACTACCTGTATCATGTTCTTAACTTGGATATCTTGCATTCTGGAATATTGATACCTTGTGCTTGCAAAATAGATTCAAGAGCCAAGATAAAGTTAGAATATCTAAACTAATTTTTATTTTTTGTCTCCTTCTCGTTGTTTAGGTATTGTACCCATCTTCTGTGATAAGATCTTCCAAGAGATAGAACAGAAGAAGGGTGAGGGCGCAAAGGCCGAGTATGAGGTCACCTACAGTATGTTAGAGATCTACAATGAACAGGTCCGAGACCTTCTCAACCCTGGTTCCAACAAGAAGGGAGGTCTCAAGATCAGAGAGCATCCCAAGAAGGGTTTCTATGGTAAGTAGGACCATTTTTTTAGCCAGGATTTCAAAATTTAGTGTCCAAATTGAAAAATAAGATGTAAAAAAAAAAAAAAATGTTTAGTGAGTGATGTGGATAAAACAATTATGGGACATCTTCTCCAAGAAATGGCATCTTTTGGATGCCCCTCCTGGCTGAAATCCTGAGTAGGGCAAGATTAATTTGTGTTATAGAAGGAGAGTCATGATTGCAGTTAAAGTAGAACTCTGATGATTTTAAATATTGGCTTAATACTTATTATTGCATAGATGGCATAAATTAAACAAGGTTATCCAAATTCAACGCTTGGAAACATTTGAAGTAATGATTATTATGAATTATAAAACGGTAAAATACAGCCCCCGATAGAGCAGCTGAAGAGCTCCTCGAACGCTGCTGAGATATGTGACGACACACCATGGACCAGTCCTGTCTAAGCAGACGATGTCCCATAACATCTTACACATTTTTCAGAGCCTATTTTGTCATCTCCTCTTCACTTATTTCTCTTCCTTCACTAGCGTCAGTCTTAATGTTAGTCTGTTGCCTCACTCTTAACTTCGTGTATGGTATTATTTTGATGAAAAATGCAGCGTTAAAAAAATAAAGGAATCAGTCACTTGTAAACAAAATAAGACGCCATTGTATTTTCAGCTGCTTGCACCGGGGCATGTTCGGCGTTTCAAGAGGGAACGAATACCATCCTGCCATTATTCGGAGGGCTTTTCAATTTGAAAGTGGGGTTTATTTCATTGATCATTGACCCTTCTCCTGTGTATTTACAATCAAACGGTTTTAGCTATCAGAATCCGTTTCACTTTCCCTTCATAATGGTGTGAAATAAGGTCATGTTTAAATACATCAAACTCTTTATAATTTGATAAATAATTGCATTGCAATTACGTTCATTCATTATAGGACGTCGTCTGCTTAAGCAGGATCGATCCCGAGTGTGACGACATCAAAACATCGCTATATTTCTGGCGAATCCTCGGATATTCCAGATGCTGAGAAGAGCTTTTATTTGTGTTGTTTTTATAATCATCATATACGCAGTTGACATAAAACTTATACGATTGCCATCTGTAAGCTTCCCAGTTTCTAGTGATACATTAATTGCCATATTTGTGATTTTCTTTGAATATCTACTTTAAGTAAATATTTCTCTTTGGATGCCAAATATTTTTATTTACCTTTGACAGTGTGTCAAGTATACATAAAATTTTGCTATGCAGTGCCACAATTTTTGTTTAATCATCAGAAAGTGTGACATTCTAGCAGTAAATATAATTTTGTAAAGATTTCAATGATGTTTTGGTTAAAATATGTAGAAGAATTACTGGTACAGATACAAGGAGGTGTTTCTCAGATCAGAGTAATAAATATCTTTCAATTTAATACTCTTCTCCACAAGCAGCTTTCCATATCATTCAGCAGAGTGTGCTTGTACTTTACATTGTAGGAAGCATTTACAATATTACCAGAAAATCAAATGTAGAATACTAATTAATGTGAAATTTCCTCCATCTTGCTTTCAGTGGAGCAACTTCGGCAGACACCTGTGCAGAGTTATGTAGAGATCCAGGCTCGTATGGATGAAGGGGTGCGCAACCGAACCGTAGCGGCCACCCAGATGAATGCAACCAGTAGTCGAGCCCACACCATCATGAGCATCACCTTCACACAAAAGAGTGTCAATGACGCCGGACAGGAGATGGCTAAGACCTCTGTTGCCAACCTTGTTGATTTGGCCGGAAGGTGTGTGAATTGATGATGATATTTCATTTTTCAGTATGATTATTTCAAGTACATGCATACATTTTTAAGAGACAGTAAATGGCTAAGACCTCCTTTGAAAATCTCATCACTTTGGCCTGGAGGTATGTCAAATAATAAAGTTTTCTTTTTTTTTAGTACGTTTGATAGAAGTAAATATGTATGCATTTTGAAAGACATGAATGTGTTGAACGTTTATTGGAAAGGCGTGTACTCACGAGGTCAGGGAAATAACCAGGAAATTTTATTGATGTGATGTTGGAGGAGAATTCAAGGTCTGTGTTTATCACTCTTTTTTTTCCAGGTAATAAACCATCCAAACAAATCAAAATGGATAGATGCATAATTGCTCTCATTTCAGAATCAAAGTAGGAATGTTAATTTGTGAGGGGTTAAATCGACCAAGTGCTTGACTAATGAGGGAGTGCAGCATATTTTATATCAAAATCAGCAATATAAGCCTATTCTTTTTCCCTCCCCTCTCTTTCTCTGCCTCTTTCTTTCTCTCTCACATTCTCTGCCTATCTTTTTGTCTTTCTCCTCTTTCTGTCTGTCTCTCCACCATCAGTGAGAGAGCAGAGTCTACAGGAGCTACTGGTGATAGGTTAAAGGAAGGAGCTGCTATCAACCAATCGTTGTCCTCTTTGGGTAATGTGATATCAGCTCTGGCAGACAAAGCAAAAGGCAAAAACATTAAAGGTGAGAACTTTATATTTAATTTCATCCCATTTTTATCCATAGAATGATATACATGTACATGGTGATATTGTGTATTTTTTTTTAAAGATATTTGAGTTTTGGAGCATATTAACAAAATGAGATGGGGATTACAAGCATTTAGCATTGCAGATGCATTGTTTTGTTACTGGTGTTGAAATTCCTGTGTTCATTTTTTCTTTCTTTTTTCTGAAGTGTCAAATGATGTACTATTGGTTTCATTGTAAACATATTCAAAGTCGCGAATATAGATTTCTTAGAAATATATTATAGTAGTGCATAATATATTAATTCATGTGTCTTTGCATGTTTTCCATGTTCAGTCCCATTCCGTGATTCTGCACTGACAAAGCTTCTGAAGAATGCCCTCGGTGGTAACAGTAAGACAGTTATGGTTGCTGCCCTCAGTCCTGCAGATATCAACTACGATGAAACTCTTTCCACATTGAGATATGGTGAGTAGGCTCCATGTAGTGTCCACTAGAGAAGTCAAATAATCTTGCCAAGGATCTAATAGTCATAGAAAACCTGGAAAAGACTTTATAGAAATTTGAAAACATATTTTCCAGGACTTGATCAGCCATGAAGAAGCAGAAGTCATGGAAAAGTCATGAAAATTATGTGTGATTTCTGTAGTGAGTAGTGATTCCAACATTGCATTCATAGGGCCAGAGGTGTTGTAAGTTTCCAAATTTATATGACATTGGCCCAAAAAAGGAAACAAAAAAGGGGGCCATGGATTTTTTTCTATTTTATCATTGAAATGTAATGGAAAAGTCATGGCATTTTTTTTAGAAAGCGGAGGAACCCTTGTGACTGTTTTCCCATTTCATTCATTCAATAATTCTCCATGTTGCCAATGTAAAATAAACTGTATACCACTGGACCTAAAACATATCCATTCATGATGATGTGACTCATGAGTTAAAGTAAAACTATGCTGAAGAAATCAGAAAAAAAACGGAAGCAATGAAATGAAAGTTGTGATAGCCATTGTTATGGTTCCTCGGTGGAAACTCCCTTTGTATATATAATTGGATAATAAATTTTAATCACTGAATACTTCAAATTGAACCTTCAGCCGATCGTGCCAAGCAGATCAAGACGGTTGCCGTTGTGAATGAAGATCCGACCGAGAAACTGATCAGGGAACTGAAGGAGGAGAATGCTCGGCTTATGGAGGCAATCAAGAAAGGAGGAATCGTTGCTGTTGCCCCTAGCGAACAAGAAACAGCAGGAATGACAGAAGAAGGTACGAAACATAATATTTTATGTAATTGTGTTGAAGATTATAGTATATAGTGCAACAATTTGTAGTGAAGATTTTAGTAATGTGTAACAATTTGTTGTATTGTGAGAATGTATAGATATTTAGTTTTTGGTCTAAAGTAGATGATTTGATGATTTACGAAGCTGTGACTTATTCCTATGTACTCATGTATACACTGCAAAACAGTTCAGTTATCTGTGGAAACTGTTTTTGAGATAGATGATGTTCATTCTACACAGTCGAATATTTCTTTTGAAGATTTTGTGAAAAGCAATTCTGTTATCTCTGACTTTGTACATCTATTATACGATTTTGTACACTTCGATCGAGAGTAAAAGAAATTTGATTGTATCTTTATTTGTATCTTTATTCTTGTATCTTTATTCTTTAAAAGCTCAAACTGTGTAATTATTCTCAATAATTTGTATTTTTTAAAATTTTTATTTCTATTATTTCTTTTCTATTTTTATATCAATATTTGTAATTTTCTTGGCTTCTAATACTCTACATTTCATGTTGTTCAATTTTGACTTGTATGTACATTATCTCACAGAAGTAGCAAAAGATAATTTATATGATTTCGATTGTATGAATGTAAATTGATCACTAAATATTTTCACTGTGTGTGGAACATTTGCATCACTTTCAGATCTCCATATTTCTTTCACATCCATCTTTTATAAGTGTAACAAAAGTGTAAGTGTAACAAATTAAATGTCTTTTATACCCTTCATTTGCCGCAAAGGTTCCCCCACTCCTCTAAAGAGAAAAACTTCTGTTTCATTCTTTGAACTCTTGTGGGTTGTGAAGTGCACTCCTTCATGTCTTTGTGTACATCTCTGGATTTTGCAATTGGTTTTCAGATTGTCATTTAAAGACTATAAATCTGTCTGTATGTTAAGACCCTCTCTTTATTCTTTCTATGGTCTTTTGTTACTCGATGACTGTATTTCGGCTGTGTTGGGGCATTTTTGTGTGAAATTTTTGTTTGGTACATATTTCATAATACATGATGTGTGCTTTACATGATACCCATACTATTTTCTTTTGGCTGTATGTCAACATAGTTTTGATTAATCATGATTGTTTAAATTCATTCAGTTTTGTGACCGTTTGTATAATCAAGACATGCATGTTTGTCTTACATAAGTCCAGAATTCAAATACCCTTGTTCACATCATAGATTTAGATGTGTAAAAACGAACAACATCTCTGTAATAGTGAATTTATTCAACATTCCATTTCTACATACCTGGACCCTTTATTGTAAAACTTTAAGAAATGAATGCATAATAACTGCGCTACAATCTACACAGCAAGTCAAATTCAGTTTATATCAAGCATCATAAATTGTAAAAGGTAACAAGTTTTATGCCCCTGGTGACCCCACACTAATGGTGTTGTGGTCTGTTCAGTTCAGGGTTGGATGCCTAGCTGCTATCAATGTCCTTAGTCATTAATCTGCATTTGCCACTCTCGATCCAGGTGGACTATAAAATTGGTAGTGTTAGGAAGAAATGCCTTGAATGCTTGAGCGCCTATTACGTGGAAGCTTGTCTCGAGCTGAGGTAATAATAGTAGTCATCGCTTTGTATTGATCAGGAAAAGGCACTTTCTAAAAATATGATTATAATATTTTTATAATATCTGGAATGTTTGTCTCACAGAGAAGGAGCGTATGAAGAAAGAAATGGAGGAGGAGATGGCCGCCAGGCTCTCTGACAATGAGAAGGAGATGGAAGAAATGAAGAAGACTTGGGAAGAGAAGCTTAAACAAGCTCAGGTAAAAAAAAAAAGCAAAATTTGCTTCTGTTTACTTTAAATCCAAGTTTTCTCCACAACATTGTGTCACTTTCTTTAACATGAATAATTATTCTAGAGAAGTTATACTGAATTACATTGTTGTATCTAATTCAGTTAAATAGAGGAAAATGCTTATAGTACAAAGGAAAACAAATGGTTGAAAATATTCCCAAATGGATACTTTTAAACACACAAATCTGTGTTAACATACATGTACTTCTGGATATTTAGGCTGCAAAAGGGAAAAATAATTGAAAATGTTCCTAAGGTAGTTTAGCGAAATGTTGTGGCACCTCAAGACGCGGGAAAGACGCATATGACAAAATTATTCAATATCAAAATTTCATTCTGTAGAGGAAGAACCAAGATATTAAGGTGTAGAATTAGTTTTTACCTCTTTGAACACTTTTAAGCAGAATAATTTGAAAACTTTTATTCAGATATGTCTTATTCTGATTTTAGAAGCATATACAAAACTACATTAGCAATTTCCTCTTTGCATCTCTCCCGTATCTTTATGCGCCATTGCGTTTCACTGAGCTACCTAGATGGATTTTGTCAAACATACAAATGTTTTTGATATTTAGGCTGCAAACATTGGAGACGATTCTGAGAAAGCGAAGAAGGAAGCCAGAAAGACCACACCCCATCTCTTCAATCTGAACGTTGATCCCGCCCTCTCTGGTATGATTGTTCAAATCCTCGCTCCGGGCTCTTACAGCATTGGCAGCGACAAGGCTGAAAATAAACCTCAGATTGTGCTTAATGGACTCAGGTAAGTCAGTTGTCATCCTGAAAGTCCCACCTTGTTCAGTGATAACTTCATTTGTGTTATTTATGCTGTTGGTTATCAGTTAACAAGGAATTGTGATGATGATATTTTTGATGTGGATGTTGATGTTGATGATGATGATGATGATGGTGTTGATAATGATGGTGATGATAATGATGGTGATGATGATGATAATGACAACAATGATGATGAAGATGATGCTGCTGCTGATGATGTTGATGATGATGATGATAATGTTTGTGATAATATTGATGATAATATTGATGATGATGTTGAAGATAATGGCAATGATGATGATGAAGATGGTGTTGATGATGATGTTGAAGATGTTGATAATGATGGTGATGATGATGATGATGATGTTGATGATAATGATGATGGTGAAGATGATGCTGCTGCTACTGCTGATGATGATGATGTCATGTTGATGATAATGATGGTGATGGTGATGATGATGATAACGATGATGTTTTTCAAGATGATGATTTCTGTTCAGAGACTACATCATGTTGGTTTCATAATAATTTAAGATAATTTTTCTTCAAGGAACATGTGATCACATATTTCCTGATAATTTGTTTTTTCAGTATCCAGAAGGAGCATGCAGTCATTACAAACGAGGGAGGTCAAGTCTGTATTGAAAAGGTCAGTCCAATGGCCAAGCTTCTTGTGAATGGTGATCCCATAACATCCAAGATGGAACTTGATCATAATGACAGGTACAGTGCAAAGAACCGCATCCTTTCTCAGATTTTTTTTGTTGTATTTAATCTAGATGATATTGACGTAAACATAGGCAAGTCCAAGCTATATTGTCCTGTACGTTACCAACCAGATCCGATATTTGAGTATATGATCTCCTGATTGTATTTAGCCTCACTAGAGTTTGAATCAGACTAAATAAAAGTGAACTGACACATCGGGGCCCTGTATTATAAAGAGTGGTGATTGATCCGAATCAATCGCAGATCCTCCAATCGATTGGAAATTTACAGTTTACCTTTGCAATCAATCACAACTCTTTATAAGCCGTGTCCCATCTAGATGTCATTATGTTCATAATTTCACAATATTTGGTAACGTATGGACACCAAATGATGAAATACCTTTGTGACCTGTCAGTAAAGACCGCATTTTTGTGTTTCAATGGAACAGTGTTCCTCATCGAAACCTGTACATAAAGACCACCTCCACACAAAGACCACATTTTCAGACAGGTTTCACTCTATATCTAACCACATCCATCTTTCTGTCGTCACAGGGTGATGTTTGGTTCCAATCATCTCTATGTATTCCAGCACCCCGCCCTCCACAAGGCCAAGCCATCTGCATACGGTGTCGTGACGTATGAGATGGCACAGCAAGAGATCGCTGAGAAGAATGGCTTCGATATGTCCTCAAAGAAGTCGGGAGGTATGCATTTGTGTTTCTTGGTTGACCCTTAATTTTGCCTACGGGAACCAGGTTGTTTCTGTATTAAGCTTATAATGGGAATGAGATAATCAATAGTCAGTGCAGTAGTTCAAAGTTCAAATTTATTTACACTCATCATTAAAAAAATACATAATAGTTACAATAACATTTATTACAAATACAATAATAGACATACAAAAGAACATACATCCAAACAAAACATAATGAGAGCGAAGGGAAAAGCTAAAAAGGAATAAAGTCATTTAATACGCAAGAGCCCATCCCTGATGTATATGAATAAAAATAGAAAGTAGTGATAGGTTAGAGGCAGCGATGGGGCTGAGACCGATTTCGGTGTCTTGGTCTAGGTCTTGATCCTGAGACCTAATACAAAATGTAGGTAATCGTAAGTTTTCCTCCTGGTCTTGGTCCTGAGGACCCTTGGTCTCAATTACAGTACTGTTCAGAGGTGTGGTGATGTGGAAACTTCAGGGGACTGTGGATCACATGGTACGTGGTTCAAATCCCAGTCCAAGTGAGGTAAGTGGGTACCCGGTAGGAAGAAATTTCTTGTATGCTTAAGCACCTTATGTTTAATAGCTTCCTGAAAGCTGCCCGGGTAATAATAAGAAACTTTGTAAAGTGTAGTAGACTAAATTTTTATAGTAACATTTACAGTGTATCATTTGGCTCATGTCCAGTAAGCATATATTGATTGATTGGAGAAGTCTTCAAAGGAAAGCCTGTTAAATGAAACTGAAAACCAGTATTTGCAATTTGCATAAAATAGTATGAGGCTGATTGAAAAAAAATGGAGAATATTTTACAGAACAAATATGATATTATCAACATAAATACAAGTTCAATAAATACAATTGTGATTGGTGGAGAAGAATATATGGATGAAAGGTGCAGAAAAGAATTGCTGCAAAGTGATGGAACTTGCTATTTTCAAGGTAAAAAGTGCTAATTAAGGATATAAAAGTAAGACAATTTCCATGGGATATTGAAATGTTACTCGTGACGTGGATGATTATACAAGGAGTTGGTGGGGGAAAGAATTTTTTTTTTTATTCAATATGGAATAATACCACTGTAATGTTTCATGATCTCAATATACAGAGGACCTGTTACTTCAGGAGGAGTTGGTGGAGATGATTCCAATGGTTGAGGAGGCTAATGCAATCAGTGAAGAACTTGACAGAAAGGTCAAGTTTGAGATTGTTGTCATGTCACCAAAAGCCAGAGGGCTCACTCATGGTCGCACAGAGGTAAATACAGTCAAACCTGGGTCCTGTTTCATAAAACTCATTGATCAATAACAGCTTCCACAAATCTATGACAAATTTGCTCTCAGCCAATCAGATGCCAGTATTTCAGTAGCTTGTAACTGTTATTGTAACTTGTTATTGATAACAAGTTTTATGAAACAGGGCCCTGCTTTAGCAACTACCTTTATAAAAAGACAATGACCCAAATTCACGAAATAGGTTTATCTTAACCCATGGTCTAATCCATGGTTTAAACCTCTGCGTGGACTAATATAAGCATAAATAAGCGTATATAAGCGCATTACTGTACACCCATTGGACATGAGGACATGCGCGTACTACACTTATGGAGGTTTAAACCATGGTGTAAACCTCTTTCGTGTAACATGCTATTCCATAGCATGTTACAAATAACTCTAAATCATATATATATATCAGGGCCCTGTTTCATAAAACTTCTCATCAATGACAAGTTGCAATAACTGTTATAAGCTACTGAATTCCTTGCATCTGATTGGCTGAGAGCAAATTTGTCAATAAAAATCATTGACAAGACACCCCCCCCCCAGGAGTATATTAAAAGGAATTACATGAGATTGTCACCAGCTCATTAATCCTGCTTCCTATGACCATATGGACTGATTTTTCAACATTTTCAAAATATTAATTAGTACCTTTAATATAAATATGCCATTTGAATGTATGGAACAGACTTTGATGACACATTTGAGAACCAGTTTGCCTAAATCTGACTATTTACACTTTCAGGACTAAATTGATCACATTTTGTTTCTCAAATTGGCAACAATAATATTTTTCTTTTAGTGCTACATGGTTCTAATAAGGTGTAATGTCTTTGAAAACAATTTACATGGTTAGCGATTTTGTTGAAAAGTTGAAAAAATTGCCAATTTTTATAAACGGTAATGATTTTGAACCTCTCAATGTGTTGCCAATTTATGGATCGTACAACTTATTCTCTTTTTTTAAATTCCTGGCATCAAATGCAATATGGTCATGCAACAAATATGGACATAGTGTGTGCAGAATTTTTTCTCTTTCTACTCATGCATCTGGCATATTTTTTAGAGCTCTGAATCAAAAGTTATTGAGCAAAACCATAAATGTCAGTTGTCGCAAAAGGGTTAACAAATCCTGTCACCTTTTCTGCTAGGTCTGTGTGAAGCTCCGTAACCTGCAGAATGAGCTGGAGTACATTTGGTCGAGAGATAAGTTTGTTAGACGCAAGTATCTCATGCAGGAGATGTATCAGAACTTTGCTGAGGGATCTGATTGGCAACTTCCTGATGTAAGTATACTTTTTTGATAATAGTTTTGCAGTGGAAAATTATATTACCCGGTAATGGTAATAATAATACATTTATATTGCACCCCTATCCATCCGAGGGGATGTTCAAGGTGTCTGTAAGGTACTACTATTACCCGGACGTTAGCCAAGCTGCCCTAAGTCACTGAAAACATTCAAGTGATAATAAAATGTATGAATTTTACCTTTTCTAATGTGTAGAGGACCATAATTTACGTGCTTCTTTAAAATTTGAATACAATGCCTCAACTTTTCTGTGTTTTTAAGAATTAAGTATTAACTATCATAAGTTAACTTTCAAGGATCATATTTTGAGATTGTATCTTATTGTGAAAAATAGGTCAAACTATTAATATTATCCATGAGCTGTATTTAGTCAAAGTATACAGTTCGTCATTGGCATTTTTGGGAGGGATTTGCTGCAAATGGTAAAGAAAGGGTTAATGTACTGACAGGTCCACCTCTGTGGTGCCTGAATAGATTATCTTAGCTAGTAAATTGAGCGATTTAATGGTAATGCTCTGCATATGTACTTAATTCATTCAGTGTTTCCTTTTGTGATCTTGGATTTTTGGATAGATGTGGTTTCTATAGAAGAATGAGGAATAGCGGTGATCCGACATTTGCCCTGTCAACTATTGCTTCATACTTTATTTTGTTAAAGATACAGGGTTAGGATTGCCATTGGGTTAATTAGTTTTAGGGTTAGGGTTAGCCTAGGTATAGTGTTTGGTCCAGGGTTGAAGTTAGGAATTCTGTTATTATACTATTAATACATGGTTGTGAGTGCGTTGGTGCAATCTGGCAACACAAAGGTTTTTATCGTGGTGTACTATACGCACGAGGCGCAAGCCGAGTGTGTTGGACACCACGATAAAAACCTGCGTGTTGCCAGATCGCATTAACGCACGAACTCACAACCATGTATTAATAGTTTTATAAAACGGGTCGGCAATGTGATTATGAAGTCTATAAAAATGGTTACGAACCCCATAGAAACGCCAAGAGTCGCACAGTCATGGAGGCTGCCATTTGCTTTCCTGGATGACATCACAGAAGAGCAGCCAACAAAAGTCATGCACGTTTCAGTGCGCGCATGTAATCCATGCGCTAAAATGACAATTAAACTACGCGATTTCATTACGTTTTAAGTTTGCACGCACCAGAGGTACGCGTACGCGCAGCTCATCCGTGGTTTAGAGCCTTTTTGCCGTATGTTATCACTTTTTTTTGCACGGTCACGTGGTGTTATTTTACTAATCAAGATGGCTACATTCTTGAACCCGTTTTATAATATAGGATATTGGCCGCAGACTAATTGTCGGCAGAGCATGTGTCGTACAACCCAAAGAGCTCATGAGATACTAGGATTTTGATAGGTCATGAATTTGTTTAGCTTAGAATGATAGCGATTAGTATTTTCAATGTATTCATCTAATTAGTATATAACACTATCTATTTGCACAAGCAGCTAATCTTGATGTTGATTCTTCTTTATATCATTCAGGAGAAAGATCCGTTCACAGAGCCCTTGAATACAAACGTCCAAATCGGTGTGGTCAATGTATACCTTCAGAGTTTGGCATACATGGTGAGTTAGCTATTTCTAGTCCTTATTGCTTATGAATTGACGAGAATTCCCCTTTTCTTCAAATATATAAATGTACAATTTTTGGATAATTATGTATTTAACGTCATAATTTATTACATGTTTCTAACATACCATTGAATATCATATGGTAAATCATTCAATTTTATTAAAAATTGTTATTAGTTTTAGGAAAGAGAAGAAAAGTTATAATAAAAATTTACAAACGAAAAGATATTTTGAAAGCAATGTAAGCACTGACTATATAAAATCTGTAATACCTAATTCAGATCGAGACTAAAGAATCTCTGGAGATCAGTGATTACCGTGGCAAGCAGCAAGGTTTGCTCGACGTCGAGATCATACCATGTGACGACAAGGGCAAAGAACTGACAGAGGCCGATGACATTTTTGTAGATGACCCTAAGGAACTGATCGGGCGCTGCATGAACTTTGTCATAAAGGTCAAAACAGTAACTGGTGTCCCGAACAGATACAAGGTACTTAAATCTTATGCAATTGAATGAACCTTTTATGTGTAATTTATGTTCCATTCCTTGTGCACACATGATGTGGTAAAACACCTACTGTACATCTAAGACTACGATTGCAACCATACTACTAGTACGTACTATGAGTATGAGTGCTGCTACTGCTACTACTACTACTATACTACTAGTACTAGTGCTGCTACTGCTACTACTCCTACTCCTACGACTGCTACTACTCCTACTCCTACTACTATATTACTAGTACTAGTGCTGCTACTGCTACTACTACTATACTGCTAGTACTGGTGCTCCTACTGCTACTACTCCTACTGCTGCTGCTGCTGCTGCTGCTGCTGCTGCTGCTCCTGCTCCTGCTGCTGCTGCTGCTGCTGCTGCTGCTGCTGCTGCTGCTCCTGCTCCTGCTCCTGCTCCTCCTGCTCCTCCTGCTCCTGCTCCTGCTCCTGCTCCTGCTCCTGCTCCTGCTCCTACTACTACTATTATTCCTATTTATACTGGGTTAGTACTACTAGTACTGCTACTACTCCTACCACTATTACTAGTCTACTACTGCTACTACTACTACTACATTGTTTTTCTGTTTTGTATGTATTTGTCATGAGGTGAATTCTCTTTGCGTTTTAGATAATATCGTTCCCTATCTTCTTTCTTTTTTCTCCAGGACATTTACTGTGCCTACAAGATGTACCTTGAGAGCGAAGAGAACAAGACAGACTGCAAAGACAGTTCTGGCGTATCTGACTTTGCATACCGCAAGTTCTACAACTTCCAGGTCGCAACTTCCCAGCTTGTAGACTACCTTCAGAATGGGATGTTGACGATATCGGTATGGGGTCGGCAGGAGCCAAAGACATCGTCCAGGACCAAGAACCTCAACACAGCCCAGATCATGATGTCAGAAACCCTGGCCAAGGGATCCAGTTCAGCATCCGTGGCGACACTGGAGACGGTAATACATGAAATAATTTTGTATCTTTTCTGATGCTAGAAATAAGTTTGGTTATTGTGCAGTCAGTACTCAAGGATCAAGAAGAAACTATAGCTTTTGTTGGTAAAGGCAGACCAAGTCAAACGTGGGCCCTGTTTCATAAAACCTGTTATCAGTAACAACTGCCACATTTCGTGACAAATTTTCTCCCTGCCAATCAGATGCAAGGATTTCAATCGCTTTTAACAGTTATTGCAACTTGTTATTGATAACAAGGTCTTTGAAACAGGGCCATGGTTTATTAGTCCACTATAGAGAACCAAGTGTCAAGCTTATTATTCTGTACAAATTACTGCAATTCCCTTAGAAAATAAATAATAATAATAATAATAGTGATAATAATATGACTTTTTTACCCAGGGAACCCTCATCAGTATTATATACTGTTCTCCCTGAGGGCCCTGCAATCATAAGTGAAATGAATTCAGTCATGAAATGAAAAAAAATGAGAAGTTAGTTATTGGCATTATTTTTTTGGTTTGATCAGTTAGCTACAGAATTATGATAATTTTTATGCCTACGCCCACCGAAGGTGGGTGCCGGAGGCATTATGTTTTCGGGTTGTCCGTCCGTCCGTGCGTCCGTCCGTGCGTCCGTCCGTGCGTCCGTCCGTGTGTCCGTCCGTGTGTCCGTCCGTGTGTCCGTCCGTCCCACTTCTCGTTACCGCGATATCTGAAGAATCATTTGAGGTAGGAACCTCAAACTTGGTACTAGTATGTATACCCATACGAAGATGAACTGATTAGATTTTGGGGTAAGTAGGTCAAAGGTCAGAGGTCACAGAGGTCAATTTACATGAAATTACATAAGAATTCTTGGTTTTTAGCACCGTTACCACGATATCTCAAGAACTATCTGAGGTGAGAACTTCAAACTTGGTACCAGTATGTATCCCCATAGAAAGATGAACTGATTAGATTTTGGGGTAAGTAGGTCAAAGGTCAGAGGTCACAGAGGTCAATTTACATGAAATTACATGGAATTACTGGTTTTTAGCACCGTTACCGCGATATCTCAAGAACTATCTGAGGTGAGAACTTCAAACTTGGTACCAGTATGTATCCCCATACGAAGATGAACTGATTAGATTTTGGGGTAAGTAGGTCAAAGGTCAGAGGTCACAGAGGTCAATTTACATGAAATTACATAAGAATTCTTGGTTTTTAGCACTGTTACCACGATATCTCAAGAACTATCTGAGGTGAGAACTTCAAACTTGGTACCAGTATGTATCCCCATAGAAAGATGAACTGATTAGATTTTGGGGTAAGTAGGTCAAAGGTCAGAGGTCACAGAGGTCAATTTACATGAAATTACATGGAATTAGTGGTTTTTACCACCGTTACCGCGATATCTCAAGAACTATCTGAGGTGAGAACTTCAAACTTGGTACCAGTATGTATCCCCATAGAAAGATGAACTGATTAGATTTTGGGGTAAGTAGGTCAAAGGTCAGAGGTCACAGAGGTCAATTTACCTGAAATTACATAAAAATTCTTGGTTTTTAGCACCGTTACCACGATATCTCGAACTGTTTGAGGTAAGAACTTCAAACTTGGTACTAGTATGTTACCGTATACGAAGATGAACTGATTAGATTTTGGGGTAGGTAGGTCAAAGTTCAAAGGTCACAGAGGTCAATTTACATGAAATTACATGGAATTAGTGGTTTTTACCACCGTTACCGCGATATCTCAAGAACTATCTGAGGTGAGAACTTCAAACTTGGTACCAGTATGCATACCCATAGAAAGATGAACTGATTAGATTTTTGGGTAAGTAGGTCAAAGGTCAGAGGTCACAGAGGTCAATTTACATAAAATTACATGAAATTACTGGTTTTTAGCCTTGTTATCAAATATTTCTAGTTTTATATGAAAATGAAATGAAATAAATTTTTCTGTCTCCTGTGCATTTTAAGTGAAAAGATTTGTCATTTTGTTGGACCAGTCCTTTTTAGAGTGTACATGTATGCCATACATTTCCAATCTGGTGATGGCGGAGGCATAAATTCCGACCGCGCGCGGTCGAATATTCATCTAGTTACTGAATGAAGAGGTCAACACTTGGCTCTCCATTAACCAGTAAACTGGGTCTGCAGACCCACTTAGTCTGGGTTAGCCTAGACTTAAGTTAAGTACACTTTTATGAATACTGGTCTATCATTAGTATTACTAAAAGATTTAGTATGGAAATTTCCATGAGCTGCGAGAAGTTTAGAAAAGGGATATATTAAGAGATTAGATGTTTCTTGGCTGGACATGTACATTTCCTAAGTCCATCATCATTATATGAAACAGAATGTGTGCACCCTTCAATCTTTAAGCATGGAACACTAGATAATTTTTCACCTTTTTCTTATTTAGAACTATCTGAAATATTCTGATAATGTATCAAGGTAATTGAAATGAGTTTTTTTAAAGAAAAAAAAAGAAGATAGAAAGGTATTTTGTAGTGCTTTGTAGGAACTTTGAAAAGATTGTAGGCTTGTCTAAATCTCAGTTTACCTCTGCCTAACTTAGTATTTTGACAATTTGGCATTATTTTCTAGTGTGGCCATTGTTTTGTTTCTTTTTTATACAACAGTCTTCAGATGGAAGTGTAAGTTTTACATCAAGCTATCTTGCCACAGTATACGTAGCACTACCACCATAATCATTTATTTTTCAAATTTTGTTTTGGGTTGTATTTTGTTTGTTGGTTTCATATGGGTATTGGAAATAAAGAATATATTACTTTGTTTTCATTGCTGTGTGCTTTTAAATTTTTTCTAAATAACTGTCTTTCTATTGTGCTAAGTGCTTGTGTCATTTTTAGGTGGTTTTTTCCAAATCTTTCCAGAATTATATCATCCTAATTTGAATATTTCAGTTTTTTATCCTGTCCAAATAATGTCCAGATATAAGTCTTGAAACTCTTTTTGGAATCACAGTACCAAATTTTTTTAGGGCATCACCTCATCTCCTCATATGTTTTCATCATAAGTACAAATGCCTTCTGATCCAACTACAGTGAAACCTGTCTATAAAGACCACTCAAGGGAGACAAGAAAAGCAGTCTTTATGAGCAGGTGGTCTTTATAGACAGGTTCCTTTAATGCACGTTTCAATGAGAACTAATCTTCTAGGGAAACAAATATTGTGGTCTTTATAGACAGGTGGTCTTTCTATACAGGTGGTCGCTAAAGCAGGTTTGACTGTAATTAATTAATGCCTTCTTGGTGGCCTGTTCTCATTGCTTCACTCCTGTCTGGTGCTGTACTATTTGAGATATGTTTTGTTTTATCAAAAAATAAAAATAAAAATGAAAATGTCTCACTAACTTGATTATTTTGCACAGCAACACCTTTTGCATTATTTGAATAAAGTGACCATAATCTTGTTGGGAATATTTCATTTGGAGAAGAGCTTTTAAACAAGTTTGTAACTGAGTCTTAAAGGATGTATCTGTTTATTGGCGAAAACAGCACACAGATCTAGGTTATATCTTAGATTTGACCTACTTTTATTATGCATCTTGCAATTGAATTGCTGCTTAGAAAGAAAGATATTGTGACCTGTTTATAGTGTTACATATATCTGGGATGGGCAATTGATCCATGTCAGAATTTTGAATTATGAATTTATTTTCTTGACTCTTTGAGATGGATATCTTCACATGTTGTATTATGAGTTTGAGCTTGTTTTAGGGTCACTCATAACTTTGGTGAAAGTTTTGTGTAAATGTTGAGGAAACTTGATGAAAATAAGTTGGATAGGATGTCAAAATATAGACTTTATTTGCACTCAGAACCTTCAAACTAGATCCGCAACATAATTATGCACAAAGATAAGGTAAGAGTCTGTGTGTCTGAAATTACATCGTCACTTTTCAAATCCTTCAATACTTTTATACTGAAGGATATAATTGTTTTAAGCTCAAAATTTTGATTGAAGAACATTTTTGTTCTGGTTTCAGGCTATTGATACCAATAAGGTTGCCCATCATTTTCAACTGGCCATATATAAAAAGAAGCAGCAACGTATGGACATGAAAATGGTAAGATTTAATTTTTTTTTTTCAATAAAAAGCGTTATGTTGTTTATCTATCAGAAGAGTGAGCACACAACTTTTTTGTGGATTTTTGTAGTCTTTTAGTTTTGGAATGAAGGGATAAAGAAATGATATAGAGAAGTTTTAATCTTTCATTTTCAGATTTTTGATGATGTGAAAACAAAAACATTTGTTATAAATAAGAAAGGTTAAATCTCACTGTGCATCCATTTGCATCCATTTCTGCAGGGCACACAACTATTATTTCCTTGGGACAAGCTTTAAATTGTCTCAGTATTTTGCTCAGTATGATAAAAACACAATTTAATATAACATTGTGTAGTTCTATTGTATCTCAATACATGTACTGGTATTGCGATACCACATAAGTTCTATGATATACTTCCTTATAAACAGTTTCTTTCTCAAATTCTTTGTTTTATGAATTAAGTTAGTAGAAATTCATATCAAGTGAAATACATTGGAATAATAATTTGGTAGACCAAGAAAATCCTATATGTTGATCCATTAAGATTATAGTTCTCTTTCAATAACTAGTTGGGCTGTAAGTTCTTGGACCAATAGAGGAAGTTGTTTCTTTATTACCTATTTTTCAAGTTATAACACCTACCCCCCCCCCCCTTCTGTTGAATCTTAACAGAACCAGATGAAGAAGATGTTGGAGGTTGCCGAGAGAAACGGTAAGGAGCGCATCCAAGTTGAGGTCATCAAGCAGTTGATGATAGCATCCAACAATCAGATAGCTGACAAGGTCATTGCTAGGATACCTAAGGACCAGGGAGGTGGACCAGCAGGAGGAGGAGGAGGTGGTGGACGTCCATCATCAAGTAAGTTGAAACTATAATCTTGAGTTCAGGTAATAATAATACTAATCATAATATGATGAAGGCACTGTAGTTACGATTACCCCAGCAATGCCAGATGCCCATTTAATACACCTTTATAGTGGAGAGGGACAAATGTGGGTAAACACCAAGTCCAAGGATATAAGAACCGAGAAATGATCGAACCCAGGACTTGTGGTGTGAGAGTCGAGAGCCTTCACCAATATACTACAGTACTGGAACAGTAATGGAATTCTCTTTGAAGAAAAACTGGTCCATAGTAGTAATGACTTATTGCTGTTTAAAGATGAGGTTGAGTTCGGGTTATGAGATTGAATTGTGAAAGAAACTGTCTCGGTCCAAAGTTGAGATTGACTAAGGAAGTTACACTATATATTTGACATGACTTTAGTCCTCGCATTGGGTTTAAAGGGGAAGTCCACCCTGTTTACAAGTTGGTTTTAAAAGAAGCAGAAAAATTAAAGGAACAGATCAGTGAAGGTTTGAGCAAAATCTGATTAGAAATACATGTAAGAAAGTTATGAATTTTTGAAGTTGTAATCAATCAAACACAAATCGGCATCTCCATGTTGTGTCTTGCGAGCTCCTCTCCCATTTGCCCTGTACCCCAAAAATATTTGATTTCCATTTTCTTTGATGGAAGAATTCAGACATACATGCACCTAAGATATAGTAATTGCTCATGTTTTTACGCAAAACCTGTATGAAACAAATCTATTCCTTCATCAAAATCCAAGAAAATTAGAATTTATGAGATTTTCTGTACTGATCTTCCTATTCCCTTCTCTACCCCCTCTCTCTTTCTCTCTCTCTCTCCCTACTCGTCACTCTTCTCCCTCTCTCGCTTTCTTTCGCTCTCTCTCTCCCCTCCCCCTTGTCCATTTAATGTCTCCTCTTGTCCTTCATATTCATATTTTAATTTTTATCCTTCTCCCTTCTAAACTCTTAATCCAATACAGAGGGAGGAGAGACCAGCTCATCTGTCTGCAATATTATGTAAAACAGGGGGTACTTATTACCCCCCTTTACCAGAAGGGAGTCTTGAGTCGTCCAACTTTACCACAACCAGAACAACCAAAGATATCGTGACCATTTTGATAATCACGCCTTTTTGATGTATTATGGGAAAACTGTATTAAATTCATTTGTACTAGATGGAGTTTATCAAAGTGTTAGAGAGAAGAAAAAAGTTTTACTCACACTTGTGATAAACTTGATGTAAAAAACAATTTATGGAAAGTTTCGCCATTGTTAGTCAGTAGTTCTTCTGTTGTTTTGCAGCTTTGGGCAATCAGGGAATGTGTATATATTTACCCTAACGAAGTGCCAGCTTGTGAGGTACAAATGTTGCAAATCATTTGTGATGATGTAAATATTGGTATGGAAATGAAATAGTTTTGGTTTGGAATTATTCTGTGAAATTATGGTTGATCAAAAGGAAAGATCAAGGTTCATCTCCATTGAGTTTCATAGAGATAGTTGTTTTTTGTCATGAATATATTGTGGAGAAAAGATGTTCTTATGCATTGATTTTTACGAATCTATCTTCCTTGGAAATCCACTTTTTGTATAATTGTACATTTTGGGGCAGGAAGGGGACTTACAAATTTATAAGAATTTTACAGGATTATTGGGCATTTTATTCAATTTCGAATGTGGTAGAAGTATTGTTGTAGGAGCAACAGAAAATTGCAAACATTCCTTTATGAATTTCATAATCAACAGTATATTTTCTATAAAATTGAACTATTGTGCTTTCAATGTAGATAAAAGTTTATTCTATGAAATGATGTGTATATTCTGAAATATATTCTTTGCATATACTTATTGGTATTTTCCATGTATACTGCCTCATGCATATTCTCTTTAACATGCATATACTGTATACATATAATTTAAAAAATTAATCAATACGTGTGTCAATATAAAACATAAAATATCAAACTTTGTCTGAACCTGATAAATTCTGACTGAGAAGTTTAATTTGAAGGTGTAGAGAAAGCATAGGTTGTTACTGAATGAATTGAATTTTGTCTTTCACCTGTAACTCTCAAATACAATCACCTTGATTATCATGTATATAGTTTATATTTTTTTTCCTTGAACTGACTTCAGCCATTCTTTTGGTGCAAAGTATGTACTACTTGTTATAGGTTTATATGTACTTCTACTACATTCCTTTTTTTATTACAAGGAATGATGAAATGTGTGTGTGATTCTTAATTTTATAAAAGAATATATATTATATTTACATTATAATTATGCACATGTGAATTAGTTTTCTTCTCTGTTTTGATTTGCGGTTATTAGATTTCCAGTGGAAAAAAAACTCTTTGTAATTTCTACTGGAACTGAAAACAAATCAAATCTAGCTTAATAATATAATAATAATAATAATATTGGGTATTTTATAGCACTCATATCCACCACGTATAAGGTGCTCAAGGCGCTCCAATATGAGAGGAAAACTGTGCATGTAATTGCTTTAAAAGGTTTTTAGTGTAATTTAGCTACAAAGTGTAATACCTCACACCTAACAAACCTCATATTAATATGTATGTGGGTGTTTTGTAACACCATTTTCCTGGTACAAAGATTTATCTTTGCATTTATTACTTCATTTGATTTTATAAATGTGTTTGTATAAAAGATGTTTGATTGCAATGGGGGGAGGGGCGATATTATGGCAATATTCTATCCTCTCTATCGGTTTAATAGAGTACATGGATGATCAGATTCATGAATTTTATATTCTAAAATGTTTTGAAAGGGATTAGTTTGTGACTTACTACATGTACAACAGTGAAACCTGTCTATAAAGACCGCTCAAGGGAGACAATAAAAACTCTTTATGAGCAGGTGGTCTTTATGTACAGGTTCCTTTAATACAGTGAAACCTGTCTATAAAGACCGCTCAAGGGAGACAATAAAAACTCTTTATGAGCAGGTGGTCTTTATGTACAGGTTCCTTTAATACAGTGAAACCTGTCTATAAAGACCACTCAAGGGAGACAAGAAAAACTTTATGAGCAGGTGGTCTTTATGTACAGGTTCCTTTAATACAGTGAAACCTGTCTATAAAGACCACTCAAGGGAGACAAGAAAAACACTTTATGAGCAGGTGGTCTTTATGTATAGGTTCCTTTAGTACATGTTTGAATGAGAAACAGTTTCCAAGGGGGGAAATGGTGGTCTTTCTATACAGGTGGCCGTTAAAGCAGGTTGGACTGTACTTCAAAATGTAACAAGTATCTTAGTCTGCAATGAGACATACTGATATTGCTGATCAAGATAATCATTGAAATCCTGTCTTGTGTTAAAAACTAAAAGAACATCGGATGGTTGTGCGGTGCATTCAAGTTTCCTCACAAATTCAGTGAAAGCGACCATTTACTTTTAGAGGGTTTATTATTGTGTATGGTATCTATTGATGATCCATTAAGAGTTAATTTTGAAAAATATGTAAAACAATTGCACTGTCCTTATCATCTACTAATTATCATCTAGTGTATCAAATTTCTGACTGAACCATATAGGCCTACTAATCATGTCCATTGATGTGAAAAGTTTGTACATATTGCATGCATTTATGTCATATTATTTGTAGATTATGTTACTTCAAAGTCTTTCATTTGTGTTGTATAAATTTGTATGAATATAGTTGTGATTTAATTCTAGTGATATGAATGTGTGAATACAAGATATTGTAAAAACTATCAATCAATAAATAAGCAATACGAATATACAAATACGAATTTGCCACACATATTTTTTTTATTTGTAGCAAAAATCACTGTTACAAATTGGCAACAAGTTTATACAAGACTAGTACATTGTACATGTAAACATTGATAAAATGAAACAAGTATAATTCTACAACATGTGAAAAAAAGGAGAACAAATAATAAAAACACAAAGCATGTTTTTCTTCTTAAGCTGTTGTGTAAATCGACAAATATGTCTCTTTTGTTATTACTTTTTGTGTATTCCTATCCTTCTATACAATCTTTCTGAGCTAGTGTTGTATTGCACTCTGTTAACACAGCACACTAACATATGTCTGCTGGTTGTGAACACTGTCTGCAGAGCATAGAGAAACGTATGTTTCACCCAAGAAATTTATTTTTTTTTTTTTTTTTGAAGTTGGAAACTAAAGCCTAGATAATCTATGATACGTTGATTACATAGAATTGCTACTCTTATTTATACACATATTGACATTAAATCATGAATAATTCCTTTATCCTAAAGAAGAAAAAAAAAAGTGTGTTTGACATATACCGCTTCCCGCATTAATTCATAACATTTCGACAAGCTTCGTATCAGATACCGTGATGTCCAGTTCTCGTAGTTTTCACAATTATTTGGGTATTTATTCTGATAGAAACATACGGCAGTCATGTGTACCTCCAGTAACTTTCAATACACCCGTTTGAATACTTGAATAACACATGTCAGTTATAGAGAAAGAAAAAAAAAAAAAAAACGGAAATAAACTCAATATTTGGGTTTGCTCTTCACTTAAAAAGGCTTTTGATTAATATAAATAATAGATGGGACCTAATCGTAAACAAATGTCCCGTCGGCCTGCCCCTAATTCATCTCTCTACGACGGTTTAATAAAAAAAAATCGTATCCGGCGTCATATTCTTCGAGAAACGAACCACTTGGTGACGCCCCCACCCCTCCCCTCCTTGCCCATCCATTCCAATTCTTAATAATCGTCCAGGAGATTGTACATGATTCTCTTCACAAATGCTGTTCACAAGGAGGGAAGAAGAAGGAAAGAGAAAACAATATATTGAAAAAATATTTGAAAAATTCACATCAATTAATGCACCAGATGTAGATGAAAAATGAATATGACGGTGTCATTCTGAAAATGGCGTGGTAAAACTGCAACCGAAGATGATGCAATGACTTCTTGGAAAATGTGATAAGCGACACCAGAATGTAATAAGCCAATATCAATATTTATTATCCCACTACGGAATAGGCAAAATAGGTATTGGCATATCACAAACTTATGAAATGTGAGCTTTTATGAAACACTTCAAGAGCAGCACATCAGAGCTGGATGATGAAAAATCGATGAATTCTGACCATGAAGTGATTCATATCATGAAAAAGTCTTGAAATCGTGCAGATGAATGTCTTAAACTCCTTAAGAAGTACCAACACATCTGATACATGTTTTATCGATTATTTACGTCACCTCTTACTAGTACTGTTTACTAAAAGATAATATTTTATTAGAATCAAAGTTTATACTTAATCGTCAACTCCGATCTGTAACTCAGATAGGATGGACGAGCCCCGGAGAGACAAAATGTTGCTTGAAAATGAAAATGATCATGATGAAACCAATGTCCCCATCCTCCATGGACGTCGGGGTGATTCAAGTGACAATTTATGAAGTAAATGAAGATGATGATGATGGTGGTGGTGAGAGTGAGTAATGAAGATGGCGGATTGATGGAATCGTTCGCTACGCCCCCCAAACGGACAATGACGAAGATGGTGACGATGACGTCAGAGTCTCGTACATGATTGTGACTTCATCAGCTCGATTAATAATTCTCGAGCACATTGACCATAATTTTCTTGACAACATCTGTGCCACGAGGATAAATGGAAGTAAAGTGGAGATAAGAGACGACTGTTATTTTCTCACATACAATCCATGAAATCAATTAATGGTACGTGGGGTACGTGCAGAGCTCAGTTTCAAACATCAAGTTTTTCATGCATTTGTCATACTCTATGTTCAATGAAACAGATGCAGGGAATATACTTTTATAAGTTCCTTATCGCACAATGTCATGTGGTAAAGAGTAACGGAGCGAATATCTAAGTGATCTTACAAGTATGAAATATATAACTTTTTTTCGTTTAGGCCTCATTTTGCATTATTTTTATGAGTGGCTGTTTTGGGGGCATCATGACTTTTTTCCTTGCTATCTTCCTCCTGATATTTATGAAATTGTTTAATAAGTTCAAATTTACTTCTAAAGAAAAAATGGAACTTTTGACTTACCATTGCTAACATAGAACAGATACATTTTGTACAGAAAGATGTAGAGTATACAAAAACTTATGTTCGTCGTATATCAGGTGTATCTCTAGAGGGGGTGGGGTGAAAGAATGTGATTCCCTCTTCAAAATTTTGGTTGGCAAACTCACTCACAACTACTGTCGACATAGTTTTATATGTGAATAAATTCTTTTTCTTCTTTTCCATTGCTTGTTGGAAATTTTGTCGTAAACCCTGTTTGCATATTTGAAATGATTACTCTCTTCTTTCCCCGTGGTGGCTTATCGTAAAATTTGACCAGACCCCCCCCCCCCCCCCCTTCTAGCGACGCTCCCTTGTGTGTATGTTCTTCGGAACTTCCGTTACCGATGGTGTCAATGTGTATTGTGTAGCTTGTTGTAATTAGCTGTGCTGTGTATCAATAAATCTTTAGGAACCAGGTTTGGTGAAAATGATCAGTTATTTCAAGATGACGGATTGATGGGTGTATTCATAGGAGTTATCCCGCTGCATGCACTCAAGAAGCGGTCAGAAATATATTTCTCTCCTTCCTTTATCCTGACGCAGAGGTGGCGGAACATCGGGCCTGGACAATGGAAGTGGGGGCACCCTTTGTCCGCCAAACAAAGGTGCCCCCCCCCCCCCATTTCCATTGTCCAAGCCCGACGTTCCACCCCCTCTGTCATGGCATAACCAGTTCATGGCTTAAAATTTAGCAGGAAACCAAGGAAACCTGCTGAGCTTTATACCCCCTATGGTGTATGTTTTTCCACTAATGGAATTTCTTGCTGCTAGATCGAATATGGAGTAATGACTTCCCGAAGAATTTCAAACCTCAAAGCCCCCCCCCCCCCCCTCCCAATCTTGCCTCTTATACCCATAAGCATTATAAGCATATTATGTTCAAGGTTTTTTATTCTTTCGTTTTGGAGTAAAAAAAAAGTTATGATTATGAGTAAAAAGAAAAAGATCATCAAAGAATAATACTAATAAAGACATGCATTTACACCTCAGAAGATTTGCCGCAATTTTGTCGTTTATTTTGTAGCAATTTCACCATAACAAATTGGCAACAACTTTATACAATACCGGTACTCTGTTCATGTAAACAACGAAGAAATAAAAACAAATAACAATTCTATAATGTGTAAAATAAGGAGGGAAAAATGAAAAGCACAAATTGTAAAGCAATAATATAATAATAAAAAAGTGTAACTTCTTGCATGAGTTTGTCCAAGTTGTGTGCCTTTTGTAAACCAGTTTTTTGTTAATACACACTACATTCTTTTATTGCACGCTGTAATCACACTATAAATCTGCATGGTGTGAAATCTGAATGTCGAGTGTCAATTACTACTTTAAAAAGATCACTTCTAAAATCATAAATGTCTTTGAAAGAGACAAATACATATTCATCGTATAGAAATACCACTCATTCACTCTTGCGTTACATTATAAACAAACATGAAATATTTTTTGTGTGTGGATACAACAGATATATGCATGAGAGTCTTCTTCCGTACCACTCCAAAATCATTGTTACATAAGCATCTTGCGGGCTGAAACGATACTAATAATGATCTCAAGTTTTGTATTGGGTATATTAATTCCAAGAAGATAGGGAAGTTTGGATGTCCAGTAACTTTCAAATACGCCCGCTCAAATTGGTGTTAAATAACTGTTAAACGAAATATAATAACATAATATCGAATGCTTAACTGTCAAAAATACAAAGCGTTTTGTTTTGCATGAATACATACACGCAGATTGAAAGCAGTGTCCGTGTACAGGGACAAATCGTTTGGCCTCTATAAAATAGAAACTGAAAACGTTATGTCAAATGTTTTACGATTTAGTTCATAAAGCGTTGATATGTAAATAGTATTTGGCAAATACCTACTTGCTGAAAATGCTTTTACAATTAACTAGACTTTTGTCACAATATATACAAACATTTTGATGTTTCTAGATTACATAGATGTCTTTTCTTTTCTGCATATGTGTAGGCCTTTCATCCCATAATTGTTCTTAATTTGACCAATTGTAAATTCTGGGTTTGGTTTATCGTTTCTCGAGGAAATGACCTAATTAACTTCCGTTCGACCACTGTGTAACATCTCATGCATCGTCCAACAGATTGTTCGTGATTTTCAACTAATCATTTGCACAAAAAAGGAAGAAAATTGAAAGAGAGGATACTGATAGCAAATTTAACAGCAATTTCAAAATGAAAATGGACATTTCGCAACATCTCTCAAACTGAATGAATAACGATGCAATCACAAATTATTGTTAAGATGATGTGAAACATACATATTTAATAAGCCAGCATCAATATTACCCGATATACATTATCATAAGTATTGCAATCTTGCAAATAATGTATAAGACAACATTGGTAGTGGCATATCGTAAGAGTGATGAATGTGCAGCGTGATGAAGCATGCCACGATCAGTACTTCTATTTTTACCAGAGATAATTAAAAATTTTAAGAATTATGATCCAGAAATGATAGAAAAATGTGACGAAGTCTGAAAGCTGTACAAAATTAATGTAAACTTAAGAAGTGTATCAATGCATTTCATCGACTTTGTAATCCACCAGTTCACACATTCATTCAAAGATTTTACTTCTCCTATGCAATCGTTACTCTTGACGACCCGAAAGATTGCTCGAAGCTTGCCCGACATAGCAACAAATACTATATGCAATCAGCATTATATCTATATCGAAATACATTCAGTCATAACGGGCGAATGCAATAGTTCATCACTACAAGCACTTTGGGAAGAAGCATTCATAAATTTTGAATTCATTTGTGAACTGGTCTTTCTGTCATGATGCGTAACTCATATTTTGATGGACGAGCAGCAAAGAAAGAAAGAATCGTTCAAAATTTTGTGGATCATGCTTGAAACCATGTTCCTGTGCATGCTCAATGACTGTTGGAGGGGAATGCAAATTTTTTTTTTTAATATGAAGAAGAAGAAGAGGACGAAGATGATGGTGATGATGATGAGATTAAGAATGCAGATGACGCATTGATGGAATCGTTCGTTATGTCCCCAAAGCGGATAATGACGTTGATGGAGACGTCAGGTTTCCCGTACATGCACGCGATTTCTGGTCGATTTTACTCAAAACAATTCGTCATCAATTTCTTGACAACATCTGCTCCGGGAGGAAAAAAAAAAAAATAAACACACACACATACACAAAAGAAAGAAAAAAAATGTTACGTGCTCAAAATAATATTCAAATCATAGAAACGTGCAATAATCAATTTTAAAATGGTGAATATTTTCATTTCATTCTCAATTTATTTATCAGTCAATTTTATCTGAAAGTCTAGGCCATGTAAATATTGACGACTATTCATCTTCACTATTATGTCTTATTCAATTCGGAAAAACGAACTTTCTTTTACTTTTGTTTGTCTTTTCTTTTAATGATCATTGATTTTCATTAGTCCTCTTTTCCTTACTAGATGCCAAATATATCTTTTTCTTCCATACTTCCATACCTCTAATAGGTATTAAAACAAGTTACATACCGAAGGAAAACTTAATTTCTTTTTGTTCTTATATGGAAAATAAACATGCCATTTTGAAAGGTGGAACATTCTGAAATGATAACAAGGCATATGGAAATGGTTTTCTTTTCCTGCTTACAAAAATGCATTGATTTCAAGATGCAAATGTAGGATCATTCATATGAAAAGTATTACATCATTCATAGTGGGAAGCAATGAATTTCGAATGAAAATAATATGAAAAAATATGTTTACACTATACATCATAACTATTGTTATGAAAATCCTGGAAATCGCGTGATCAAATTTGATGGGGAAATCACACATCGATCCAATACCATTATAAGCAGAGCCCCAAACAGTATTGAATTAAATCTTTTGAAATGACTGCATGTTTAATTCATCTGGCTGACAATGGCCCACGCTCTGAATTATAATTTTATGTCATTCATTCAGTTTGTGGAGTGAGTGGTCGGCAAGTTCCATTCATTCCCTAAAAAGTTTGTAGAAGAATATTGTTATCTATCTTAAACTAAATTGTTGTTAATCTTAAAAAAAAAAAAAAAAAAAAGCCGAACACTTTGTGTGTAGTAACTCGTATGCATTAAACAAATATTCTCTTTTAAGAATAATTTAACATGATACTTGATATATTATAATGCTATTTGAATACTAATATCAATGGTAGGAAATATCAACAGGTTTGTTTTGAAGGCATTTATAATTTGTATTGAGGAAATAATATTATGCATCATTGAATGTATGTGCATACATGGGAAATCATGCTTTTTCACTGATGATAGTCCTTTGAAGGGCAATCCAACCATAAGAGTAAATTGCTCTGATGGAAAGCAGAAAAATCAGAGAGGCAGAATGGTGAAATTTGAACGAAATTGGGCAAAAAATAAGAAAGTTATGAAATTATGCATTTGTAATCACTATACATTATGGGAGTTTCAAATTGGCCGAATCTGTAATCTCGCTGTTGTGATGAATGGGAGGGCAACTCTCCGATTTGTTCCAATACAAAAATGACTAAAATGTCCTGAGTGTTTTTCAAAATCTATGACTAAGTCTTTCTATTTATGTAGGACCGAAAACAATATACTCTATCCATATATCCTGCCCCGAGGGAAAAGGCGCTCAGGAGAAAATTGGAAATTAATGCTATTTTAGAGTTCAATAATTTGTCCCGAAAATATGTCACAGTCGACTGTCTTATTCGCGAATTTGAGATTCCCATATTATGAAGAGTATTTAGTATGTAAATTCTAAAACAATAACAACTTTCTTATCACATATCCGATTTCGTTCAAACTACCATCGTTTCGGTTTCTCTGATTTGTCTGTTTTCATCCATTTCAACTTTTTTTTTAGAATGGTGGGTGTACAAAAATGGAGTTTGGTCTTACCATCGATTTGGATCATTCCCTTCTTGTCTTCCATACCCTTGATGATAATGTCAACTTCGGGTTCCTCCAACCTCTCTCCTATAAATGACAAAATAACAGCAGTCATTTACTGGGGATGATGAACGCCAATTTCTAAGGGACGCATTAAACCTTTCAAGACAATTGACCACATTTTGTGGTTTGGCTCAATAACTTTTGATTAAGAGCTATAAAAATATGCCAGATGCATGAGTAGAAAGAGCAAAATTTCGGCACACACTATGTCCATTTTGTTGGATGACCATATTGCGTTTGATGGCAGGAATTTATAAAACGAAAATAAGCTTTAAAATCCTTAATTGGCAACACATTAAGAGGTTCAAAAACATTGTTTTTGCTCGAAAATGGCATTTTTTCAACTTTTCGACAAAATTGATAACCTTGTATATTGTTTTCAAAGACATAACACCTTATTAGAACCATGTAGCTCTAAAAGAAAAATATTATTGTTGTAAAGTTGAAGAACAAAATGTGATCAATTTAGCCCTTAAATAATTCTTGACCTGAAAGGGTTAAGCCCGTTGCACATCAAATGGCGCCTCATGTGCAACAGGCATTTTAGACAAGTTACAATAACTGTTATAAGCTACTAAAATCCTTGACTCTGATTGGCTGAGAGCGAATTTGTCATAGAAATAAGGCAGTTGTTATTGATAACAAGTTTTATTGTTATAAGCTACTGAAATCCTTGACTCTGATTGGCTGAGAGCGAATTTGTCATAGAAATTAGACAGTTGTTATTGATAACAAGTTTTAAGAAACAGGGCCCTGCACCACGATGATCTTCAAAGATCCATGAGCTACAAAACTCTTCAATTTCATAACGAACATCGACTTTCAATCTACGCAAATTGTTTGAACTCTGTAAATCTCTGTGAAACCGTGCATGCGTAACAGCAATTCATAAAAGAATTTATTTTCAGAGCGCTATACAAATAAATTAATCGCACCGTATTTTATTGTAGAAATAAGTACATAAATTATAGTTTGTATTCCAAGTTACTGAAATTATCTTCCTGCCGTCCTGTCTAGCTAGTTTACACAACTTCTCATTTACCTAGCGTGGAGAGTACATGGCGGATCTCTCCGCAGTTGACAGTGGAGCTGTTGTCCTTGTCGAATACTTTCAAACCCTCGATGAAGTCGTCTGCGTTACCAAACTTGCCCGCCGTGACTTCCTTCAGCATGGGGTAGAAGGTCTCCCAGTCGACGCGGTCGTCTAGAATGAAGTCATAAGGAAATTCGATTTGATTTGATTTGTCAAATATAAACAGGCCTATACATCTAAAGGCCCGTATTCTGATACAATTTAAACCGACCCTGGGTCGAAAGTCGAGTTGTTTTCCTTTTGTTAAACATGACGCTAGACCGAGCGTTGGGTTCAACAGTATTAGTAGAATATAAACCTAAAGGTATATTTTATACAATGAAAGGAAATATATACTCTGACAGGATAAGCCGTAAAAAGCTGCATGATATCTCGCTTATTTTCATTGGGGTTCTATAAGAATATCTTCATGTTGATAAATACATAGGTATTTTAAACAATCTATATGTAATCAATACGCAAGACAAAAAATGAAAAAACCGATATCAATTAAGAAAATGATATGAACGAACTTATTTAAAATGAACAAATTGAAACTATATACAGCAAACTGAGCAAACTATATACAGTATATACATGTACAATACAAAAATAGACAATTCTGACTTAAAATAACGACAAGAAAGAAAGAAGAAACTTCTAATGAATGAGGGGGGAAAAGACAATAAAAACATCACGTTGGTATGGTAAAAGCATGCGGATCAGGGGGGGGGGGAGGGGCACATGCTACCCCAGGGCTAAATAAAATCTGCCATGTGATAACAACTGCAGGAATAAAATATTTCATAATTCATTTTATTTATTGTTCGCTTGATTTGTATGTATCTAGCAATATCACTGAGAAAGTTTTCAACATAATCGTCTTCGGGGGCGTTAGAGAAAACATGGATGTACAAAAAGGAATGGTCACTAAGCTATATAGATGACGACCCTCGACCTTTGTGAAAGTGGTCTCATTCTTGCACGAGAATTTCAGGAGCAATAAACTTTAAAGCATTCAAAAACCCCAAAACCAAAACCAAAACCAAACATTCGATTGAAATCATGTAAATGCCCACTTCTAAATTTATACTAAGTGATCGTGATCAACGTTGACTAGTCTAGCGGATCATGATCACTTAAATATATTCAGTTTCTTCCAAGAACCCCTGGTTGCCATGGTTACGAGCTATTTAAGCCAGCCGTCAGTACATGCTTATATTAGTTGCTGTTATGTCGGACATTCCTCAGACAAGCTTTCTAATCGTTTAAAACTAACTTTTGTTCGAGACGTATGCATGTATTTTGGAATACCATAGTAAGCTGGTATATTGAACGAACGGTCTTTCACTGTGCAACACCTTGGCACATACCAAAATATTTGTCTGGGCCCATATTCATAAAACCTTACTAAACATGCTAAACTATAGTTGTCAATTAATTGCATAGGCTACAGTACATGGCTAGTTGCCAACTAGGCCTAGTAAGGTTTTTATAAATATGGGCCCTGGTTTTTATATGGTTTTATAGGATGATGACGATGAGGATCCCTTGGACTGGCAGGGTGAGCAATGACGAAGTTCTGAAAAGAGCTGGAGTGCAAAGGAAACTGATATGTGAGCTATTGATTAGACAGACAGGATTTGTGGGGTATATACGTAAAGGATGCTTTGAGAACCTTGCACTAACGGGAAAGACTGAGAAGAAGAGGAGTAGAGGAAGGAGAAGAATACTCTGGAAGGACAGTGTGCAGAAATGGTTAAACTTAGAGGAAACAGGAGTAAAAGACCAGGGAAGGTTAGAAACAGATGGTCAATGTGGAACGCCATTGAAGTCTATAGATATGGCACCTATAGGGAGAGATTTAGAAAAATGGAGGGGCAGTTATACTGTTCTAGAACTTACACTCATCACGGTCGGGACCGATGACCTTCTTGAGGGACTTCTCTGTCGGGTTCCACATCAGTGACCTCATCACGTGACCGATGTGAGGAACAGCAATCTTGTTGTCTCCTTTCCTGTCCCACATCATGAAAGTATCCTTGTACTCTGGAGAGACCCAAAAAGGAGAAAAGATGGTGAGTTTCATTCATTCATTCATTCATTCATTCGGTCGTTCGTTCATCAAGTTCTTTCAAGTTCACCGTAGAGGTGTGGTGTCCAGTGGGTACGGTCATCGGACGGTAGATCACAAGGTACGGGGTTCGAATCCTAGCCCGGCCTATAATAGACCTGTTTACTAATGTATTTAAATTGATGCATGTTTCTCTCCAGAATCCTTAGTTACCAACTATTTAGTGCACCTATTATGCATAATGGTTGTTCACAAAGTATGCATAAAATTAGTAAACAGGTCTATTTGGCAAGATATCAATCTACATTTGCCACTCTCTAACCAGATGTAAATGTAAATGGGTATATCTCATAATGCAATGAGCTTCATAAGCATCAAAGCGTGACGGATAATAAGTGGCCATTATCAATATCCATTCATTCATCCGTTTATTTTCATTTTCAAACAATCATACATACATAAGATACATTGTATAATTTTCTTGCGGTGCGATTTTCATTTGTAAACGCTCATTTGGGCTGCAGTATTGTGTCGCTCGACTCGATTATCTGACTTGACATAATGACGTCAACGAATCTAAGAAATTTGTTCAATCTGTCGTCTTTGCTAATAAATAGTGATTAGCATTTTAGTATACGGCTATGGCATATTTCTTTCAAAAGATAAATTCTTAGAAGTTATTCTTAAACGTAAGGATAATGTTTTAGAAGTTTATTGAAATTGGGCCCAGATTTTAAACTATTCTGTACTTTTGTCGATATTGATAAATTGATAATGAAGTGTTTAGAGATGACAATAGATATGACAATGTGGCAAGAAAGCATGCAAGAGCTGGGGCGGAAGAGGAATGGAAATGCAGAGCAAGAAAGAGAGACGGGATAGGGTGAGGGTGGGAATCATCAGGATGGGTAAAAGAACATTCAGAAAGAGGAAAGGAACTGGGAAGATGAGGAAATGATATACGATGAGTAAAGGAGAGAAGAGAGAGAGAGAGAGGGGTGAGAGCAGAAAGGGAACTTGAGAAAACATGTTTAAGAGAGGGGGTACCGCTTCAAAACCGAAATTTCTATATTCTTCTGTTACATAATTTGAGTGCTCATATTTCATGAAGCCTCTGTCAAATCAAAATCTATGAAAAGATTGGCCTTTTTTATTCCTTGACAATATATAGGCATTCACCTAACAACAAAAATAGAGAAAGAGAGAGAGAGAGACTGAGTCAAAGCTGGCGCTTGAAGGAAATATGATCACGAATCGTGAAGATTTAAGGGTCAGATTTAAAGATTAAGTTCTCGAGAGTCATACATAACTTACGAGAGGTTGTGATTACGCGATTATATACATTTAACAAAAAATAAATAAAAATAAAAGACCCCAACAAGGAATCTATACAATGTTACTAGAGAGACTGTGTATGCATGAGATCGATATTTTCCCCACCTTCTTTACAGATCATTAGTTTCAGTTTATGAGGGATGCATATTCATGAATTCAAGACAATTATAATTTGTCCATTTCTTAAGTAAGAAATTAATAAATTCGTCGTGGAAAGGGTTTTGAGAGGGTGAAATCGAAATTTTAAAATTCTAAACTCTATACATAATATCAAATCTCAAAAGAAAAACGAATCCTAAAAAGGATAAATAAATGAGTAAATAGATACCCACTGTCCCTTTCAATAGGGCATTTTTACTAAGCGTGTCTTGTCTAATCTTGCACTCCTAGTAAATCGATTCAGATACAGATGGGGGAAATGTTATCTCAATCTCAAACATGATGTCTTTATCAACGAGAAACTAATCAGCTTACAAGCTAAACCAACTTGTCAAACATAACGTCATAAGTAAACGACACGCTACCCCAAGATCAGAGACACAACACGTACCGCCAAATTTGGTAAAAGGGTCTCTGCAAGCGCACTGCGACTGCGCGATGGACGATGCCTCGGTTTAGATGTTTCACATTCCAACCGTGGTCGCTTTCATGTCGTTGGCGGGGTCAGCTGCGATATCCCGAAAAAGGCTTGCCTGGTATTTTTCTTGGAGCTGGTCTGCTCCATCTTCGAGCTGTATGTTAGCCCTAATTATGCACCAGACTCTCCTCGCGTTATTACTTATCGCATTACGTTACGAATGGAGATGACATAATTTCATAGCAACATGCAAGTATTTTCACAGCTGTAGTGTTGCTTATGTTTGGGACTGGTTTGAAGGGGATCTTTATATCTCTATATTTAGCACTGTGGGTCCAACGAAAGTTTATGTGGTTTAAAGCACGTTTAACCGAGGCAAGCAAAGACTAAAATGTCTTTAAAGGATTATCAGAAATCACACAAGTCAAATGAAGTTTGCGACGGGTATTATCACAAAAATGTTGGTAGTAATAACTCAAAACAATGATAATTTAAATATGACGATTTGATATGATTAAGCTCCATGAAAAGTTCATATGTAGTGAAATAAATTCATTAACCCTCCGTTTAATTTTTGCTAGTAATTTAAGGTGCAAAAATATGAATTATGTCCATAGCGTCCGATAGTTTGAAAACGATTTAAAAGACGAATCCTCTCTAGTTTCGTCACTCTTACCAGCTATTTACACCCCTACGTTTCATGGATTCTTCCGTCATTATATTTGTGATTGTACTCTCTCACTTCTAAATTTCTTTCACTTCATAACATAATGTCCACTTATATGTTTCTTTCAAACTTTTGAAGAGCATGTTTCTGTTTTGACAGAGTAAGGTCATGAAAGATAAAAAGATGCGTTTATGAAGGCGAACCGTTATTTTAATGAAGATTTAAAGCCGGAATGAACATAATTATTTATCTGAAGTCTAAACGTGATTAGCACATGTCTTAAAGGACAAGTAACCCCACGTGATATTCTAGATGCACCTATTGTCTGCTACGTCTTTCCATGGAGGCTGCCATTTTGTGCATGACACGGATCATTAGGTACCATATGCATTGATAATAGCCTACCTTTACAACAGATACGTCGCTTTGTTCTGATTGTATTACGATTGTTATTGGCCATGGGCCTAGATAATTGACGACCCATGAGTTCTAATAGCCATCCTGTAAAGCAGATTCCTCGCTTTGTTTTGGTATTGTTACGATTGTCTCCGTCCTTGACGTCAATTCTCCGTCCTTGACGTATATTTTTTATGAAGTATATTTTTTATGAACAAATTAAGACCTTTTAAAAAATATATAAAACTAAACTTACATTTCAGAATATGTGACTTTATCTAATATATATTTGTCCTCTAAAAATCAATTACAAGTTAACGATGAAGGAAATTTTACTTGGGATGAAAAATATGTTCGTGTACACATAAAGTAATGGCAGCCCCCTTATTATTGCTAGCAGACGATAACTTGGCTGGAAAATAGTGATTTATATCTATATCCTGTGTTTTTACATGAAATTGCATGTATCAAATAAGAGGCATATACTACACCATTCAAAATAAGCTAATTCATACGCTGAGGTTAATTTCCCTTTAAGCTATAATACAAATTTACCCTTTCTAAATATATTTCAACTTTATTATCTTCCCCACAAATAGGCTCATCCATTGACTCTTTAAACAAACACGGATCGTCTGCATGAGGCATGAGGCTATTGCAAGGAGTAACGGGTACTTGGGAATTTTACGTCTCGTTTCATTTGTTAGATTCATGATTCATGGCGTCAATGTGGAAAAGGGGTATGTAATGCAAGTAAACAGGGGAGCGTTTCATCAAGCGTTTTGTCAGTGATTTTACCGCCAACTGTTATAAGCTACTGAAATCCTTGCATCTGATTGGCTGAGAGCAAATTTGTCAGTAAAAATCACTGACAAAACGCTTGACGAATACAGTCATAGAAGTGATGAATATATTATAATGGAGAAAGAACTCTCTACGAAAGTCATAACTAACAAAAGTCATATGCATCAGTAATAATTTTAGCTCCAAACAGATTGGGAAAACGGAAAGAAATGCACAAGAATTGTGAAGATGAATAATCCAAAATGATGAAGAGGGAAATAAGAACCAACTTCAGCACTAAATCAAATAAATCATAAGTAATGAGCCTAATGCACATATAACACGTTTCTTTCAGGCTGGCTTTTAGACATCACAATGAATGCAGATAGAGACAAATGCAACTAATTATGAATTAAGAGTAAGTAGTATTTTATGAAATAAGATCAATAATCAAAGAAGGGAGGCGAAATGGTACTGGCAAATAATGAAGATGGAGAAGAATGAGAAAATAGCAAAGCAAAAGACGCAGCAGAAGAAACATATCAAGAAGAAAAAAGAAGAATAGGAAGGATAAGGAGGAGGGGAAGAAGAAGAAGAAGAAGAAGAAGAAGAAAAGAAGAAGAAGAAGAAGGGGAAGAAAAGAAAGTGGAAAAAATGAAGAAAGAAATCATACGATGGGGAAATTAAATATAGTGAGATAATAAGAGAAAGAAAACAAAATGCGAGCGCATCCATTTCAACTTTAAAAGGTCACGCAGGTCATTGATATACATGAGTATAGTAGAAGATGAATGGATACAGAAACATTGAAGGTTCAGATGACGTCAACTCGAATCCGAATGACGTCATAACCATTTCATGCTATGTATTGGAAATAAATACCTCTTACTTTCTCTCGCTATTATCTTTGAAAAGAAAGGGTATTAAACATATTAATTTTCTCTTCCTAATGCATTTCCAGTTGAATTTTAGTTCTCAGCAGATCGTCATGACGACAGTTAGAAAATGCATGTAAACTTCAAAGCTTATAGTAAATTTACTACTCACCCTGCATGTTGGCGTCTGAGAATTTGGGATTCTGAAACAAACAAGAAAAATTAAAAATCAGGAATAAAATAATCATTGGCAGATTGGATTATACACATGTATAATCAATGCTTATGCAAAGCAAACCCCACCCCATTCCCGTCCCATTAAAAGCCTCTCACCGTCACACCCATATGAATATTCATGAGAACAATCATACTACGTCACCTCAACGAACGATGTACTTAAATATAGAACACATATTTCGAATTTGGATGACCATAGAAATATAAAATGATACGGTGATTATTTTGTATCACCTTTTATTACATCGTCAATTGCTGATGGGAGCAGACAGTCCATACAACTGTAGGGAGTCATGATGATAACGATGATGGTGGAAGATGCCCCCTGTCCGCCATTAGAGGCAAACCATATTATACATAACATTTAACTTGATAATTCCTTTGAAATAATCACTTGCATGGACATCGACATTCATTTAAATATAACCATTATTGCAATCACATAATTAAGACATTTTCATCTTCATCTGTATTTTTTTGTGAAAGATTATCAAAAGAACCTGCACCATGATGCAGTCATATCGCAAACAAAATTGGCATCGACATAATGATATTGTCACTTCTAATATTGCCAAAATGTGAATTTATATAAAATATTCAACACAATAATGAATTTGAATTTGGCATGCATAAATGCATATCACAAATTAACATAAATGTAGCTATATTTTTTAAGTCACGCCAAGTTTATATTCTTGAGCGAGTCATAAAAAGAAACACTTCTATTGTCTTCAAGCCATTGTTTCATTCCAAACGAATGAAATAAATAAATATTGCAAAATCTATTTGACGTTAAAATTGTTCATCAACAGTATCAATATGAAAATGAAGTATGAAATTAATACCAGCTTACCATTTTGGAAAGTTTAATCTGCGCTTATTCCGAGAAGAAGTCAGAAAAGATGCTGTGCCTTGTCGGATGCTGCCAAACCCGTAAAGAAACGAATCGACCAAGAGATCGAGGTATGGGTATAGGAAACGAGAACCAGCAAAGTCACTAAGCTCTATTACCAGCCTCACTGCGCAGGCGTAATGATATGCAGAATATGCCAGGAATGCCCATTCCATCGCACGGGGGCTGATAAAGAATGGATGCTGACGGGAGAGAAGGAGGATAGAAAGAAAGGGATGGAGAGTGAGGGAAGAATAATTCATTGTTATAATGTACACGTATACGGGGAAAGTGTAAGTGAAAGAGAGGGAAAGGGAAGACTGAAATAGGGGCGACCCCCAACCGTCTATATAAATCTCTGATAGATGAAGGAAGGAGTAATACAGTAATGGAGACGGAAAGGGTTTCTTGCAGAACAAAACGTTTTAAATTCAGGAGGTATTGTGGTAATATGATTTGGGTAGGAGGTTAGATCCAAGTGTAAGCCATTAAGGGGAAAAAAGAATGTAAATATTGTCTGAACATGATGTAAGGATTCAGAAAGATAAAATGCCCTTTATTATATCCAAGAGGGGCATACTGTCCCGCTCTGCTTTTCGAAAAATAATTACATAGGTCAACAATAATAGTGAATGTCAAAAACACACCATTATTCTTTCAAATAAGATTTGATATCATATAGCTATATAAGGATAGTAGAATATAATACACAATGTCTGGTAGAGATGGGGGTGGGGTTGGTTGGGGTGAGAATACAGTGCAAAGTAGTTTACTTCCTTTTGAAAGGATGTTTTTGCGAAGAGCATGAAGGTAGGGGCAGATCTATAGTATTCTGTATAAAGAAAAAAATGGGGCACAGTTCAGAAAAAATGAGTGTGAATGAAGCTAGATTGTTTTAAAGGTGGGCAATTAAGCCGGTGGTGCCCCCTTTAAATTCGAGTTACACATGTAGGCACAGGCCTATAGATACAGATATTGTGATACATCCTGAGCAGTGTGGTGCCTCCAAGTGTCCTTCAACTTCCGAGAATGATGTAATTGATCAAGCCATGATCACGCACTGACATTTTGTGTTACTAGTAGTTCCTGAGACGATTATATGTAATTATAGCTTTGCATGCAGCGCATCACACTTCGAAGGAGATAGAGAGAGAGAGAGGGAGAGAGAGAGAGAGATAGAGAGAGATAGAGTGGAGAGAGGGGATAAAGAGAAAAGGTCCATGTTTGACGTTTATACTGGTAATCATGGATTGAAGTAATAATTCGTTTTCTATTCAAAGGCTTTAATTCTAAGCTTTGCACTGGCTTTGTTGTAGGTGGAAAGTATACTCTAACCCCCCCCCCCCCACCCACCGGACCCCTGCTGGTGGAAGATGCTAGTTGGTGGAGACCCTGTTGAGATTTCACGTCACCATAAATTGCAACAATTTATTCATAATTTTGATGTCCCCCTTTTTCATATAAATCGTGAATGATATCAGGTCCACAGAAAGAAGAATCATGCTAGTTATAAGCAAGGGAAAAAAATGTAAATGTAATAACAAGAGGGGAATTTTTTCGCAGACTACTCATTCAGATCAAGGAACAATGGTAGCAGACTACAAATTGTTGAAGATCGATGAACCACTATTTATCGCATGATGGCGCTACACTAAAAATATTAAACCGATATATTTAATAAAAGCTTCCCTGATCGCAGCGGTGTTTCCGTAGTGTAGTGGTTATCACGTGAGTCTAACACACTCAAGGTCCCCGGTTCGATCCCGGGCGGAAACACATTTTTGCAAACCATTTTAATGAATACTTTGATTCGTTTTTTTTTGCCATAGATATTTTGTTGTTGCTCGCTTGTATCTTTTCAGCCTCGATTTTATCCATATACAATGTATCAGGGTACATTTCTTCATTTTTAAGAAGTGTTCTAGTTTGAGGCCATGTAGTGAGTAATCCAGTTATCATTCAAATCAATTAAGTGCGTTTCTGCTTGATAGTGATGCATTTATCTACGTAAATATGATTCTAATGAATAAATGTTAGCAATAGTATGCCCCCTCCTCCACAAAAAAGAGAAAATGAATAGAAACCCAGGCCTTGAATTATTATCTTCAAGTGTTTCATGAAAAAAAAGCTATTTGAGTCTATTTTTGACTGAGTGCATATGTTGTACAATTTACATGCATTTTTTGTTAAAATAACATTAATGTAATAATAAGCGAGACAAGGCTTATCAAGTATTTTTTTCCCAAACACTGAGGAAAAAAAAAACAACTTCAAATACTATAAAATGACAAGAGGACAAGAAATAAATTTTGTGAACATCTACATTACATTTTATTGAACATATACAGGATCTCAAATAGAGCAATATCATAATCATGACAAAAATATTTTGGATGCATTTCAAATGTTTCAAAATTATTATGAGCGGTTGAAGTATCACAACTAACCTAGTTGACTATAGCTATAGACTGCACTCTTGTATAACTAGAATCTGGAATAAAATCGATGATGCACACATTTAATATATGGCAAGACTAGCTATTGCCCCCATCATAAGTGATAAATAACCTTTTGAAGTTTCAATGGTATAGTGTGTGTATGGACGATAATGTAAACTTTACAACTGATTAGAGAGTTAATCTAATTGTATAAAAAAAAATCTATCAGATTTTTCACAATTGGTTGGCAGAAGGGTATCATACTCATACTGATGTCCATGCAACACAGCTAGGCACATACACAACACATTTTTGTGTGTTTTCAGAATAGACCTACACTTCTCCCCCCTTTTCTTTTATCTTTTTTCTTTCTTTCCCCCCTTTTTTTAAATTGGGGATCTCTACTATTCAAGAGGGGCCAATAACCTGAAATTTGAACCAGAAAAATCACCCACAGTCTCCATCGTAAATGCTAGATAATATGAATTAGACCCATATATAAAGGTCCACCTCCCTGGTAAAATGCGGGGGTGGAGGGAGGGGTTGTTAGGGGCATGTCAGATATTGATGTTTTACTCACCCAAGTTATAGACATTGCATATGAGGGTTATCATGTCAAATTCAAAATGCGTTCTGCATAGATTCCACACAAATTTATCCCTAGCTATCACACATGAAATTTGAAACAGCTAGCAGTCCGCTGAATGTCAGATGGGCATTAACCCTTTCAGGACACAAATTATTTAGGGGCTAAATTGATCACATTTTGTTCTTCATTGGCCACACTAATATTTTTCTTTTAGTGCTACATGGTTCTAATAAGGTTTAATGTCTTTGAAAACAATATACAGGGCTACAAATTTTGTCGACAAGTTGTAAAAATTGCCAATTTTCATTAAAAAAAACAATGATTTTGAACCTCTCAATGTGTTTCCAATTTAAGGATTTTAAAGCTTATTCTCATTTTCAAAATTCCTGGCATCAAACGCAGTAAGGTCATGCAACAAAAATGGACATAGTGTGTGCAGAATTTTCTGCTCTTTCTACTCATGCAACTGGTATATTTTTTAGAGCTCTTAATCAGAAGTTATTGAGCCAAACCACAAAATGTGGTTCAATTGTCTTGAAAGGGTTAAGACATACACTATTGTATGGAGTTAATGCCCTTCTGGCTCTCAACGGACAATATGACATAATTATTATTACAGATATTCTCTATTACTTTGACGACAGGAACAAGGACAAAAACAAAAATAAGTACGTTTTTACCGGTAGGGATGAATTAGTACAAACTCTTACAATACCAGTTTCTCGGTTAGAATTAGATTTAAATACAACATCAAATTAACTCATATAAAAGTTAAATAAGTATCACATGTACAATCAGTATAATACTAATGAGTTTGAGGTACAAATCACATAGCATAGCAGCATCTTAAAAACGAAGAAGTTGGATAAGGTGTTCAAAACAGTGGCATTCCTCTCATTAATGATAAATGCTATATTTTTTTTTTGGTTATGAATTAAAAAAAAGGGAAATTGCATTTCCTCAAAATTTCCTTGCATAATAATTCAAACACTCTGATCTGCAATGACAACAAGAGGTGTTTCAATAAAACATAACACCAACAGATTTTCTTACTTAAACACAAAATTTAAATGAGCACCAAACTGAAGCAAGGTCTTAAATCCATTCTAAGTGAATGGAAGTTACACCATCTTTATCTATACAAATGAGAGTGGGTTGGCTTTTAAAATCCAATACCAGTAAATGAAATCATTATGAACTAATACGATTATGAAAAGAAAAAAAAATCTATATGTAATACTACTGCATAAGTAAGTATGAAATATTGTCTGCTCAAAGCCAGAGGGACATCAACTTGTATCATAATAACAGAGTTAATGTCCTTCTGGTTCTCAACAGAACATACCAGTGTGTGTGTGTAATTGGGTTTTTACAGACGTGTATCAATCAGATATGATTATTTATGTCTGGGACCGACCTTTAACGTCACCATCCGAAAGACGTGACTCAGTCTCGAACCTGGGTCCGCTGAATCAGTTTATAACTTCCACTGGTAGCTGGATTACAGGCGCACGCCACAACATACCAGTATATATATATATATACACTGTAATACATTATATTTTGTAATGTCTACTGGAAAATTTAAGTTTCTACGTATTATTATCAAATCTATATTTACAGACTGTAACACGAAACAAATTCCATAATGTACACAAATACAAAAATAACATCATAATCACAATATTGCTGTGGAACATCAATGGCCATGTAAATATTTGAGAAGCACAGTGTCAGCAATTAATGATCAAATATACCAAGAAGTTACTACTTCTTGAATTTCACCACTCCTTGAATATACCACGGCTCGTATTAAAAAGGGAATATCTGGAAATGGTCAACTGCAAGAAAGATCATACTGCATTCCAGCCTGGCTACAATGCTCTCCACGGAGTGGAGAAGGTGCATAAATTGTGTGCGAGCCAGGCTGGATCCGATGACCGGGATAATAGTATATCTGAAAGTGCTTAGAGACATAGTACATGTAATAGGCACTATATAAATCCAGAATATTATCATTATTATGATATTATCCGTCACATGACCATGAAAGAAATCTGAACTCCATGTCATAATCCCCATTGGAGATGGAGACATATATATTCTTTATGAACATGTAGCAGTTGTTTTATCATTTATTTTACTGACTTCTAAATTGTCAGATCTAAAGTTTGATAATCATGAAAACATTATATCAGATTATAACTGACTTAATATAAATATAATGAATATGTTATTAATATGCTTTGTTTTCACTTCTACATATCAATGGTAGTGATAGTAAGTTTAGAAAAATATGTTAGTAGTGTTTTACCACACATATATATATATATATATTTTAGCAAAAATATCTGTGTTTATGGTATCAACTGTTGTCAATATACTTTTCAATATTTTTTAAAACTCATTTTTCAACAAGAAGTTTGTAAAAAAATGGCAGTAGTGAAATATGAAAAGATGTATACTTTCCTGTAAAATAGCGTGTCATAAACTTTTTATTAATTGACTGGAACACTTGAATAATCCATTGGCAGAAAAAAACAATCTTTCAAAAATCCTTCCTGACGTACCATATATTTTACATTTTCACTGAATTATTTATTCCAAGGTACCCTGATGAATGATTGTAATATTACATTCTTAAATGTTTTCAGCCTATTTTTTTTCCAATCATTTTAAAAACTTTATACAGTTGATATCCAAACATCACTTAAAGATGGATCGATTGTGGGGACATAAATACTAGCTGCATATGACATGATGCCCTTGCCTTTAATGCAGTTATAAAAAGACAGATACTAACACAGGATGGACAAAAACAGGTATGATGGATCTCTTATTTCATAACCTGGGCCCTGTTTCATAAAACTTATTCTCAATAATAACAGCCACAATCTATACCATATGTGCTAACAACCAATCAAAGGCAGTAGCTTCAGTAGCTTTTATCAAGGAGTGTAACTTGTTAGTGGTAACAAGCTTTGTGAAACAGGGTACTGGAAGACAATACTGAGAGTGATAAATAGCACAATAAAGGCACAATAGTACACAAAGCTCCGACATATGCTCTGGCAACAATTACTCTGGGCCCTGTTTCATAAAGTGTCTTGTCATTGATTTTTACCGACAAATTTGCTCTTAGCCAACCAGATGCAAGAATTTCAGTAGCTTATAACAGTTATTGTCGCCAGAGCATGTGTGGTACAACCTAGTAGACGACCGGCCATACTGATGGTGGTTCGCAGTCTGAAGGCTCTCCATCACCGCAGAACCTATTATAAGTCATCTTGGTGTCAAACCCAAGTAGTTGCCTTTCCTCAAAGATACGGAATGTGAAAGTGGACTGGCCGGTGCCTACGAAGTATCTGAAATACAAATGAAAATAAATGTTGTTAAGCACAGGGGAGATTTAAACATGGTCCATGAAATTGGCTTCTAAAGTATAAGCTACTCTACACCAGTCACGGTTTATCAAACTTTATGTGTAACAGACAATGCCTCATTATTACCTGAAATAATTGAATATACATGTATATATCTATAGCCATTACTTCATTACATGTGCCTCAGTAAACAAAATGAGAATCATTACTACAACATGCAGCACTGCTTTTTATAACTCAAATAATAATTTACATTAGAAATCAATATGTTCAGACAGATGAAAAGTATTAAAGAAAAATTGAAGAATTGTGAAAAATTTGCATCATGGATTCCTTAACTCCAAATAACAAGTTCAAGGCAAGTTTTCTTGTTTCCTTCAAGTTTATCAGTAATCGACTTGCTAGATTGAAAACGAAAAACCCACAAACACTGAAATAGAGTTTGTTGCAGCATGTTTGTAAACATATATGAAATTTCTCTCCTTCTGCAAATTTGTTGAACATTAGTGAGTTCATCAAGGAAAATAAAGGCAAAATTGTTCCTGGACATACCATTTCTCATCCAATTTACTTCCCCAAAAGTTTTGAAATAACTTCATATGAAATGCATACACACCTTGCATGAGCACAAATCCATTGATCTATAATAGCAACACCACCATCCATAAACTTGTCATGAACTGTCCTTGGAGGAATATAGTTGTACACCTCATACCCCTTTAGATGCACTTTCAACTGGTCAATTTCTGCGGAGTGAAAGTAAACATCCGATAGTTATCATGCACATGTGTGCGTATGGGTGCATAGAGTAGTCTACTCACAATTCGTTTTTATCCCAAAACTTGCAATTCTACAGAAGTAATATTTGAACCTGGGGTGGTATTCTGAGATTTATTTCATCTTGATTTTAGTGAAAAGATTTTAATTGTCATAACAACTTTTAAATTGCAACATTTCATTGGTGTTTGCGCAGATGAATTCCACGTACACAGCCACTTTTGCGCAGTCATTAACCAATGATGTCGCCATAAGCGTACATTTTGTTATGACAATTAAAATTATTTCACTAAAATCAAGATAAAATAAATCTCAGAATACCACCCCTGATATCTCGAATATAGTACTATATTAGCATGGAACCAAATCATTCAAAGCCCAGAATGCACTGGTCATTGGTCCTCTTAATGTTGGCTAGGTAAACCTTGGATATGGAGTCATTCCTTGTCATTAGTTCTACTATTGATGTTAGCATCATTCATTTCTTTTACTTATCGAAAACAAGCTGCTGAAAACTGCTTATTCAATAAAAGCGCGCCAATGGAGTTTTACTTGGTACTTTTACTTGGTACTCTGAATTTACATTAAGATTTTGAAAATTTCAAGAAGGTTTATGCTAACCATTTTTTTAAAAATATTTTGTTTCAAATATTTGGAGATGAATGCTACAAAAATGAGTAATTGCTGCTTTCATTGATATAACAAAAAAAAAAGATTAGTTTACTTTAAAAGCAATCAGTTGGTTCATATACTTGTAACTGATTGTTATTATTTACCATGGTAATCCAATCTGAATTAATACCATTAATAATTAATACTTGAAGAAGAGAGTATATTATATATGCTGTTATAGGTTATAGCATTTACAAAGTTTTTGAAGCCTAAAATGAAATCTTTCTTATCTGCAGATTGAAAGATATTTTCAATAGAAATAATCTTTATGGTCATCTGCCGTCATTCTCTCTTTTCATAAACAAAGTCAGAACTACCTGAAAGTATGATTATTCTTGGCACATATACATCGCTATTAAATTGTTTCTAAGTTTGTTAAATCCACTTTAAAAAAGAAAAATAGATTCCTCATTGTTAGAGGTGAAAATGACATACCACTAGCTGGGGCATCTGTTGCTACAAAGACCTTCTTCAGTTTGAGTTCCTTCAGCTTCATTTTAATATGCTTGGCTGCTTTGGGTAAAGATGCCACCTCTTTCCTGTTGTTTCTCGCAAAATCTTGTCTTCGGAGGTGAACAGCAATGTAAGGACCACCTTTGGCACTACCTGCACTGGGCTAGAATAAAAAAGAAAATAAATTGGTCATTCATAAACACTGGCAGATTCATGGGGGGGGGGGGGGGGGTGTACAACTACCCTTTGCCACCCCCCCTCCTTTTTAGACCCAATCTGTACACAGAAACTAAAGGATTTTTGTTTTGCTCGTCATAATTTTTTTTAGATTTTTGCCCCCTTCCCATTTACTGAAACCTGGATTCACCCCTTGGGGCAGTTATTGAAATTCTGAATCTACAAAAATTGAACTTGAACCTCAAAGACATATTCAGTAAAATATTGTTGACCAATGATATACAATATGATTCTTGTATAACATAATTTTTCCATAAACTCCAGACTGGGTTATCTCAGGCTTAATATTCACTGGGTGAAAGCTTTAACCCTAATTTAAAGGGAATCTTGAGTTCTGGGAAAGGTGAAAAATAATTTGTGAGCTTTCTAATTCCTTTTATGTCAGTTTGGAAGAACATCATAATAGAAACACTCCCTGAAAATGATTGCTCTTGAAATGCTCTTATATTCAAAATATAACTAGAAATAACTGAAATGTTCAAGTGGAGCGTTCATTCCACTTGTGTAGTCCCATATACCCATTTCTGTGTGCAGTACATGTGCTTTTCAGTGAGCTTGGGTCAATTCCTTATTTATTTTGATGATTCTAAGACAACATAGTATAAACATAGTATAAAACAATTCTTATGTAGACATGGTCAACCTTTCCCAATTGCTTTGAGACAGTTTTTTTCACAATGTAATTGCATGACCAAAACTCTACTTTATACCCCCCCCCCCCACCCCTTAGATCTGGGAGATCGAATGTCCGATTCACGCGAAATTTCGCATGGAGGTACATTAAAGTATTAGCGATGTGTTCATGTTTTCGTTTAAATGATCCACAGTTAAATATGCAAATTATGTGCATATTAATTACCAAAATATGCTAATTTTCCTAATTTCTACATAAAAAAGTAGTAAAAAGTATTATATTGACTCAAAATGTTGTTTATTCCCATATAAAATAACAGGGAAAATTTGAGCAGTAATTATCAAGTATGAATAGCATTTTTAGGATCGTGTTTGAATTTCTTATGTATTCCTTTGTTTTTCATTTCTGTTGTATTCTATTGTTCATATTTTTATGTTTTGTATTATTTTGACAATGATATTAGATATGACAACCATAAAGGCAAGGAAAAACAATTATATGGAAAAAAATGGATTGTATTTTCACAAGTTTCAGAACATGTCCATTCTATTATACACACATGTATGGAAAAGTCACTGTTTTGGAATGACCTTTGACCCTTAATTGTCATGTGACCTTCTAATACTTGGTCCCATCTTTGCAAATTTAGTACCAAAAGTTGCGCAAGACTTCAAAGAAAAAAGTCAAGACAGGATATCTTGATATCTGCCAGTTTCGGAGTAATCGCTAAATTACTACGGGGGGGGGGGGGGGCAAATTGACCCCCCCCCCCCAGTTAATATAGGGTTAAAGGGTGCAAGCTAGGATATTAACTAACAAAGTTTACACTTCTCTTCACTCACAAAAAAAATAATTTCATCTGTATGAAGTGATTTAAAATAAAATAAAAACCTTTTTCATTTACTTTGATATGACAGTAAACTTCTAAATTGGTTTAAACTCCTATCAATCAGATGAGCATCCCACAACTTGGCTGCAAAGGACCTTAAGTTAAATGTCAACTCCTCATGGTACATTCCAAAAGTTTTTGGAAAAGTACACGTATAAAGCAGATAGGAATATAACTGAGCATGTATTTTTGCCTTTGAGGCATAAGCAGTTGCCTGAAAAAAAACATGTAATGTGAGGGTACTGTGAGATCTCTATTGATACTTTAAGTAATTATATTCTCTTTTTTGCAAAAAAAAATCATATTCTTCACCTTGCTACTTAACAGTTGTACGACACATACTCTAATGACAATTGCTCCATGACCAAACTCCCACACCAACTGAATTCCGAACTTCAATGCTGAACCAAACTACACCTAACCCTAACCCTAACCCTAACCTAAAACCTGATTACAACCCTTAACCCTTTATCTCTGACACAATAACACCCGGAGCAAATGTTGAATCACCCTTTTACCTTCATGTCTCTCCAGTCATCCACAATAACTGTTTTGTCTTTATCATCGCTGGAATCCAGGTAAGTTTTTCGAAACTCGTCCCCGATATCTCTGAGAGGCTTAGCAAATCGTAGGCTTCGTCTTGCCTTCATGAAATAATAAAAATAATAATCACGGTATATGAAAATAATGAAAATAATCTATATCATTCCAATACTGCATACTGAAAATGGGTGTGCACTTTCCCCTGAAACACTGCTGACATAGCAGTGGTAGAATAAGAAATAGAATTCTTACATCCTGAATGTATCAGATGCTTGGTTTGGCAGCCTAGCTATAGCCAAGCTAAATATGTTAAGGGATTTGGTGTGATTTGCATGATAGTAAATTAGTAATACAAAAATGGAACATTAGTGCAATATTTGGCATTATAAGCTATTTAATCCCCACAAATGACATTTTCTCAAGCAGCAAAACCCATGCATAAATGATACAGGTACTATGGAAGATGAATGTAAACTAAAGCTCTCACAGATAGCGAAAGCTGAAAATTATTTGTCTATTCACATTTTTGTTATTTAGCATACTAAAAAAAGGGTAAAAACTAAATAATTGTATACCAAGCTCTTATCTAATAATGGAATGAGTGGTCTAAATAGTGATATTTGTAGAGAACTTCATATCACTGTGTCAACAAAATCATGGACTGCTTGTTCTAAAATGAAAATAACATTCACACAATATTTTTCACATCTTTCTATATGGATGAATGTAATGACACTAAAATACAGTGAAAACAAACTTTGTTCTACTGCTTCATATGCATGCATGCAGATGAGTGAGTCATATAATTCAGATAAAATCTGTCCTAGCCCCTTCCTCCATTTCTCTGTATCTTTCTCTCTCATTTACTGGTAATAACATCAACAATACGTAGTTTCTCCTGTACTGCAAATGATATGAACAAGAAGTTACTACAGAACTCCTTGACATGAAGTAGGGATTAGACATAACAAGAGGAAAAGGACAAAACAACTAAGAACTTATTCAAAGTAAAATTGCATGCACTACAAACAGTAGGAAATACTTGATGGTCACTTGACAAATGGATAAAAGTAATGAACAGTCTGGATAAAAGTAATGAACAGTCTGGTCAAAATATAGGAAGAAATTAGTTTTATAAAGGGTTAGTAGAATTAAACAGAGCAAGGTTAGAAGTCATGCACATAGAGAAATGTGGAACAATAAATTACAGTTTTGTTTATGACTTGAAGTGGCTTGAAAAAATAAATTAAATGACCCGACTTCCGGGTTTCTGTATGTATGAAAATTATGTCAATTAGAAATATGATGTATAGCATCAAATTATAAGTCAACCTTAAAGTCCAAATTAAAAAGCAAAATCAGGGATACAGAACCAATAAGCAGACTATCAAATATTCAAATGCCAAAAATACATGTCCTAGATAGAAATTGGTGTTAGTTGTGGTAAAAACTAGTACACGTATCAAACGAGGCTTAAATTAAGTAACGCTGTGTCAAATCATAGCATCAAGCTAGATTGATTTATGTAAATTATGAGTTAATTTGTTCAAGTCTGAACAGTGTTTCAAAGCAGAGAGATCCTGCAGGGGGAGTGAGATAATGTCCGAGCACAGATAGGGAAATTAGATGCTACTCATTTATGGAATCCCCTATAAAAGAGGAGGATGTATCTATCTTGTAAATGTAAGATAGGAAAAGTACTTCTGGTCATTTAAGAGCCTAGAAACACACACTTGAAACCTATTTTTGCAACAATTACTTACACATTGTAGCTAGCTGTGAGCACTCGGAAAGAATTAATATTTAATTTTAACAAAATGTAATGTATCAGTAAATATTGCTTTAAAGATTAAATGCAAAAAAAAAAAAGAACACTTCAATGTGTTCTGCATATTTCTTTCATAATATATTCTGTATAATAACTTGCAGGTGAAATGGCAGAAATTACTGAGGTCTGACTTACAGTAACTTTACTCTTTAACATTTATTTCTGTTATTCTATTATATTTTTTTTCTTCATGGAATAAGAGGAACAGATGATAATTCAAGCAAATCTGAATCTTGAATACCCTAATGACAGAATAATACAATGTAAAGCACTTTGATCAGTTTCTAACTGGAAAAGTAAAAATAAAAATGCAGACAGAATACCATTTCAGCCCATACACTACCAGTATCTGAATTTATATTAATCTTTCTGATGCTGGGAAGAAAAGAACGAGAGTCCACTTTTGCGGGCTAATTCTAAACAGTGAATACATCAATTTCTATATCAAACCCACCAACATAATTCTTTTTACTCTGGAGGCTCATGTGAAACAAATTTCAGAAAAAAATTCTTTTTACTGATCTGATAGGTCTGGATGTAAAAACGGTAAATCCTTAATAGCCCCTTTTAATGATATTTCAACCCATCCACCTTAAAGGTTAAATCAAACTAACCGATTATCAGACCTATTTCCATATTTCCATCCATCTATGTAATGGCTCAGGCCATCAAACTAATTCACCGACAAGGCCTATTTCCATAATTTTAAATTCAGCATGAACTTACGTTCCAGTATTCAACTTGTCCATAGTAATCATGAAGAACTTCTTCACAGCGAGACAATAGGACAGATCTAAGAAGGGTTGACCAGTAGGATGGATTATAGAACAGAAAGGAAAATTCAACAAGAAAGTGTACAGAAGTCAGGAATATTGATTTTAAACATAAAGTAATGAAGAAAATAAGAAGGGAAATTAGGAAATAAATGAGGTGGGAATGATATTATATCCCTATATACATCATCAGAAAGTGTTCTTGACTTATTTTTCAAATATGAATAACTGAATCTATTCTGTTTTTACTGGAAATGAATAATAGAAAGTAAATACATCGAAGTAAATATATCAAAAATAATAAATGTTTGGGTTGTAACCAAAATTTGCAGTTGAAGATTTTTATATCAGGGTGTGATCAGTTCGTGTCACGGTTGTCTATTTCATAATTTTCCAAGTTGGGAGGCTTGTAAAAATAAGTAATTAGATGTGATGGATTGCTTTATGATTTACTGTGGAGTGTATCACTAGGTGTACTGAAAAATGATAAAATTTGGTTGTTATTGTTACTTATTTAAATCAGAATCAATAAAATGCTCCATTTCTTAGAGTGGGAAATAGAAATTTTGTGTTGAATTCTCATTATCGTAGTCTATTTTTATCAGAACAACATGATCTTGTCTAATACTTTCACTTGCAATTACTAGTCAGATAAATTGGCTTCCCTATCAGACATTTGGAATTTTAAATCAAGCTTTAGATTTCAGAAGAGATGTGAAAAATGTGCATCACAGATGTAAATTTTGCTAAAAGTGTCATATTTTGACAACACCCCTGCTTTTAAATAGTTTGGTCCAAGAACTCTGGCACCTTAGAACCCTTTGAAGAACAAAATTTCTAGTAACTTTCAATGTATTTCATGGTAGTAATAGTCATTTAGTGTTTCAATTATTATTATGATAAAATATATTTGTGTCACGGACGCACAGAAATGCTCACTCTTAACCCTTTTGAGACAGTTAAACACATTTTGTGGTTTGGCTCAATAACTTTTGATTCACAGCTCTAAAAAATATACCAGACTCAAGAGTAGAAAGAGCAAAAATTTCTGCACACACTGTGTCCATTTTTGTTGCATGACCATATTGCGTTTGATACCAGGAATTTTAAAAAGGAGAATAAGCTTCAAAGTCCTTAAATTGGCAACACATTGAGAGGTTCAGAATCATTGTTTTTTCTCAAAATGGGCAATTTTTTTCAACTTCTTGCCAAAACTTTACCCATGTTTGTTGTTTTCAAAGACATTACATTTTAATAGAACCATGTAGCACTATACAAAAAATATTATTTTGTTGCCAATTTGAAGAACAACATGTGATCAATTTAGCCCTCAAATAATTCCTGTCCTGAAAGGGTTAACCGATCACGCACATCAAATGATCTGATAATGATATGTTTGTTGATTGACTTGTACATATAACAGCTGATTACACTACCAATCATATTTACCAGGTGCCATTATGAATTAGAGATAGATATTGAAAGAGAGAGAGAGAGAGCAGAGAGAGAGAAAGGAAGGATTTTCTTTAAAAGGAATTCAAAGCTTCATATTTCTGTTACCTGTGTGGTGCCGAACTGAATTACAAAAATATTTCCTGTAGATCTTATGATTAAAACAACAAACCAAATAGTCTTATTGAATAATGATGTAACTCTTTCATATATAAGGAGACAAACAACATTAAAATTACAAGAATATTACAGGCAATAATTTTTACCCTGAAATATGATTAATATTGCACAAAAAGGACCAGATAAGTAAGAAGAAAATAAGAAGAAAAAGATGCAAGTGAATAAAAGAAAATGAATACTTGCAAGCAGTATAAACCCTTAGAAATATCATAAATGATAACTCCTATACAATAATGATCTATTGATTATTATAACTACAGTATTGTTTGTGCTCAAAATTTAATTTTGAAAGATCAAGGGATCATCATGAAACAACTAAACTGAATATAAACAAATTTTAAGGTATCTAACCTCTACTCATAAAAAGTACCTCCCTACTCATGTGTTAAACGACAATGATATGCAATTGTGCTATGATTAATTTTCTATACAACAAACTGACATTCTTTTTCTAGATGTTAGGAAGGAGGAGATTAAATAATCTTACATTGTCATACTTACCAACACAGTTAGACACAAAAGCACTCAAAAAATGTAATGACACTACAATGGTTTATAATATGTATAGACATGGTGAGATGATAATCTATCTACTTTTATGTAGGGGTCGTGGTTTTAAATAGTCCCATACTACCAAATTGTTAATATTGACTTGTAAGATATAAATGTAACCAAAACATAATGATGCTGAATTAACATTGGTTGCACAGTCACAGAGGCCTCCATTTAAGAAAGGAATGAGCTCTTCAGAGAGAAAGTGATCAAGGCAAAGACGTTTGTTGAATGCAACAGTGTAACAGAAGCAAGAAGTGCAAGAGAAAGGAAATGACCACATAACCCATTACAGAAGAAAAATTCTGAGTAATTTTGCCACAAAAGTAACTTACTGCCCAATAATCTGACATCCCAAATGTATCATGCAGTACAGTTTCTGCTCTGTCAATCATAACTGATCTGAAGGTCAAAACACATAAAATATCAAGTTTCCTAAAACTTACCCATCTTGGTTTGGTCATTGCAAGTGTCATCACTGCAAAAAAACCTAGTTGGCTTGCGACTAAGATCATGATAGATTATTACAAACCTTACTTTCAAACAAGCCGTGTGAGTGGCTAATTAATGATCTAATACAGTCCACTTGTACCTACATCAAAATGTCATTACTAATCACTATTCTATCTTTTTGTTTCATATTTCCAAATTTAATAACCTTTACATAAATATCATATATCAAGTACTTGTACTAGAATTACTACAGCCATCTACAAACTCTTGTGGGCAGTTAACCCGATGCCCACACGGGAACCAGGTGGTCCCTGTATTAAGCCTATGAGAAAGAGAGAATTCAGACGGTTAACGGGTAAAGGTTTCAACTCCTTTTCACTGAAAAGGGGAAACACCTACAGTTAACCTTGCATAACTCGAAGTCGAATCAATCTTTTTGACCAAACCATGCAAAACATGTGGCATTTACTTCCTAAATCGAATTTTGCATAACTTGAACTATTTTTTGTGGGCCCAACAGATTCGACTTATGCAAAGTTAACTGTGTCTTTAATGTAAAGTAACATTTTCTTTAGATAAGCGGGAAAAAGTGAGATGAGTATCAATTCATATTACCTTGCAGTTATATTCTGCGTGAGGTAGGGGATGAGGGACCCAGCAACGCCCTGAATGGAAAGACACCTGAAGTTTTGAGCGTAAGCATCCGAGTATCCCCAGTACCAGCCTTTGTACTTCCCTTCACCATTCTTGTGGTACGTTGGGGGGTCATTACACTCTCTCTCATGCATCCTCTCCTCCCATTTCCCATTGGTCCAACCCTCTTTGTAACTCTGCAGATACACATGCTCGTCAATCACTGCTTCACCCGTAACTGTACATCAAAGATGATTCCAGTCAAGAAAGATACATTTACATGTACAGCAGATTATTTCATTCTTGTTTAAGTTCTTCAGCTAATGTTCTTTGTAATATCATGATTCCTTGTATAGTGCATTACTAAGCTATATTCTTAAAGTAGAACACTAATGATTTTAAATATTGGCTTAATACTTATTATTGCATAGATGGCATAAATTAAACAAGGTTATCCAAATTTAAAGCTTGGAAACATTTGAATTAATGATTATTATCAATTATAAAACGGTAAAATACAGCCCCCGATATAGCAGTTGAAAAGCTCCTTGAACGCTGCTGAGATGTGTGACGACACAAGAGGGGCGAGTCCTGTCTAAGCAGACGATGTCCCATAACATTATACACATTTTTCAGTGCCTGTTTTGTCATCTCCTCTTCACTTATTTCTCTTACTTGACTAGCGTCAGTTTTTTTTTTTTTTTTTTTTTTCTTTTAGCCCTTCCACAGGGTTCCTTTATTTACAAAAAATATCATACATAAAATTATACAAGAATAGGTATATATACATGCAGAATTTCAAAATGATATTCTTGGCCATCAATATACGAACATACATTTACAAAAATCAATTACATGTAAAGCAAATTCTTTTCAAGATCTACTTGGCAAACAAATTTGTAAGAAAAAAAAAACAACAAACAATCAGAAACATTGAGTAAACTGTAACCATTTTTTCATGAATTTCTTTTCTTTCAGATTTGTTTTACATATATATTTTTCCATATCATAGTAATATTTTATTGCTGACATGATGTTTTCAAAAAATGGTAAACAGTTTTTGCATTTGGCTACAAATATTTCTTTTCTTACTACAATCATAATACAGTTGAGGGCACTATTATTACGTCCATGAAACCCAAACAATTTATTTTGATTTGTAAGCTTAATGTGCATATTATTACGAGACAGCCAAAGCTCAAATTTTGCCCATATTTTGTTTGAATAAATACATGAACAAAATATATGCATGATTGTTTCTTCATTGTTATTACAAAATGTACATAGGTTATCTGTTACTAACTTAAATCTTAACAAAGCGTCTTTCATATAAAGAATTCTATTCAGCAGCGTGATCTGAAACCACCTCATGTTTATATCGACAGTTGAATTATAGGGTATTTGGTAATAAGAACTCCATATGATAATGTCAAGATCAAACTCCTGTTTCCATTTTGTAAGACTTTTACATTCCTTTACCTTATGTTTCAAAAACGAATTATAAATATGTGAACAACCTTTTTTCACTTTCAGTATTAAAGACAATGCTTCAGGGATAATACATGTAGGTTCCATGATCTTTGGTATGACACTTTTATTAAAACCAGATCGAATAGCGTTACACAGGCCATAATATTGAAGAAAGTTTACTTGTACATTGTATTTACGTTTAAAATCAAAGTATGATAGAAATGATCCATCTGTTTTTAAAACATCGTTAACAAAACGTACCCCCTTAGCACACCAAGACTTGAAATAAATTACATTATTATTGACCTGTATTCTAAGATTATTCCAAAGGGGTTGACATGCAATATCATCTACAATGGATTGAGTAAGATCTGCAAAGGCTACTAATACCTCTTTCCAAAATGGATTGCGCATTGAAACTGCTAATTCTTTGTAATGTTCAGCCCCCATGAATAATTGAAGAGACGTATATGATGGAGGCAAGAATGATAGGAACATATGGAAAGTAAAATTTTCATTACTTGGACAAGAAATAAATCTTCTTATCCATGATATTTTGAGTGATTTAGAATGCATAAAAATGTCAGTCATTTTTACCCCACCATCAATATATAATTGGCACATTTGTTTCCTACTTATTTTATCAGGTTTACCATGCCATATAAATTCGAAAAAACATCGGTTAACATTATTCATAATTTCTGATTTTGGTTCTGGAAAAGATAAAAGCAAGTAATTCAGTTTGGGTATCAATAAGGATTTTATTATGGTTACTCTCCCTAAGGGAGTCAGTGTTCTTTTTAGCCAAATCGCCATCTGACGTTTTATCTCTGTAACCTTTTCTTGATAATTGTGATTAACCATTTCTGATAATTTAACTGAAAAATCTATACCCAGGTACCTAAAATATCCTTCAGATATCCAGTTTAGTTTGTACTCGTGTAAAATCTCTTTCTTGAAAGTTCTGTTCTTCCCAATCCATATCACTTGAGTTTTAGTTATGTTAATTTTGAGGTTGGACATATTTGCAAATTCATTAAGTATTGTAAGGGCACGTTGTAAATCCTGTGTTGAACCGTTAAGTGTTAAAATAGTATCATCTGCATATTGCAATAGTTTAAGCGTTTTCCCATTCATATGCAATCCAACTAAAGAATCTGAGTGTCGCATTAGGATACCAAGTATCTCACTGACTAACAAAAAGAGGTATGGGGACAAAGGATCTCCCTGACGACACCCTCGTCCTATTTCAAATCTATCTGTACAGTGTCCGTTAACTAATACACAAGAGGATGCATTTGCATAAAATAACTTGATCCACTTCTTTACAGATGGACCGAAGTTAAAGAAATCCAGAACCTTGAAAAGAAAATTATGCGATACGGAATCGAATGCCTTTTCGAAATCAACAACGAGAAGCATGCCAGCTATATCATTTAATTCAGTATAAAGTAGAGTGTCATATAATAAACGTATGTTTTCACCAATAAAGCGACCACTCAAAAATCCTGTTTGATTTTCATGTATTAAAAAAGACAAAACGCCCTTGAGTCTATTTGCAATACAACCGGATGCTAATTTGTAAACTACATTTAGTAAGGAGATCGGTCGCCAATTTTTTAATAGATGTCTAGGTTCGTTTCCTTTCGGAATCAAAGTTATTATTCCCATTTTTTGTGAGTTAGACAATTGTGTTGAGAAATACGCATAATTCAATGATCTTACTAGAAAGTATTTAATATCTTCCCAAAAATAACGATAGAATTCTACAGTAAAACCATCTTGTCCTGGAGATTTATTATTTTTCATGAGTTTTAAAGTGGAATAGACCTCGTCAACACTAAGTGGACCTTCCAGTAATGAGGACAATTTTGAGGACAACTTAGGAATGTCAGGATAATTCAATAATATTTCCAAGTTAATTTCATCAGTTTCTTTTTCCTTATAAAGATTAGAGTAAAAATCAAACACTTCCTTGAGTATGTCACTTTGTCTATCTAAAATGTCACCATTTTCAGTCGATAACTGACGTATTTCTTTATTAATATTATTTTGTTTTTCTAAATTTAAAAAGAATTTAGAAGGTTTTTCTCCAAACTCCATCCACTTTATCCGAGATCTAATCGCAATTCCTTCATTTGTTTTTAAACGAAAAGCTTCCAATTCTGATTTTAATTTATCAATTTCCTCTAATACAGAAGTCTTATCATCAAATATTATCAATTTTCTTTCTAACTCTTCAATTTTCTTTTCTAAATCCATTTCCATGTTCACTCTTTGTTTTTTGGCGAAAGAGGCATATGATATTGCTTCTCCGCGTATTATCATCATTAAAGTTTCAAAAAATAACTGATCATTTATGATAAATTCACAATTGCCGACTATGCAATCGTTTTGATCGAACTTTGCTTCGTCTTTAGCATAAAACAGAATAGTATCTTTTATAGTTTTCTTAATTTGTGAAACAAAACTTCCGTTTTTTAACAAGGAATTATTAAATTTCCAAAAACCACGGCCTCGTTTTATTTGATTCAAACTGAGACTTAGAAGAATTAAGGAGTGATCTGTTCGATAACCTGAAAGAATATCGACTTTGTGCACTAATGAAAGAAGTTCTGAAGATATCAAAAAAAAATCTGATCTACTCTGTTTAAAAGGGGTAGGTTGCCGCCATGTATAATATCTTTTATCTGGAAATCTAATTCTCCAAGGATCGCATAAATCTACTTCATTCTTCATATTATTTACTTGTTGTTTCGCTCGCGGGTTATTAACATTCAAATAGTTATATGTATCAAGGGTTGAATCTTGTACTAAATTCCAGTCCCCACAAACAATAGCATGTGGATTCTCAAAGTTTATTATAATTTGTTGAAGGTCAGCAAAAAATGTTGGGTTGTCTGTGTTCGGACCATACAACGATGCAATAGTAATATTATAATCGTACAACGTCACATCTAAAACCACAAAGTTCCCTGTATTATCTACTTTAAACCTATTTATATTTACCGGGAGAGTGTTTTTAAAAAGGATTGCTACTCCTCTTGAGTTAGACGTGTTGAAAGAGAAAAAGCATTTACCTTCCCATTCCCTCCGTATTTCAGTTTCTATATCTGGAACAAAGTGTGTATCTTGAATACAACATACATCATATTGCTTTGATTTTAAATATAACAGAACATCTTGTCTTTTGCGACTATCTCCTAGGCCGCGACAATTCATGGAAATAAAAGTAACATTATCCTGCATTATATATGACATTAATGAAGGAAAGAAAGGAGGAACTACCTGTGGAAGTTTTCATTTTATGCACACAAACATTAAGGACACAAAAACAAATATACAGCGACAAAAACATGACAATACACACAACACAAAACAAAACACACAAACGTTTGGACGCGACGCAACGCATCAGAGCTGAATGACGATCAGCTGCGAACAGACAATCAACCCCCAAGTTCCGGATCAATATATGGAAATGTATCCGTAAAAATCTATGTCCCAAACCCTTAATGTCTTTAAGACCGTGACTGCATACGTACTAGATTCTATAATGATAAGAATATCGAAGTCTTAATCTAACCTATATCAGCTGTTTAAAAATATAACATGTACAGTATAATTTGTGAAAGTAGACTGAATGATGATTATTCAAGAATGCAACCATGAATGAAATTAGACTACCGTGTAATATATATTATGTATATATACACAGAAGTAACACTCTATGAATCAACAGAAATGAGTTATTTGAAACAATCAGGCATTAAGGTCAAGAAATATGAATAAGATGATAGTATTTTGACCATGTCGCGCTAAACGTTCATTTAAAAGTGAATATCTGAATAATGAACTTCGGCTCCGGATCATATTCTCTCATTTTCTTTGCAAATTGACAACCTTAATAATTATGTCAACATGTACTTAAACATTCCAGTTTGCCTGTTTTTATGATAACCACATAATTATTTTGCATACTGAAATACTTCAACGAAGAGTTAATATGAATATGAATATGAATCAAGTCAAAGGTTTAGAAAAAACAAGTCCCAGGTTTGGAATAAAATGTTTATCTGATTTTTTTTCTTTATTAACTTTTCCATTTAGCCCTTTCATATAAAGCTATCATTATTAGTTCATAGCTCACGATATCTAACACGATATTTGTTAATTTCGTTTAAAACACGACAACGTAATCTTATAAGAAATTCACTTGTCTTTAAGACACATTGATGAGAACATCTTTATCTTATTCAATTAAAAAAATTGCTCGCGAGTTGGCATATGCCAATCGGAAAACGGTTACTCCTTTAAGTAACCCTGAAATGAATAAAACTATGAGAAAGAGTTAACATGCTACCAGTTTCTTTCTTCCTGACTGCAGAATATGATCACACAGATGGAGGGGGAAAAAAACACTTTACATATATATGGAAACATCGAATTCCATTGCAACGGAAGAGTGATATCTAAACCGCCAATCAACCAAAAAATTGCCATTCAATTCTCAAAAACAATAGACCATTATACAGTAGTTGGTCAAAACCACTAGTTGGTAAGACTTCCAATTGTAAACCCATTAGCTTTTTACATTAGTGTGTAATAAGACCATTCGCTATAAAGGCGTATACACTTGCTAAAATGAACTTTTGAAATTTAAAACAAGAGATCAGGATGTAAAGGTAAGGGAAGTATAAAGGTGAAAAAAAAAAATAGCCCAATATATCACATGAGACATGAGCGCAGTATACTGTATTCCCTTAATATCACCTTGACTTCACCAAATCATTCAGGTCCCATAATACTATGAAATATTTATACCACACACCGAAAAAAAAAACCCTTTAAAGTTTAAAGTAAGCATTGATTTCCATTGTGTGGTGATAAACAAGTCACAAAAATTTACAATACCATGACCTGGTGAAGTTTGGATTTCTAATAAAGCTGTTTCCTATTATAAACCTAATGTAATTTTGATTCATGACATTTTACCCACTACTTGGTTACATCATTCAAAACATAACAAAGATATAACATGTCACGTATAAAGACTGGCACCAAATTCGTATGAACAGGCAAGTCATTATACTTGGTCTACTTCAAACATTTCAATGCTTTGCTCATGAATTATCAAGTGTAAAACAAATGACGGTTATTAAATCATGCACTCAGACTTAAATGAAGAATAGTATTAAAATGGGTATACTTTACCGTCTATTTTTTACCCACTATATGAAGTATACTCATCTACACAACACTAGCCTGAATGTACATATTATATGTATAAAAAATCGATGATTATTCCGAAGGGGAATTCAACTAATCCTAGCTACTTTAGTAGCTGGTCAAACGTTTCTAATTACACCATACTTCCACTCTTGAACCAAGAAGTAATATTACCCGTATATAGCATTCGATATGTATGCTTTAAAAAGCTTCTGAGTAAGTGTTCAAGCCTAGAAAAAAAAAAAAAAAAAAAAAAAAAAGACCGTCGTATCACATGAGTTATATACCTTCATTGAAGATGAATACTCAAAAATAGATTCCTTGGGTCTTTTTACTGCATAGTGATAACCCTGACTTCATTAACATTTTTCAGGATCATGACATAGATATTTCACACATCGAAAAAAATAAATATGCAAGGTGATCTTTGATTTACATTATGTGATGACAAACACGTCACAAGTTTTACTATAACATGGCTTGGTGGTGTTCAACTTTCCTGCTTTAGTTGTTTCTTATTAATATAAACCATAATAAGTATTTCAAACCGTCTTGGGTTACTTTGATTTAAAACTCAACTATTCTTACAAGAAGCCACTTTTTCCTTGGATAGGTAACGTATAAGAATCGTGATTCTTATCAATATGATTAACAAACATTTTCGTCCTTTGTCATATTTTTTTTTCTATCAGATATAGTCAGTCCATTTTCTGCTGTACTTTGTTTTGTTTTTCAAATCCGTAAATGAAAATCATAGTTTCCATATTTTGAGAGATCTCAGTATGTAGTTCTCTCTTCACATTTCGGTTGGGTCTTTTATATCTCTACAGTTCGCGAATTATAATATAATGAACAAATATACAAACTTAACTTTCTCTTTTTCATTTTTGAAATTATTAGATCGTAACGTACAGGCATGAACAAGCAACAGTTTATAAAGAAACACGACTCATACATCCGCTAGATCAACGGGCGCATTCACATCTATCTCGATCACGTCCAAAATGCGATGATCGCGCAAATAATCATAAACTGACGACTTGGCAAATTGGAATCACCACTCAATCCAAAATAAGGCAGTTTATGATAGTCCACTTCAGTTGACATCAAAATTCAAAGGTTTTCATTTCGATTCATCCACCCGTAGAAACTTTGAATCACTCACTCATTAACAACACGCCATGCAGACGAAGATCCCTTCTCCCTACACTCTAGATGCAGATTTACACCATTTAACTTGATTCTTGTAGACTTATTCTCATTTTTTCTCATCTGATACGCTCTTTGCTCGAGTAAGAATCGCTTCCTCTTCAATGGTGCAGGTAAGTCGGTCACGATACGGAAAGTGTGACGAACAGCAGCTTGACCTTCAGAGGTCACCGGACGAAATTGCGCTCGTTGGTATGCATTCAAGACGGAATCACGTTCTAACATGGCGCCAAACCTTACTATGATTGGATCATGACCACGTTGCTCACTTCCGGGTATGACACGTCGTGGAAGTCGATGTGCGTTCGCAATAAATATATACTGAGCCTCCTCCTGACAGAAACCCAACTTCTGAAATATGTTTCTCACTACTTCTATAACTCTTTCATCTTTCTTTTTCTCCACTCCATATATCAATAGATTCATTTTTCGATCATGTATTTCCATTGCCATTATCATTTGCTTCAATTCATTTTCGAGGTTTTCGTTCTTCTTCTGCATCTTAGGCAAAACATCGCTTTCAATCGCAGTAAGCCTTGCGCCAGAATCCGCGACTGCGGTTTGTAAATCAGACATATCTACTCGCATTTCAGAGATTTCACTGCGGATCACTGTCACATTAGCATTCAGAGTATCTAGCTTTTCGATGATTTTTTCTGTTGTTTTAACGAAGTCAGAATGACTCACCATATCAGTATCCCTCGTCGAGACGGGGGGCGCCATCTTGTCCTTCGCTGAAGTGAACGAGCAATGTGTGGGATTTGTTGTGCACCCGGGCGTAATGAGAAGTGGGTCTGTTGTAGATGACGTCTCTCCCGTTTGAGTGCCCGACGTAGCACCAGTAGTGGCCTGTAGTGCAGATAGTGTAGTTTCCACTTGTGTAGTGTCAGAAGTAGTTGGGTTGTTGGTTTCCTTGTTTCTTAACAAATACGGATCCCTTTCTGGTCTGGTAGATTTACTCCTTTTGCTCATAATAATAGTGGTAATGGAGCAATGACAAAATAGTAAGATCCGGAAAAAAAAGGAAAATTAATCTGTCCCCATATTAGACCGCCATGCCTTCTCCATTGCGTGCGTGCGTCCTTATTGCGTGCGTGCGTCAGTTTTAATGTTAGTCTGTTGCCTCACTCTTAACTTCGTGTATGGTATTATTTTGATGAAAAATGCAGCGTTAAAAAAATAAAGGAATCAGTCACTTGTAAACAAAATAAGACGCCATTGTATTTTCAGCTGCTTGCACCGGGGCATGTTCGGCGTTTCAAGAGGGAACGAATACCATCCAGCTATTATTCGCAGGGCTTTTCAATTTGAAAATGGGGTTTATTTCATTGATCATTGACCCTTCTCCTGTGTATTTACAATCAAACGGTTTTAGTTATCAGAATCAGTTCACTTTCCTTTTTAGAATGGTGTGAAATAAGGTCATGTTTAAATGTACCAAACTCTTTATAATTTGATAAATAATTGCATTGCAATTACGTTCATTCATTATAGGACGTCGTCTGCTTAAGCAGGATCGATCCCTCGTATGACGACATCAAAACATCGCTATATTTCTGGCGAATCCTCGGATATTCCACATGCTGAGAAGAGCTTTTATTTATGTTGTTTTTATAATCATCATATACGCAGTTGACATAAAACTTATACGATTGCCATCTGTAAGCTTCCCAATTTCTAGTGATACATTAATTGCCATATTTGTGATTTTCTTGAGTGTTCTACTTTAAGCCAATCAGCTATACAAGATCTAATCATTTTCATGTCATCATTTTGAATGTTCTTTGAAATTTCTTTCTTACACCATCATCCAATGGCAGTTTAATTTCTTCATAGCACAATCTGTGCCACTCCATGCTTCAGGTTATAATTTTGCATTTAAAAATGTACCAGGGAGTATAATGATCCACAAGGTATTTGATTTTTGTTTACATGGAATTGACTTATTTACAGCAAATGAATACAATACATAAAGAGATAACATCATTTCGTAAAAGGGGACAGATAATAGCGCATGTGCTGATAAGGTTTAGCCATTACAGTAAAATTGTATACTTCTGTAATTATACACTAAGAAAAAAAGTGAGAGAATGGCTGATAAATTTTGATGGTTACAAGAAGCTTGGTGCTAGAATTTGGACCTTGCCTTTACTAATGCAGCCCTGAATCCAATACAATACTTACTTTTGATATAATCTTCAAATTCAATAACAGGAACATGACGATTCAAACTCCCCACATCGAAAAATGTTGACCACGGTATGCGTACTTGCTGCATGTTCCTTGATTTCCAATGGTAGAGCCTGCCCCATGGTGGAAGGACAAGAACCCAATTGTTTTTCTCTTGCAGTTTCTTTACCAGGTTAGCTATTCTCATGTAAACATCTCGTCTCAGATTAAAGCCCTCTCCTGGATTCACATCATACAGGAGGTACCTGCATCAAGTATAGTATAATCAGAAATTTCAGGTCAGTGTATTCAATTTCAAACAATTTATGAAACTTTTTAGTCTCACTTTTGTTTCACTTCAAAAAAGAAGATTTTTCAGAATATTTTTTGATATTTACAAGTCAAAGGAAGTCTGCATTTAAACAACATATAGAACTGAATGGAAGTGTGATTGACTTTTACTACGACATGATAAGAATCTACCTTACAATTTTCATGTGGTTTTATTCAAATACTTGGGCCAAAATAGATTTTAAAGACAAGTCCATCCTGACATTACACCCAATAAAAGCAGAAAAATGAGTGAATTGATGTATGGAACTTTGAGGTATATCTGATAAAGAATAACTTATGAATTTAAAAAATTGTAATCCATCAAACAGATATTGGCAACTCTATGAACACCTCTCCCATTAGTTGTACTAAAAACAAAAGACCATGGATTTCCATTTTCTCAGTTGTTGATCTGATGAAGAGATCTCTTTTACCAAGGGGTGTGTAATATTAACATATTTAGATCTGTTACAAAGGAAAATGCTTTTTAACAATGGATGATCTAATAACTTAGTTCATTAGTGTAACAATACAACTCCTTTGATTGGATCTCTAGTATCACCTTGATAAAATTTCAGGCTGTTTTTTTTCTTCCTTTCTTGTCTTTTTTTTGAAAAATGCACTGCACTCTGCAGTACATCCGTCTGTGTCTGGTGTTCAAGATTATTAAATAGGATGGGGGGTTGCATTTCCGGACTGTCAATTTTGCCATCAGATTTTACGAAAAAAATGCATGAAGTAACACTAAAACCAGTGAATATTCGCAATTCACATGATTTTCAACCTATCCTGTGTGAAAGATTTGTGACAATTTGCATGAAAAGTTGTTCGATTTACTGTTTAAAAATGACCTGTCCAGATTAACAACCTGTCTAGATTAACAACCTGTCTGGAATTACTTTTTACAACGTCTCGGTATAGAAATTACTTAGTTTAATACAGATAACCTCATACATGTGTAGCATTTTTGCATTTTTTTGGGGGGGTTAAATGTAATTTTATGCATTCCTCTTTATTTAGCTAATCCAAAATAGCTGACAGATTTATTTTTTATACAGCTGGTGACAACCAGCCATTTCCTGTACATGTGATATATTACCATTGGATGATTATTTGTTTATTCATGTTCTGTCTACCATTATCTAAACATGTGTTTTACATTGTACTTGTATTACATAACATTACACCTGTCTGGATCTCACTGTACATACTATATTTTCCATGACAGTAGCTATTTCTATGCTCTTTTGTATTTTGGTCATGTGAACATCACATGCCAATTTTGTCCTTAATTAGCATTTACAGTACTTTTCCACTACATGTTTATATAAAGTGAAAGTCTGTGCTTCTTTTTTTTACTCCTACATCAGTCACTGAGAAGGTACACTAGTTATTGAAGCTTATTTTTTAACCGGGTACGACTCCCGTGGAACTTTCTTCAGCAACCTGCTGACACCTGGCTTAGCTGTTTTAGCCAGCTTTTGGTACAGTAAGACTTTTATTCCACGGCATACAACGAAGCTACTTCATCTCTGCAACGAGATTCTTCTGGGAGCAGAATTGAGAAACTTTTTGGACACCTTCATTCCATCGAGTACCTAGAGCCGTCAACCTAGCTCATCTGAACTTCCAACAGACTCGGGCTCACCGCTGCATTCCGCGGGCGAATACCACGTGTCCATCTACGCTGTCCTAGGTTTCAACGAACATTCTGACTCTGTTGCTGCCATGAGTTTTACACCCAAACATTCTTGCCAAGCAACCCATAACTGAGGGCATATTATTTCTCACTTCTTTTTGAGCAATTTATCGTATTTGTTGTACCTAAGTGCTGAATTACTTTAGTGATCATTTTTTTAAAGAATTGTTAATCTGATTGAATTGGCACCAGTTTTGATTGCCATCTTGCACCAACCAGGCGCACATATTTTTGATATATATATATATATACATATATATCACATAAGTTTAAGCATTTAACGATTCCTTTTTTTGTATTCGTTTACTCATATTTTGTGAGCCACAACTTTCACCAAATTAGCTTGCGCTCACACTACTCTTTACATTTTTTATGCTTATTATAGCGGCGGCCTTCCGCTATAGAAACAGAGCCACTTGTACTTAAGCATTTACTTTGTATATTTATTTGAAATTGTTTTGGTGAATATTTGGTGTTTGATTGTGTTAATTTTCATTCATTTCTTGTGAGATCAAATAAGTTTAAATTTAGTGAGGAGGTTGTTGAACACGTATATATTTTTAGTTTGAATTTTTTGTTAAATACACCATACCATTAGGTATGTGAAATGAAAATTTCAAATTGATTAATTCTTGACAAATTTGGTATCAACAGAAAGGTCTAGAAAAGAGAAATGCAGTAGTTTTTGAATTATTCAAATTGGATGGATATTTAAGAAATTAGGGCACTTTACATATCGCAAAACACTGTTTTTTTTGGTCCCGCGAATTGTACAGTAATTCAATACGGCAAATAAAAATGTTGTGACCAATATACATCCCAAACGACCTTAAAAATTACCTAACTTCATCCTATCCTGAAAAGTTTGGTACCCCTGGTCAGCTTATTAGAACATGAATTTGTCAACAAAAACAGAACAGCATTTCACTAACACACTTCATATTTCTGATAATTACCTTAATATGGGATATTGCCATAATATTTTGATGAAGAAAAACAATTGTCTATTAATGAAATTTAGCATCGAAATCTCATCACTTTTGTATATCCATCGTCAAAATTCACATGCTAACGCCAACGGGTTAACCCACGGATCTCCGCCGCCGCTGCCGGCGGAAGCCGACGCTGCTTCGCGGTGGAGTGAGCTAACGTGTATACATAGTTCTGACATCGAAAATTTCGCAAAGTAAAAAAATTATTTCGCAACGATAAATTTCCATTAAACTTCTTTAATGTGTTAAATATGACTGAAAATGAATTTGTAAATAATTGAAATCAATTAAATTTCTTACCTTCATGAAAAATAATGATGATTATGATGACTCAAAATTATCGCGGTAGTTCAGGCCCATGTGAAACAACGTCTGGAAATCCTTTTGACAAATTTTTTTTTTCACACACTAGTTCGTGGTCTCAGCTCTTCGTTGATACCCTTTTTGTGCACATTGACATGCAAATACGGGCACAGCGAAAGCTTTTGTCAGGGTACCCCGCACAGCATAACACGAAAGCTGGTAGAAAACGGAAACACAGTTTTGGAACCACTTTCGCGATGCAAGCGCACGGGCATTTCACATACCTAACATTACCATCCCCACAAAAGTGACAGTAGTTTAAGTTTAATTTATATCATTCATTCATCAATTATCTGTTAATATGAAAGCAGCATTCAGCATCGAGTTAACTTGTTCACAAGTTTTCTCATTGCAGAAATTTGTCATGTCCCTTTGCTTTGGCTTTGCTCAATCAAATTAATTCAATAATTCATTGAATGGCACTCAGTTCAGAGACATTATTTATTAATAATAAATAGTGCAAACATTTAGTTTTAAAGTCTAACTGTAAGCAACTTAGATCCTCATCCAAGTAATTCAATATGAATCGTGCAACAGGGGCTGCAAATATTTATACTAGACAATGCTAGACTCAGCGCTTGCAAGAATATGCAAATCATTAACCCACTGAAATTGATTGACATTGTCTTTGAAAATAGCCCCCAAAATGACACGTTTCTCAATATGATGGGACTGAACAACCAGGCTGACGTGTTACCTTTGAGGTTTTGCTTGTCCCATTTTCATTTCAAACTTTCCTCCCGGTGCAAAAAGCAGATCATCCTCCAAAGTCTCAGTATGGACTTGATCGGTGACAATACAAATAATCAGACAACAAATTTGGACGCTTTTCCACGCCCACGAAGAAGAAGCAGCCATGTTTTCGAACATCTTGATCTTGGCATCGATAGCAGTACAGGCGCCGATTGTAGCTATCGGTACTTCCGCTCGGGGGTGTCCACCCGGCCCGCCACCGGCACCTCCAGGTCCAGCCCCGCCCCCCTCCTTCCATCTATGCTCCATTCACTAGATTCATTGTTGTTGTTGTTGTTGTTGAAGTAAAAAAAGAATGGCACTTTTGACCACTAGAGTCCTGTGTGCCAGTAGCTATATATATAAATAGTCAGTCGGTCCGTCAGTCATAGAATAAATCATTAGCATAAAACTTTATCAATCATTTCTACTAGTACAATTTTCTTAATATATCTTCCAAAACATGCCTTTAAGAATCAATCGTAATTCAAATATGTTTATAGAGTATTTTCCACATGAGCATATAATGTTGAAAAGTATTTTCCACATGAGCATATAATGTTGAAAAGGAGTATACATTGTAATATTTCTGCAACATCTGTTTGGTGTTTTATTTTAACAAACCAAGTAGAGAATATTTAAAGCCCAACATCAGTTCATTATAATAACTTATTCAATGGATAACAAAGCTTTTAGTATGTGAAGCTTTTGATGCAGCTAAATGCCTGCTCTAGATTCATTGTACGTGCTATATTGCATTTTGAATGAACATTTCTATAATTTAAATAATTTCGCAACTGAAAAAAACCAACTTAAATCTGATAACGCAATATGGTTTAATCCACGCGTTTGATTTTTGGACTTGAGTGCTTTGTAAGAGGCCTGTAACGATGGGTTAATATTCTTCTATAACCCGCTTCCCCTTTTCTTTAAAATATCAATGCAAACATGAATTAATAAATGAAGCCTTATTTGCTAAATTGCAAGGATGAATTAACTATTCTCCATGGACCTTCATTATATTATGCATCACGAAAAGGAATAGAAATATATCATTCATATTTTAAACAGCTGACAAGACTCATTCGGTATCCATTTCTATTATTTCGATGGCAATGTACAAGGTACCAGCTATATAATTATCCCGCCACTCTTTCGTGGTCATAAGTTGCGTGGTACATGTCACCCTTTTTTGTACTTTTTGCTTTTCATTTTGCTGTATTATCAGTATATTGCTTGCATGGTGTGGCGATCGAGCTGTAGAAATTTGCAGAAATTATAAAATGCTTGAGAAGGATTCTGATTACTGACCCACTTGAACAAATGCTTCACCCTTGAGATTAGCCTATAGATATTTCCCTGTAAAATACCCCCTCTGTTTCAAAAGTTCTCTTGAAGTTCAATTTGTAATAAAAACAACAACAACAAAAAATTGCGTATACAAACCTGTACAAAGGGCAATTTTTATTCTTGAAGAGGAGGGGGGGGGGATAATAAAGGATATATAAGGCACAATAAAAGTTTTACGCTAGGAATAGGGGGCTCTTCTCAGGGTGGGTACACTTATGATGGCACAGGCGGATCCTTATAACGGGGGGGGGGGGGTCGGCTTTCCTCCTACTGAACAACTACAGTTAACAGCAATTATAACGATAATTTATGATCATAAATTGCACAAAGGATAGATAAGAATTATAGCGTCTCTGCGAATTGAGTTCGGTCGCTTCCCATTATTCTCCAGACGAAATTCTGAATAGGAAACCCTGGTCCACCCCCTTTTTTATAGTAAAAAAAAATCGGTACTTTAACATTTTATCTTCTCCCGCGCATTTATTATAGAAGTTATAATATTCTTGGAAGTACTATCTGTTGGCCATCCACACTTTCGCGTGCGTCCATGCACACTAACACGCACAAGCAACACGACACATCTAGCCCCCTAAATATTTTTTTTCTATTTATGACTTTAAAATCATTAACATAAAACTGGACTTTACTGTATTTCCATATAGCCCATCATACATTTCTTAAGTACTTTTAGATATTTATTATTGCCGACCGTCTTATTCAAGCTCTGCTTATAACGGCGGCCTTCTGCTTCAAAATAGACACCAATATACAATTGTACATAATGTGTATCTCGGGTCATATAAATATCATTCATGTATTATTTCTTTGTATGATTCTTTGATTCTGCAAATTATTTTGTAATACCTCACATAACAATTGTAACTTATATCGCATAAATTAGCCTACATTTATCATGTACATCTGCAATTTATATATGCAATTTACTGACAGTGTTACACCAATTATTTGAATCAACGAGGTGTAAATTTAATTTGTTTATATGGCAATTGATTTGTTATTTTTGTTATTGTAATTTGAGAATTGACTGAAATGCTGAAAATAAAATCTTTTCAAACAAACAAACAAATTACTAAACTATTTCAAAAGTCAGACTAATTTTTTTTAATTCAAATATCATAGTAATGAGGGTTTGAAGAAATGGTTGATTCTAAATTGAGGAGGGAACTGGGGATGGGGCTGAGTAGAAGAACCCCCTTAGTTATTCCCATTTTTACACGTGTAAATTTCACATGTTCCTGTTTTAAGAGATATCATGAAATTTCAGCGAGTGAGTATAATCAGATAATGGAATGGTCTAATAGGGGATAATCCCTATACCTATATAGGGTATACCTAGGATATACATAGAAATTTTGCATTTTTCCTCGACCCTGAAATATTGCCATACGTGAGACATGATGAGGATGCTGGAAAGTATATTATGAATAAGTTAATTGCCTAATGATCTTACTATTTTTTGTTTGTTTGTTTAAAAAAGAATTATATGAGGGCGACGTTTAGAGGGGCTCACCCCTCAAGAGTATTAAAGCTTATTGTACTTATTATCATTTCTTCTACATTGTATCATGTCTAAGGGGAATATCACGCCTCGGACTTACAGTGCGGGTGTGTTTACGGCACTGTGTGGGCCAGATGTGTGTGTGTGTGTGTGTAATGATTAACCTCATTTGCACGGTGATTATCGTTTTTTCTCAAAAAAGGGTGGTGGTGAAATGTAAAACTAATTTGAATAACCTTTCTCTGCATCCAAGGTGAAATAGAACTCATTCAATATGGTCTAAATATTACAAATCTCTCATTTATCGAGCGAAATAAGGCCAGCTTGAAGATAAATTGTCTGCTCAAAAAGCCACTGACAATAATTTTAACAAGATCTATTTTCCTGCATAATCTATTCCCCTAGAAGAATAATCTATTCTCAGAGTAAGACACAGGTACACGTATACGTATGACGTATCAATTTGTAGATAATCCTCGATCCAAATATTGTTATCATTTTGTAATATGTCATATTAAGGGCATTGGCATTGCCTTCGGTCATGAAAAGCGCTATTATAAGATCTGATACCAGTCGTAAGTATTACTATTATCATAATCCATGCACAGTCTTATAAAAGATTTCTTCATCGTCACGCAATTCCTCTCTTCCTTCTTATTCTTTCTTTTCTTATTCTTTCTTTTCCTGTCTATCTCAGTTGGGTTTTTTTTTCTCTCTCTCTACCTTCCTCTTCATCTTTCTTTCTTTCTTTCTTTCTTTTCTTGTTTTCCCTCACTCTCCACTTCTCAACCCTGCTCTTTCGATCTCTTACCATTACCGCTGGCTATACTAAACAATACAACCAGATTTTGATTGGTAATATCCTAACAAGTGCTTAACCATCCTCCATGGAATTTCGTAGGAAATGTTTAGTAGTATCTCCTAAACTGTGAAAATGCAACGTCTTGCATAGACGATCATAACATTGCAGTTTTATAGCTTAGATCCTTGAAAATTCACATGAAATTTAGACGATACTACTACAACATTATCTACCAAATTTTACTGAGGATGTATATTAAGTACTTTTTAAGGTCTTGCCGTTCAAACTCTCGTTGCATTGTTCTCAGATACCCCGTACATGACCATAATTATATGAAAATACCATATTCAGACTGTTTGACATAGTGTGACACACTGTGAAAATCGGGTGTGAGTGCACCACAGTGGTACAACATCATTGATTTGAAACACTTTCGCCGAGTTGACTGTAAGAAAACACTTGATCACACTGTGGGACACCATGTATTTTTTCCCTGTTATGACTTATGAGTCACAATGTGTAATGCTGTGTAACACAGTGTTACAAAGTGTGACAAGCTGTGAATACAGAATTACGAGCGCGTGGCACAAAAGTGTGACACAGTGTGGTCATAGAGAGAATTAAAGAGTGTGTAGCGCCACAGTGTGACAAGTTGCATGTGACCATAGAATATACAGAGCGTGTGCACCAAAGTGTGTTACAGAACCATAAACCACGGTATTCCAAATGATAAGATTACATAGTGTGTGCACCACAGTGTGACATACTGTGACACCGTAGGATTACAGATCGTGTGCACGACAGTGTGACACAGTGTGGTACACTTTTCCAAAGGATAGAATTATAGAGCGTGTGCACCACAGTTCTCCCTGACCAAAGTGCGACACACTCTGTCCATAGAGGGAATTTAAAGAGCATGTACACCACAGTGTGATACAGTGTGATACACTGTGACTATAGGAAGAATTACAGAGCATTCAGCACCACAGTGTGACCTACTCTGTCACAGTAACTATAGAGCGGAGAATTACAGAGATTATGCACCACATTGTGACACAAGGTGACACTCTGTGATCATATAGTGAGAACACAATGCTGCGACCAAAGTGTGACAGTGTGACGCTCTGTAACCATAGATAGAATTATAGAGCGTGCGGCACCATAGTGTGACTCACTCTGAACGAAGAAAGAATTACAGAGCGAGTGTAGTGTCACAACTCTTACTATGGAGAAAATTAAAGAGCGTGTGCATCAAAATGTGATGACCACGGTGATGCTTTAAAACTCTTTCATCATGTTCATAGTGTTGACTATCAGGGAAAGCACTCCAGCCATACTGTATGACACGACGTTCTTTCTGGTAGGTATTATTAAGCAACGAATATGAACAAATGCAAATACACCTCAATATTAACTTCAATATTCACGTTTATACATTTTCTCCCTGATATATACATAGCACAATGTATACAATATATGATTTTAATATTGTTATCCTCTATTTGTAAGAATTAACAAATATATTTTACGATATAGTATGAAGAATCTACATTTAACTTCCAGCAACATTACAAACAATGTCTTGAACAATAATTGACCAGCAGACCGAATTGCAAACTGTGACAGCAACAGAGTTATGGCAATATATCTTAATGTAATATCACTGAGAACAAGAGCACGCACATGAAAATTCATGAATTTCAATCTTTGAGAAAAACTCCTCTTATACACCGGTCATGACTGAAAGAATCATGACAACCGGATCAACATATTTTGATGAGTGGCATTTGGTTGATATAAATCTGCTGCTCTCGACTTGCAACACGTTTTAAACAGTCTTATTACATTGTAACTTGATGATTTTAATGAGTTAAGGACATGTCTTCGCACGTTTTTTATAACAGAATTTTTCCATGACATTCCTACTTTTATTGTAAATCTCCCCATTTTTTTTGTTCTCAGAAATGGCATGCACATAAGACAATCATAAAGAACACATATCTGTATTATTTAAGCAAATAATAATGTTATTGGGTATTGATGTCATTCTAAACGTTATAATGAAATCACATTTTATCCGCAGATTGTATCCCGGCTGTGCCCATACTCCTGATCTTGTAAAATAACCTTTATGGGCATGGATACATGGCGCCTTCTGCGAACTAAAATTAACCAAGCTTGCGTGTTTGGTTCGGGTAATCTGTTCATTTAAAACAAGAAAATTATTTATTTCCACACCTGTTTGCTGCGGCAAAATGAGCGCAAATCAACAGTGAAGGTTACAGATTTAGTGATAATGTGTCAAAGCTAGGAAAGAACACACATAATGCCCACGCAATATCCTACTTTGATTTCAGGTGGTCAAATGTTGACGGGTAAACGAGGGCAACAATTTATTTTCACTTTTATCAGAATAAAAATTTTAAATCTGCGAACATCTACAAATTTAAATGAAATGAAAACGGAATGCATTAATGATATGAATAATATCGTAAAATATATCGTAAGTTTTGCTCAAGTATTACTTCACTGAGGAAATACATATTGAAAGCAAGTATTTCAAAAGGGAAAATAAGTCCATGACAAACATTTTTCAAAAATCCCCCAAGGCAATTTTGATAGCCTATAGTGCTACACCTATTGAAATGTGCAAACATTATTTCAGTGACATGATTTCTTTCGGTTACATATATTCATTTGTTGAAATTATTTGCGGTCCTGTTTAAAAGCGGAGTGCATAATGACATAAATAATTGTGACTCGATGATATTTCCTTTTGTATGCTTTTGTTTTCCTTCTTATATGATTACATGATTCCATCCCGTGTAATTTGCGATACATTTGAAACAAACTGAAATATTTTCATGTATCAATGTGAAATATAAATAATAGAGAGATTGATTTGGTAAAATGGATGACGGAATCAGTGTAAAAAAGAAACATTACAATGGCGGTAGAATCAAACCATGAGCAAACATCCCTATTCCTTTCTGAACAGAATTTCATTAAATATGGGGGGAAAAGTCGAGTTTTGATTGGCCAGACAACTGTCACTTTTTTAAAAGAACAATTCAATGCCTTGACCATGTATAATATAAATCAGACTATGTATAATATAAATCAGACTTTAGATTGTGAAGTCAATTTCTACATCATTATTGTTCTTCGCTTCCCTATATGCAATCCAATTTGAACCAGAAGTCTTCCTCTCATAATCAATTTGAAATGATTACGTTATATGTTTCTTCATAATTTGTCTTGAGACATCATTCTCTAGATTCCTCTATTACAAATTGTATATCGGATTTGTAATGGAAGATTAGGGTAAGTCTAATCTTAAGTTCCCTTTGAATTAAAATTCACTAAGAAGTGGGATATCTTGATGCATTATAATACGAAACGCGATGTGACATCTCATCCATGTGAACAGCGAACATATTTCGAATTTCAACGACCAACCCCCCCCCCCCCCCCTGGACATGACCTAAGATATCTTTTATTTACCAATTGACCAATCGTGCAGTTGGTATTACGTTCATGCTGGTAGAGTGTAAGAATTGTGCAGTTTTAGTCAAGCTCCATTGACCGGAAGACTTTGCTCATTTTGCTTTGAAAGCCGGAGTTCCTTGGTATACCCCAGGGCCCTGTTTAATAAAACTTGTTATCAATAACAAGTCACAATGACTGTTATAAGCTACTGAAATCAGAGAATTTGATTGGCCGAGAGCAAAATTGTCACACATCTGCTCTTTTGCCAGTCGTTTATATATTTCTCAAACTTTTTACCTATTTACTGTACATTATACTTGATCTGAGTTCTTTTGAAATTGACAGTTATGCTTGTAAAATAACTTCTGAAAAATTGTTTTGATGTAAATGTGGAATGTGGAACAAATAAACTTCAAACTTCAAACTTCAAACTTCAAATTGTTATTGATAACAAGTTTTATGTAACGGGGCCCAGGAGCAAAGTAGATCACCTTTTATTTGATGTAGGCATGTATACAGCGATGAAATGAATATACGATAAAATTTGTAATAAGTTAAAAAAGTAGTCTGTGTAATTGACTACCATATGAGGCATCTATTTACGACTAACCGACCCCCTACATCGGAAACTTAGTTTGCATGAAAACCTCACGACGGATTAACTAACTCAACCAAAAAAAAAAAAAAAAACACCTACCATCAATTTCGAAAACATTCTTTGTTCAACACCAACTCAATATAGCTTCCGCATTTACAAATATTCACATTCACAATACGACAGGGTTAATCGTTCTAGTTCATGTATTTTCTTCAGTTCTCAAGCAACCGTCTTGATCGACTCGCCACAAGGTCCGTAAGCCGTTGGATAAGGCTTCCTCTCCTCCTTGCTCGACTGTCTTGCAGAATCGTCTCCGCGTCGCCGTCCGCAATCTGGCTTCGTCGTCGCCGTCGCTTGCCTACGGTTTGCACGTTACAGCAACTCTGCCAGTCAGACACCAAGTCCGTGTGGAATGAGTGAACCATCCTGTACAAGGTTGTTGCTGCGTGTCGGTTGCAGTTCCTGAGATGGCCAATGGCGACCTCAATCTGGGCGTCGCTGACACCAGGCGTGAAGCTGAAGGAAGGGAAACACTGGCGGAGCGCTAACTCGACCGCGTCCACTTTGAGGCGTAAGGCATTCTGCATGGTGGGTGCGCCGCTAAAGCACTGCGATCGGATGCATGGGAAGTCGGCGATGACGCAATGAGGGCCGACCGAGAAGATGATGATGACGAACATAAGGTAGAGAGGACACGAAGAAGGATACAATTTACTCTCCATTGGAAATCACCCACGGCAAGATCTGGATGGAAGATGCAAAAACAGCGGGTCTGGTTAATCTATTGAAAAATACATATTCTGCTTTGCTTTTCACATGACGAACACATTCGCTTGATCCACCCTGAGTCTTCAGGTTTCGGCAAATTTTAGACTTTGGGTCCAAATATTGAATGCAACTTTACTTGACGAGAACCAATATCACAAATCAAACAACTATACAAATGCTTCATAAATATTTTCTTTAAATGATTTTGCTTTGTCGATATAAATATTGTTCGGTCGTTCATTATTTACCACAGAATCGCAACATTTTAAACGATTTAGGAATCTGTTCTATTAAATTTTCTGTTAAATGAAGGATTTTTAAGGGGGATGGTGATCTCATATCCCATATATATATATATTTTCGTTTTAGACCAGTAATACACCTAAACCTGCAATGATTTATGTGGGTAATTGACCGACTGACATCGTTATTATGACGACATTGCGTTTATGTATGAATCTTGATGATAAGTGAGACAAATGACCAAGACTCGAAAATTCATTTCAGTGATTAGTACACAGTGGTAGCATTAAATCACAGGGAGATCCCTTTCGCTTCATTATAATAGTATTTCGTTGAATAAACAAAATCAGAGGCGGCTTCTAGATGGCTTTCATACTACCACTCTATAAGCTGCAGAGTTGAATTCGCGCTCTATTGATCATGTTGATAGCAAAGCTAATGATAATAATTAATGCTGCAAAAATAAACTCGTTTAATGTTTAGTGATTAATCATGTTAATAGGGTTCTAATTTTCACGCCATGGATGACATAATAATGAAAGAGGGAGGGGGGGGGGGGGGGTTGAATGGTTCCGTTCACACACTGCGTAAATTCATGAATGTTTGGTATAAATACACATTATATGCATTTCAGGTGATCATGGGCGGGTCATGCATTATTGAGCTAAATATGTTTGGAAATAAACCAGAACTAGCCAGGTGTTCGGAACCATGTGGGTTAAGGTGGGGGAAAGACTATGGGTGGTGATAGCGATATAGAATCGATATTGGGTCTATACTAATGATAGAGAATATTCAGTGAAGAGAAGATATATGAAAAAATATAGAGAGATACAAGATGGTACACGCGGATGTGGACCAATTAACCAAGAATAGGAAAGGAAAGCTTTTCGGAAGTTGTTGTCTAAAGGTAATATTAACACCTTGAAAACGACACCAGATAAGAAATTTCATCAAAGAAGTTATAGTCGAAACTCAGTAATGAAAATCCTTTTGTATTTGACTACTGTAGTATTTATACATTTATACATTTTAAGAGTTTTGATATAGGCTAGTTGTGCTGAAAAAAGGGACTATAAATACGTACGCATTAATTTTGTTGTACATTTTAAAAAAGAAATAAAAAACACATTTCATTATGAATGAACATAATATTCAGCCATATTTTCAAAAGAATTAAAAAGATTTGATTGATAAAAAACATTTCGAGACTTAAAGGAGAATTACGCTCAAAAATACAGACGATAGTGTTCAAAGGTGTTATTTATTCCTACTTGTTGGACTATATGGCTTCGCGTCAAAATATACGAGATCGATACGAATCAAGATTTTCTGAGCAAAATTTATCATCTGCTCCCAATATGTATCGTCTGCTAGCAGTACATGGGGGCTGCCATTTTTTTTTATGTGTACATGAAGATTTTCTTAATCCAAATGCCCAATTGCCTTTTTCAAAATTAAAAACCAGTTTTAGATTAAACATATTGAATAGATATGTCAATTTATTTTTAAACTGAAGATTTCCTTATATATTTCTGTTGAAAATCGATATTCGCTTAATAGAAATCTATTTTCTCGATACTGTGACGTATGGGACGGAGCAAATTAATTCAAATTTATGGATGTTTCATCCCTGAGCATCTATAGCGGCAAGCTATGCATTCACCTGCTTTCGGATAATGGATTTGAAAAGTCAGAATGCATGTTGCATATATTATGTTCTGCTCTGTTTGGCAAACCCAAGAAAATAGATTTTTGTTAAGCAAAACCAGACAATTTAAAAATATCATTATAAAGATTTAATTTTTATAATACATGTAAACACCCACTTTATATTTTTCGTCACATATGGGATTTTAGTTAATGAAGAAAAGCAATTTAGGTATTGGATTCAATATATCTTCTTGACTGGAACATTTCTCAATGGTTCATGTACAACTCCAAATCAGCAAGAAAATGGCAGCCCCCATGGAAATGAGTAAGAGACGATACCGGCTGTTGGAATATCTTTATTTTTCCCTTTTTCTGATATCTTATTAGAAAATGATTTAGGCCAATAAGTAGGAATATATTACACCTTCCAAAATAAGTAAATTTGTAATTAAGGGTTGATTCTCCTTTAATACGATTTTTTCATAAATTCATCTATATTTAGGAATATCTTCTTTTCCAAATACGTCAATAATAATATGCAGAGCAATATTATGTTTGACGCTTTCTGTTTTCTATGGTTGATTTTGTTCCTGCTGTGAGAAAGAAAATGTCACGCTGGTTTATATCGTGTGTAACGTCACCCAGGCGTTACGTCCTACGCGTTATCAACGTCTTTACATAAAGATTAAAGGGAACAGTCAGTCAGTCAGTCAGTCATAAAATACACGAAAACCGATCAACAAGGCGCCACTCACGAAAACAGGAAACAATGTATTTTCTGCATAAAAATTTGAAAGATAATGAACACCAATACTGGTGAATAGACAAAATGAATGCCTCATACTAGCATGATTTAAAGCCATAATAACAAATCGATTGTTTTGAAATCAGAGTACATACCGTACTTTGTGTATGAATAAATCTTTTTGCAAAAATAGTAGTAGTAATAATAATAATATATCATAATAATAATAGTGATGATGATAGTAATAGTGATGGCAATAATGATGATGATACTACATACAGACAGTATATAAAATACAGTTTCCAATTCGTGAAAGGGTACTCTAGTCCGTTGCCTTACTTAGTTTCTTTGGTACTCCCTATCCTTCTGTTTCCTTTGCATTTCGGTACGTATATGCGACTCGTGGTAATCCATTGTCGTTATTCATTTTGCAGTTGTAACTGGTTTTATGAATATTTTGTCATTTTTGATCAAAGACCCTGTATATAAATATGTAGGTCTATAAGTCGGGAGTATTGAAGCAATATTTGAAATAAGGTAGACTATATGTAACAATCAATTGCTTATGATAGTCTTACAAAGGGCAAAGTTTATTGATCGGCATTCGTGTACAGTATATTGAAGAGAAAGAGATAGATAGAGAGAGAGAGAGAGAGAGAGAGAGAGAGAGAAAGATATAATAAGGTTATTCTTTCCTTTTTGTTCTGACAATAATCTGGTTACCTACATAACCATAAGAATGGTTATATAAATATATAAATAAACAAAAATATGGAGAGAGAGAGAGAGGGTGTGTGTGTGTGTGTGGGTGTGCGTGTGTGTGTGTGAGGGAAAGAGAGAGTGGCGGAGAGAGAAACAAAGAACGAAGAAAGGGAAAGGTTACATGGAGAGAGAGAAAGAGAGAGAGAGAGAATAAGAAAATAACAAGAAGGAGAGAGATACACACACACAGAGACACACCCTAACACACACCCACACATGTTAACGACTGAAAGATAAATTGAAACACAGAGAGAAAATATATTTCATCAACAATAATTGTGATGATTGATTTGTAGCTAGCTGTCTTAAATATCTTTAAAGACTCCCTTTTGACTTAGAGATCTTTCTCGAAACAGTATATTTTAAAACATCTTAGAAAAATTGAAATGTATCAATTGAATTCTTTTTGCCCTTCAAAATAAACATGCAGAGTAAGCTGCGAGGGAGGAAAATCAACACTGTCTACTACGATGACGTCCAAACTTTATTTTGAATGCGTAGGACTGTAATACCTGGGAGCGTAATTGTATCAGTTGTCTCACAACATGATAGGAGAATAACTTGGTCAAAGAATTTTGATTTCATCATGGCCCCTTTAAGGTATAAGGTCATAATTTGAATAATGGGTTGAAGGCAACGTATAGACTTACCAGGCTTGCAAACTATCTTGGGTAAAAAGATAAACTATTGTCGTTGTTTTGGGGTTCTAAGTTTTTGTCATTAATACTTCCTTTAGAAATATATTATCCTAAACACTATCAATATCATGGTGGTGGAAAACGTAAGGTAACGCCAAAACGAAGGCGGGGTGTGAAACAAATTATTTTTTTTAATTCTCTATTTATATACACATTTCAGAGAAATCCCAAATAAAAATACAGAAATCTGAAACGAAAGTGCTGCTGGGTTAGAATATTGATATTCTCCAACTATAATTATATCCGCAAGGGATATATGTGTAGAAAATCATTAGAATATGGATACTCAATGGGGGACATTTTTCATAGGTAAATGATTATTCTAAATGGGTAAATTTCTTCATCTTGGGCAAATAGTTCATTTGCAAATTTCTTTAATTCTGGAAAGTTCTCAACCTGCTTTTAAAGTTCGAAGTTGCTGAGTCTGGCGTGTAAAGCACACGGATTGACTATGCTCGTAGTACACGAGGTGCACATGTCACTTGCCTGGGGAGTGTTTCATCAAGTGTTTTGTCAGTGATTTTGACTGACAACTGTTATAAGCTACTGAAATCCTTGCATCTGATTGGCTGAGAGCAAAATTTGTCGGTAAAAATCACTGACAAAACACTTCATAAAACGCTCTCCAGGTGTGGGATTGGAGCATGCGCCATGTGAGAGCCATATCGTTAAAAATGTAATTGAAAAATGAACAGGGCAAACACAGCGTTGAAGTACTGGCGTATGGGCTAATTGTTTCCACAGGCTCGATTAGCGCAAGTAATAACGCAATCGACAATGACGCGTCGTGGCAGTCGGCATATGAAGCCCGGCGCTCAAGGTCTTCTTTCACTAACTTTGATCACCCTTAATATTATTTAGTTCAATAAGGATTTACGGCACAGTAAGGAGTGAACAATAGGCCCTTGCTTGAAGTTGTCACGCAGATGTTCGGTATGCGCTCGAATACACTCATTAAGTTTTGTTTGTGTACATTGCTGCATCGGTCCTACTCCGACGAAAGAATTTGAAATAAATCAAAAATTCAATGAAATATACATAAAAAATATAACTGGCATTGTATCAGAAATGAAGGCATTTAGCATGACTTGGTTTCTTTCAACCGCTTAGTCTAAGTGCGATTCCCGAGTGGTAACCTCATGTTGTTCGTTCTCTAAACTTATGACCAAAATTTAATCTACAATGTCATCAGTAGTCATTCATTAACAGCAAGAGCCGACCTAGGGGTCATTGGGGTCCGGGCTCCCTTTTATTTTTGCTTATCAAAGATTTTCGGATGTTAGTCAACACTCCTGCAAATCGGATGAAATTTTGAAATTCATTTTGTTTAGTCAATTTTTAAAATTTATTTTTATTCATTTATCTTTTTTCTTTTTTTTCTGTTTTCTTTTCTTTTTTTTTCTTTCTTGTCAGAATATTTAGAGAATTAAACCCCCTTTAAGAAATCCCGGAGCCGCCCCTGAGCAGCGTTTGAAGACCATCATAATAACTACACATTTCTAATATTATTCACGTAACCCTTCTTCAGTTTTCTAGGTAAATATTCACATCGTTCATTGAGCAAGGCCTTTTAGCTACATTGCCCCTCTCCACCCAGGTGTTAAATGGGTCATTGTGAGCGTCTACAAAATGTGCATGGCTGGAAAGCTCCCCAGGGAGTGGAGAAGGTGCACACATTGTGCGCGGGCAAGCTATGAATCCGATGACCGAGGCAATAATATGTAGATCTAGATGTATTAGGCCCTATAAAAAATCAAGAATATTATTATTATCATTATTATTATTATCATTCAGTCTTTCCCAGACGCGACTGAATGCTATTTTAAAGGGAAATCTTTTATGAAGAAATTCAATAAGTGGTGTATGTTGGAAGGACGTAAAAGTTCTGACAAAATAATTCAAACGGGTTCATGCTGTTTGGCACACATTGTTGGCAAAGTAATGGAAAGTTAGTGATAGGAGCGGTATAGTGAAGATGATGGTAATGGTGTCATTGTTGTTGGTATTTTTATTGGTGGTGGTGGTGGTGGTATGGTGGTTGTGGTATGGTGGTATGTTGGTTGTGGTTTGTGTATATGTCCTTCTATCAATAAAATGATTCGTTTTGCTCAAAAAAGAGACCTTATCTCCTTTCGGCATTTCTCTGTCGAAGCTTCATTTCTCGGGCTGAAAATGTGCATTGATATATCTCCCGTTACAATACAGAACATATGGCAAAAAATGAAGTTATAAAACTTTTGACAAGCATTACAAATGAATTCCATCACAAGATTTTAAATATTTCGACAGGCTTATAGGTTTTTATAATTTGTAAAAAGGCTAACAACTCAGAAAGGATTATCGAATCATTCGAGAAAAAAAGCGCCATTTCTTAAACCTAAGAATTTGTTATTAACAGGAATTTGATAACACTTAAATGAAATTGTACACAACTGCTGTTTAATATTCTCTCCATGCATTTGACTCCTGATAGAAATTAAAGTTATTGAGGGAAAAATCTCCTAATGATTAACAAAATTAAAAGGCAAGGAGATGGAGAACTAACCTGTTTGTGGAAAAATTCTTCTTCCGAGATTCCAGGATCGCAGTTAAAAGCCAGAACTGATGGTGTAGAAAATAATTTAAAAAGCAAAACTTGTCCTCATGAGGCGACGACAAAGTCTCGATATCCAACTGATCGGTGAATGAGTAGAAAACCAACTGGTGACGGAAACGAATCTGAATAGAAAGATGAGATAAAGTTGAGTGAGAATGATGAACGTCCCAACTCTCTAGACGAACGAGAAAATAACCCAAAGAGCATACATCAAGCTGAGCGAAAATAGATACCAGTACTTCATCCCGGCCCTTTGACGTATCAATATGACAGGATTCCCCCCCCCCCCCCCTCCTTCACCTCCTCTCTCTCTATCTCTCTCTTTCGCTCATTCTCCATTAATTGTACCATTCATCCATGGTGAGTGATGATATGATTTCATGGATCCAACCCCTTGGAGGAAAATGGATGTGTCTGGCGTGCGTAAATTTATAACGTTTTGGTTAGGGCGGAGCAATATCATGTCTCGAGTCGCCGAGTGGAGCCGGAGATAGACGAAGCTTCGACTGCCCGACCCTCTCCAGTCTCCTGCATGGGATGCGGGCAACAAAACCTGGCAAATAAAAGGTGTACGACTTGTACGTATTAATAATAACTAGGTTACAAAATCACACTGACGATAATCATCGAGAATACAAACAAAAATTGTGCCACATTTACTGATCATATTCTAGTTGTGAAAGTAGGTTTGCGGTGACCCTAAGATAATTTATTT